>VDFB02000244.1:68020-114442 GCA_007258455.2 Sequoia sempervirens
ATGTTTTTTCATTATCAAGTAGGTAAAACCTCCCACCTTTTATCGGTAGTAGGAGTTAATGCACCTCTTGGATGTATTTTCACCACCTTACCTATATAAGTAAGGCTTCATATGTACTTTGCCATATTCAACTTGGAATTCTTGCATCTTAATGATAGCATAAGATTTCTGCCATTTCTCTCTTGTGGAAGTCATTTTGTCTTGCAGGTGATTCTGGGGTGTTTGAGGAGTACACCATAAACTCCTACATGGTATCAGAGCTTCAGTGTTATAGACTTCTTCCAAGATCAAAGGGGTCAATCTTGGCATGAAATTTTTGTTGGGTGCAAGTTGGGGTCTGGAGAACCTCGCCATTTAATCCAAGGCATTAGACAAAGTCAAAATTGACTTTCATTTCATCAAAATCTAACATATTTTGTCAAATCTACAAGGGTTTTATGCAAGTCATTTTTATTGGAGCCATTTTCATTTTTTTCTTCAAAAATCTGGCTTCCACTCATTTGTAAGAAAAATATTGATGGGTTTTATTTCTAGCATCGAAAAACCATCTGGGTAGTCATTAAATTTTGCAAAAAGTTGATAAATTTTTCATAAATCAAATAAAAAAAGGCATGAGTCATTTTTCACAAGAAGATTTTTTAACTTTTTTCAACATTGCATAACTTTTTCCTTGTCATTTTTTGGCAAACAAGATATCGATGGAAACTTAGTTTTGAGCACTTCATAGTGGTGTAGATAATTTTTTAATATTTTTTCATCCACACAAAATTGAAGTTATTTTTTTCATCATGGAGGCAGATGTGAAAATTCATCAATGCATGCACTATTTTCTTATTTGTGTGCATTAGGTTTGCATTATTTGATCTTTGCACTTCAATTCAGTTCCAGATCATCTTTCAATCAACTATTGTTTCATAGATTCTAGAGATGTACTAGTTTGCGAGTTTTCTAATGTTCCTTGGCATCAAGTCTACTGTTGCTTTTCATGATTCTAACTTCAGTCCTTGAGTGACTCTAATATGGTTTCTAGCAAATAGAAGTATATTTCCTTGCTTGTAGCATTCAAGATTCTAGTGTTACTCTACAGTGTACTTCCAATGCTTCTTCTTTCCATAGATTATCTCTTATGGGGGGGTTGTATGATTTCTCTTATCATCCTTTATATGGATAGATATTGATTGAATTTTCAATGGATATCATTATTGTATTTCATCTCTCTTTTGGGTAGGAATTTTTTCCCACTGGGTTTTCTCCTTTTCTATGTTTGTGAGAGATTTCATTTGCATTGCATGTACATAGGTACCTAACATGACCTAGTAGTTAGGACCCATATTTGCATCTTTGTGTCTTTTCACCCACCTAAGATACGCTTAAGAGGGGGTGTTAGTGTAGGTTTTTTAATTTCCTTATGTTAGGGAATATTTATTTTTCCTACACATATTATTTAAGCTTGCTTGGGTTTATTAGATGTGGTAATATGAGGACATGTGGAAAAATACAATAGCTACAAGTGTCACTCTCTCCCCACACATGGGTAGTTGAGTTACACATCCTCTTTTGGCTTGTTTCTCCACTTGTCATAACCACTATTCTATTTTTACCTAGGTAGGTTATTTGGTAGTTGGGTTTCTCACCCTCTTTTGGATTTGTGTGTCACCTCTTTTTGTCTTCACCTAAGGAGGTTATGCCACATGTTTTTTCATTTACTAAGTAGGTGATAATCTCCAACCTTTTATGTGTAGTAGGAGTTAATGCACCTCTTGGATGTATTTTCACCACCTTGCCTATACAAGCAAGGCTTCATATGTACTTTTCCATATTCAATTTGGAATTCTTCAATCTTAATGATAGCATAATATTTCTTCCATTTCTCTCTTGTGGAAGTCATTTTATCTTGTAGTTGATTCTGGGGTGTTTGAGGAGTACACCATAAACTCCTACAAATATGAGGATCCAAAACCCTAAGATGGACATTGAATATGATTTTTCCTCATATCTTGAGAAAGCATTACATGAAGTATTTTTGCAAGTTAGAGAAAATAGAAACCCCATAACATTTAGGCAATATTATTTGTTGTGCTACTTGATATTATACTATAATAAAGATAGATGGAGCAAAAGGATGTGCTTGGGTTAGATTGAGAAGTAGGGGAATTTGCAGCCAGTGCAACTATGGTATTATACATGGGACAACAGATGTAAGAATTCACATTATGTGATATTCCATGATGAGTTTGTGTACAAAATTATTAGAGTTCTTGGCCACCAACCACCAAGACTACACACACTTGTGCTACAATTGTTAAGACCTTTGGCTTTGAAACCTGAGCAAGGCCATACTCATAACTTCAGTGATTGGTTTTTTCTACTAGATACCACAATAATTAGGAATTATGGATGCCCACATGCCCCACATATACTACCAAAGTTTGTCCCCCTTTGATTAGCCTTTTTAGAGTTCATGTGGAAGATTTTATGGATGGAAAAGGATGTCATGAGTAAACAAAGGAAGGGTACATTTCTACCCAATTTGACATGGGAACTATTAGTGGGATCCAATACACTTGAAGAGTTGCATAATTATCTTAAAATCAAGGTACTCTTTATAGTCTGGAAAGGAAAGAGATTTTGACCCTGAGGGTCACATGAATTTTGTAAGACACACCATCCTTACCAAGGCTATGGTTACTCACCAGATTCTATGAAGAAGATGTAATAAAAAATTATTTCACTCCTCAATAGGTATTTGATAGGAGGAGAAAATGGGAACTTATGAAAAGGCTTGAGGAAGAAGGAAATATGAAGCATAGTGATTTCTTGGGTTATTCATAGAGGAAGCATATCTTATCAAGATGATTTATATGATAATTGATAAGTTCCATGAAGTATATAAGACTGCAACAGATATAGGGAGACTTTCCAAATTGTGTCCCAAAAGGCTGAGTGGTATTCTAATTACAGAACCAAATCTAGATACAGTTTCACTATGTCATTCTTCTCTAGGATCACCTCCTGAACAACCACCTTCTAAAAAAAAAGACACAAGAGATAGAGCCACTTGTTTCTTATGAAATAAGTGAGGAGGTTGGAGATACAAAAGAAGTAGTTAATGTGTTAAGAAATTTCAAGGATGATGTTAAAGTGGACCAACATATGCTTGAAATTGAAGCCCACAAGCCTGAAGCTAGAGCTGATATTGAGGTACAACGAGAAAGAGAAATACATGAGGATGAAATGGTTGTTGCAGCTCGCAAGTTCTTGGAAGATGATGAATTTATCAAAATCCTTGAATTTAACAACTTTTGGATTAAGATGAAAATGAGAGAGTTTGAAGTGAGGGTTGAAATAAATAAGATGGGAGTTGAGGAATCCTAGCATGACTAGATAGTAGACAAAAAATTTAATGAATTAAGGATTGATAATATTGATGTCAGCCCACAAGAGGTTAGAGAGATGATTTTGAAAAGTAATATACTTATTGTCCTTGGTATGGAATTAAAGAAAATGTTTTTAATTGATCAAGTGAGAACATAAGAGGAGACAAAGTTGATTGTTAAGTTTGACTTGGATGAAGGGGTAAGTGGCACAAGGTATAACCCTAAGATTGAAACCTTGGCATTCTAGGCCAAACAAAAGAGTACACAAAAACCAAGGTTACTAGATGTAGTGTATGAAATGAAAGGGGACAACTATGGTGAAAGCATTTAAGGATACAACTCATCTAGAAGCTGCAATTGTGACAATGCATTCAACTATGTTCACCTGAGTTGTAGTTAAGGAGATGGAAGCTAGATTGGGAGAGTATGAAAAGGAACAAAAAAATTAAATGATGAAGTCAATAAATTTTTCATGGAAGATGTGAAGTTGAAGGAATAATTGAAAGGAGTAGGCCCCTCATAGAACAAGGAAATAATGTTATACCAGTGTCCTCTTGCTCTGCCAATTGATATAGAAAGTTCTTCTATTGAACAAGTGAGCATTCTTAGATAGGAGATTAAAGAGTTAAAGAAAGCCAACAATCAGGGTAAGGGAGTGAATAAGTAGATCTATAATTTTTTAGAGAAGGTCCTCGAGCATAGGATAAAGCTAATTGTGGATAAGCTAGAAAGTGTGTATGATTTCTACAACTCACTGACATGGGAAATTGATCAGATGAAAACACATATAACCATATTGGATCCCATTTTTAAGAGCTAGAAGCCCATACACCACACATTGGTAACCTTGTGCAAAATATTATAGAGGATTAATGAGGCTCCTACAACATTAAAACCTATAGAGCATATGGCCAAAATAGTTATAGATGAATTCCAATATATGCAAGGAGAGGACCAAAAGATCAGAACAAGAATAGATTCATTTCATACTCTGAATTAGTGGTTTGTGCCAAAACTATTGATTAAGAGTGATTCACTATGAATCAAGTGGTGAATTGTGAATCAAGTGGTCCTCAAGTGAAACCAGTGATTAAGAGTAAGGAATGGAAGAGTGAATTTGGAAAAAAAATTCCACAATGCATCACTCACATACAAAAGGATGGTCAGTTGAGTCTTGACAGGTTCAACTTAATCATGGATGGAGTAATAGTGTTGGATGTTGGATATTCTAAGCTTATCATGGATGGTAGGGCATTACTAGACAACTGATGGAATATTCACCTTGCAAATATATTGAAAATTCAAGAATACAAATGGCCACATGATTATACAATGTACAAGTGGGAGCAAAGGCATATGTGTCCTCCCCCCGAACAATAGGCCTTGGGGCTATCACAATGGAAGAACCACACATTTAGATACACTAATATGGAGAAAGGACCTTGAACAAATCTTCAATGATCATGGGGTTCCTTACAGAGATTAATGGACTATGGTTTCACGAGTGTTGTAGACTTCATTATTTATCTACTTTCTCTATTTTATATTTTAAGAAAAAACTAATGCTTAGTATAGTTTATATGAAAAGGGAAAAGATGCCATATTTTGTAATAGTCTGAAGCTTGTTGCTTCTCTTATAAAAGAGAAACAAAGATTGAATTTTGATATCATCATCATAGGTATTTAAAAAAACATATATAATGAGACTTATGATATATTGTAATATATATCTAAAGCAATCAATGGACAAGAAGATTTAATCTGGTGCTTAAATTCTAGTCTCAATTATTTGTTGATAATACTATGTATGATTGTACTTTTTATGTATTTTAGGTTGGAATATAGGGGTATATTATGAATTGGTATCAATTATTTGTACATAATCATCGGCATTGAACATCTTTCAAACTCAAAGCATTACTATACATTGCATAACTTATAACTAGATGCTAATAGATGACAAAATTTCAATTACAATATTGTTCTTACAAAGTCAACCTAAGCAATTATGTAATTACTTTGCATTGCATAACTAATAACTAGGAGCAGCTTCTAATTGCATTTGCTTGTCATGGAATTCCATGAGACCGCATTTCTTTGAGGCATTTTTTCAAAGGGTTCACTGCCTTGTCTATGCTACTACATTTTTCATACATTTTTTCTACCAAAGAATTTTATCAAACATTTCACTGCCTTGGTGCTATGGCTAAAAGCCTAAAACAAGTTCTTTCAAAAAAGCTACGGACGGTTGAAAAAAGTCTATCAAAGCATAATAGCAAGCAATAGCATAGACAAGGCAGTGAACTAGCTGAAAAAATGCCTCAAAGAAATGTGGTCTCATAGTGATGGAATGTCATGACAATCCATAACAATTCACTTGTCATGGAATTCATCATGGTATTCCATCACCATGAGACCACATTTCTTTGAGGCATTTTTTCCAAAGTTCATTGCCTTGTCTATGCTACCACATTTTTCATACATGTCTACCAAAGCATTTTATCAAACAGATCACTACCTTTTGCTATGGCTAAAAGCCTAAAACAGGTGATTTCAAACAAGCTATGGATGCTTGGAAAAAATATATCAAAGCATAATAGTAAGTAACAAGCTATGGTCTCATGGTTTATTTTTGGCACAAAAATAAATGTGATTTTATTTGTAGTTTTTAAATGCATTTTTTTTGGCAATTCTACTATTTGAAATGGGGAAAAACCTCTATGGTTAGTTTTGTGCATTTTTTAATTGTAATATTCTCATAATTAGTGACTAATTTTGTGCATTTTGTGGATAGGTTCAATTGAAGCTAGGAGATCTTAAGATTTCTCTCTCAAAATTTGAAAAGGTTTTGGAGGTCCACCTTGAGAAGTGTGAGAGGTTAAAAGTTGTAAGCCATATATATGCTCAGCAAGGGAAGGTAGAGAAGGCTTTGGAAATTTTAGGAAAGGAAACTCACATAGATCTGTGTGATTCCCATGCATTTATCAACATGGGTGAGTTATTAATATCGATAGACCTCGATTGCAACCTTAGATTCTCTTAAGACATAAAAGTCTCTTCTGAAGAAGAGCAGAGAAGAAGTACCCATTGAATTGTTAAACAACATTGGGGTTCTTCATTTGGAGTTTAATGAACTAGAGTTGGCTCAACAAAATTCTATGGAGGCATTAGGAAATAGCATTTGGGTTGAATTTATAAAGAAAAGCCCCAATGCCAATTATGGATTTTTTTTTGTGCACTTTAAGGGTATGGAATTATTCCATCAACTAGAAGAAGGTGGTGTTTCACTTGAGTTACCATGAGATAAAGTCACAACACTATTTAATCTTGGTAGGTTGTTTGAACAACTACATGATACTGAAAAAGAAAATATTTTATATAGGCCAAAATTGTTCAAGTTTCCAAATTATATGGATGCATATCTACATCTTTCAGGAATGGCTCAAACTTAGAATGAGATCCAACTAAGCCTAGAATTAATTGAGGATGCACTTAAGGTCAATAAAAACTCATCAAATTCTTTATGTGTGATTGGAAACATGGAACTAAAAAATAGATGATTGGCTTAAAGAAAAAGAAACAATTAAAGTAGCACACCAACTTGTCTTTCCTAATGAAGCAAAATGAAAAGTTGATGAAGAATGAAGGATTCAAATGGAAAGGAGAAAGAAAGAGGAAGAACTTTAGCAGGTGATGCAACAAGAGGAGCAATTTAAATGTGTGAAGGAATTATGGAAGAGTAAGCATAAGGATAGAGATGATGACAATGATGAGGCTGATTAGTTTGAGAAGAAACAAAAGAAGAAAAAGAAGGATAAGGACCAAAAATATTATGATTCTTATATGGAGGAACCTAATGTTTCCATGGAAGATGAGGAAAATTATATGAGTGATAAGGGACAAGATGATGTAGAAAACACCCAAGATCTTCTTGCAGCTGTAGGTTTAGAAGAATCTAATGATGATGAGACAAATTCTCTTGTTTTAACAAAATCATGAAGGAGACATGTGTACTCTAATTTTGAAGATCATGAACCATTATAGAAAAAAATTCCATGAGAAGATGATCCATATGATGATGATGTCTAGGCTTCTTGCTTTAACAAGCCTAGCTCCTATTTTAGAAAACAAAATTCCCCAAGGCCCATGGGAAATGAATGATGAGCATTTGTGTTTCAATAGATTAAAATAGGTTTCCCATAAAAATAAAGAAAAAGGAAAAATGAAAAGGTAACATACAAATGATTCATTTGAGGTTTTTGATAAGATCTCATTTAACTATGTCAAATGAATTTGGAAGGGACAAAGAATATTTTGATTGACTAAAATTTTGAGGTAGCCTATCCATCGTCATTGTATGCATCATCTTCTCTTGGAATCTGTTGAAACTCAAATGCTCATCATTCATTTCCCATGGGTGTTGGGTATTTTTCTCTTGGAAAATAGGAGCTAGGTTTGGTTAAAGATCAAGAAGACTAGACATCATCATCATATGGATCATATTCTCTCAAACTCTATTTCTACAATGGTTCATCGTCTTCAAAATTAGAGTATGAATGTCTCCTTCATGTTTTTGTTGAAACTATAGAATTTTTCTTACCATAATTAGAGTCTTATAGACCTATAGTTGCAAGAAGATCTTGGGAATTTTTTGCATCATCTTGTTCCTTATCACTCATATAATTTTCCTCATCTTCCATGGAAACATTAGATTCCTCCATATAAGAATCATAAGCCTTGTGGTCCTTATCATTCTTCTTTTTCTTCTTTTCCTTCTTTTGTTTCTTCTCAGACTGACCAACCTAATCATTTTCATCATCCCTATCCTTACTCTTACTCTTTCATAATTCCTTCATACATTCAAATTGCTCCTCTTATTGCATCACCTTCCAAAGTTCTTCCTCCTTTCCATCTAAATCCTTCATTCTTCATTAGCTTTTCATTTTGCTTCATCAACCAAGACAAGTTGGCATGCTACTTTAATTGTTTATTTTTCTTTAAGCTAGTCATATTTTTTCAATTCCATGTTTCCAAGCATACGTAAAGCATTTGATGAGTTTTCTCCACCTTAAGTGCATCCCTAATCAATTCTAGGCTTGGTGCATTGTAGAAATAGATTCCAAGAGAAGATGATGCATACAATGATGATGGATAAGCTACCTCAAAATTTTAGTCAATCAAATATGCTTTGTCCCTTCTAAATCCATTTGACATAGTTAAATGAGATCTTATTAAAAAACTCAAATGAATCATCTATATGCTATCTTTTCATTTTTCCTCTCTCTTGTTTTTCATGGGCAACCTATTTTAGTATTTATTTTAGAATATTTTGTGTCCTTCAATGTATTATGATTTATCTTTCTATCAGATTCTAGATTGAAAGAACCTATAATTGAAAATGGATTAATTAATCTATTTTTATTTTATAGTCCCAAATAGGTGGATTAAATGATTATGTTGTAAAAAAATCTTGTAAAATGTAATGTCCCCTTTTTGAAATGAAACCAAGTTGAAACTCAAATACTCATCATTCATTTCCCATGGGCCTTGGGGATTTTTCTGTTGAAAAGGAGTATAATAATAACTCAAGAGGATAATAATGTCATAAAATGGGCCACTTAAGTGTTGGTACAAAGACCAAGAAATGTTTATGCTACAAATGGGGTAGCCATTGTGCTAGTTGAAAGGGGTCAATTTGATATTGCAAAGGAAATTTTTACACATGTACAAGAAGCTATTGTAGGAAACATCTTTGTTTAGATGCCTGATGTGTGGATAAATCTAGCACATGTTTACTTTGCACAAGGACAATTTGCGCTTGTAGTAAAAATGTTTATGCTACAAATGGGGCAACCATTATTCTATTTGAAAGGGGTCAATTTGATATTGCAAAGGAAATCTTGACATAGGTACAAGAAGCTGTTGTAGGAAACATCTTTGTTCAGATGCCTAATGTGTGGGTAAATATAGAACATGTTTACTTTGCACAAGGAAAATTTGCGCTTGCAGTGAAAATGTATCAAAATTGTTTGATGAAATTATATTTTGGCACTAACACCCAAATTTTATTATATTTAGCTTGAACACATTATGAAGCAGAACAATGGAAATATTGTAAAAGAACATTATTAAGAGTAGTATATTGTAATGAGCATTTCAAATTTTTGTTTAATGTAATGAGGGTTTCAAGTTACCTCTGAATTCACTGTAGAGGGCGTCCCCAAATATGATTTTTCTATAGAGGGCCTCGATGAAGTCAAATTTGTTGTAGAAAACTCTGAATTCCTTTCCCTTGTCCACCTTTTTAGAAGTCTCCAGGTCCTCTTCGAATCCTTATCACCCATGCAAGTAGCTCATGCTATAACTGATCAAAATGACTCATGCCTAGATAACGAATGAAGTGAGGTCCAGTGAGATGAATAAATCTGCAATAAATGTGAATAATCACATGCATACATCATGCGCATGAATACATCACGCCAATAGTTGGCCAAATTTTTTTAAATTTTTTTTGTCTAATTTGGATTTGATGACTAACTATTTAGAAATTTTTATTTTTGTGACAATAATTTTTTAGTCAACAACCAAATTAGTCATTTATTTACTCATTTATAGCTTAGGTACAAAAAATGAGTAGAATTTAGTCATTTTTAGTTGTTGTGACTAAATTTTTTAGTCACCTAGTCATATATTTTCCAAATTCTACTACTGATAGATTAGAGGAAATGATCAAGATTGGAGATGATGATGAAGGGCTTCTCCTAGACAAGTTTATTGACATCAGGTTCTATGTACGAGCTACTACCCAAAATGTTGTCCAGCTATAGGATATATGCATGACCACCACCAAGGAGTATGAAAGAGAAATGTTCAGGGTGGAATGGGTAGATGTGCTTGAAGAGGAAACCATACAACAAATTTTTGATAATATGGATGGTTATCTCAAGAATAAGGCATCTAAAACAACTAAGAGTGGCTAAGTGGCAAAGGAATATTCCATTTTTTGAAAAGGAATTAGGTCAGAATCATCAACCATATTCAAGTGACCTATGTACAGTAGCATCTTCAGATCATTTTTGAATGAGTGGACAACTCTAGGACAATTTTGAGAAACCAAGGATTGGGTGTGGTGATCAGCAGTGTACAAGGTAGTGACTCCCAGTCAGATTTTGACTAGATGGACATATGGTGTACTTTCTAGGTCTAGGAATTTCAACAAAAGACAAAAATCCAACTCAACTAAGTGTCCCTATGATTATGGACCTAAACCCCAAATTTGTGGATCTAAATTTTTGATTGGAGAAATTGATGTCAATTCTTTCTATATCTTAGAATTTTCTCCTCATTGTAAAGGTTGGCTAATTGAAGTCAAATTGGCTACCTAAGAATTGGACATAGTTTTATTTTACAATTTTATGCAAGATACTTGAACGATTTTATGACTTTTTTAATGCAAGTAGTTTGTTTCTCAGAAGTTTGTTAGTTTAACAGTAATGCTGATAGAAAATAGTTTTTTGTATGCTAGTGGATCTTTGTTGAGCATAAATGTCTCTTATTTGATGAAAATCAATAGAATATTATGAGTTTAAAACCATTTATTATGTTATTTGTGGATGATGTTTCTTAATGTTTATTGATCTATTAATTTTGGTGATGAGCATATAGAATTTTATTATTGAAAAGTCTTAAGAAAAAGTGATGATGAATGGTTACATGTTTTAAATCTGCATTGTGAATGTATGTGATGGTATAAACTATTTCATTAATTATGTTGTTCTACAATTTTAGGTACTTGGAAAATGCTCATTTTAAGGATTGTATGTCTAAATTGAAAGGAATTTGTATTCACGCATTTTTTTGTTCTAAGCCTTGATTGATTTTTTCTTGTTTATTTGAAACCCCCTCATGTTAAATTGCTTTATAATACCTATTTTGTACTTATTTACTAGAAAATTCCCCTTGAACATTATAGTTGCATGGACCACTAAATTATGACAACATAGTTGAGAACCAACTACAGAGACCTTGGAAGATAGGTGGTTCTAGATCATTTGTCTTTTTTAGGAGAAATAGAGTAGGAATATTCTATTTAACAGTACTTTGTTACTTTTGACCATCAACACCTATATCTAGAACTAGATCAATTCATTTGGTATTAGTGGCTTTTTACTCATCAAAGGAAAAATGGTCTCACCATCTCATGGTCAATTTTTATGGAGGAAATCCAAGCACAATATAGCAATAGTGTGATAGACAACTTCTTCAGGTAGCTTTCTAAACTTCAACAAATAGGATCGGTAAAGCATTCTATTTAGCAATTCCAAAATCTATCCTTAAGAGTGGATACAATTATAGAGGAGAACTTGAATGATTTATTCTTTGGTTGTCTCAAGGATCACATTCAACATGAGGTACACATGTTTGGTCCTAGCTCTATAAATTATTTTTTTATCTTAGCATGCAAAGTAGAGGAGAAGTATTTGATTCCTAAGAAAGGGGCTAATGTGACAATAAAAAAATGATATTCAACACCTTCTTCTCCTCAACCTACTAGGTTGACTCCATAATAAATTGAGGAGAAAAGAGAAAAAGGATTGTGTTTCAATTGTGATGGAAAATATAATCAAGGACATAAATGTAGAGAAAATAAATTGTTCTATATTGAATGTCCAAGTGAGGAAGAAAAAGAGGAATCCATATTAGAGGATGAAAGGGATTCAAATGAGGAATCACATGATTCTCAACCAATAATTTCTTGTTATGAACTCTCAAGTTTTAATTCTCCACAAACTCTCAAGGTAATGGGTTTCTTAAAGAAGCAAGAAGTAACAGTGTTGATCAACTCAAGTAGCATTCATAATTTCATCAACAAAAATTTGGCTACTCGTCTAAATTGTCTTATATATCCAACTCTAGAGTTTCAAGTTTTGATTGCAAATGATGGTACAATTAGTTGTTCTAGGAAGTGTCATAGCATTAAATTATCCATGGGAGATTATCAACTTGATACCCCAATGTATGTGATATCCATAAGTGTAGTAGATATTATTTTGGGAGTACAATGGCTTACTACATTGAGAATAATTGAGATGAACTTCCAAGAACTATTCATGAGATTTCAATCAGAAGGAAAGATAGTAGGAATAAGGGGATTGAAGGAAAAGTCCCCACATATGGTAAGCTCTCATCAAATGAAAAAGTTTCTTAAGAAAGGAGTGGATGGATTTGTGGCCTAGTTATGTTTCATTAGAAGTTTCTCAATCTAAGTCTCCTACTCATCTAGATTTACAAGCAATAATGAATCATCACTTAGTTATTCTTGGAGATATGCCTAAAGGACTTCCTCCTAAGAGGGGTCATGATCATGCCATACAACTAGTTCCAAAGATCCAACCACCAAACATCAAGCCTTATAGGTACCCACACATATAAAAAAGTGAGATAGAAAAAATTGTTGACGAGATGCTAGATGTGAGAATTATCAGGAATAACCAATGTGCTTACTCCTCACCTGTGGTGATGGTACGTAGGAAAGATGAAACTTGACACATTTTTATGGATTATAGAGTGCTCAACATGTACACCATTAAAGAGAAGTTTCCTATTCCAGTCATTGATGATTTTCTAGATGAATTGAATGGAGCTATGTATTTTACCAAGTTAGACCTTAGATCTAGTTATCACCAACTTTAGATTAAGGAGGAAAACATTTGTAAGATAGAATTTTGGACTCATGAGGGTAATTATGAATTTTTGGTGATGTCATTTGGTCTTACCAATGTACCATCCACATTTCAAAGTTTGATGAATTCCATTTTTAAGAAATTCTTGAGAAATTTTGTATTAATGTTCTTTGATGATATATTGATTTATAACAAGACATGGGAAGAACACTTGCGACATGTAGATAAAGCATTACAAATACTCAAATATCATCAACTCTATGCTAGGCCATCCAAGTATTCTTTTGTTCTTAAGGAGGTGGATTATTTGGGACACATAGTTTCACATGGAGTAAAGATGGACCCTAACAAAATTAAGGCTATCATGGAATGGCCTATTCCAAAAAACATTGATAAATTGAGGGGTTTCTTAGGATTTATGAGGTACTACAAAAGACTTGTGAAGAATTATGGTCATATAGCAGCACCCCTCACCACTTTATTGAGGAAGGATTATTTTCATTGGAATGAGTTTGCTAATGTAGCATTTGAGAGATTAGAGGAGGCTATGTGTACAAATCCAATGCTTTCCACTCCCAACTTCACAAAGGAATTCATTGTGGAATTTGATGATTCTAGAAATGGGATAGGAGTAGTTCTCATGCAAGAAGGTTGACCAATTTATTTTGAGAGTCATCAATTAAAGGGAAAGAATAAACTCAAACCTATTTATGAGAAGGAAATGCAAGCAATCCTTCACATAGTTAAACAATGGAGACCTTATCTGATAGGTAGAAACTTCAAAGTTAAGAATAGTCATGATAGCCTAAAATATTTTTTGGAACAAAGATTATCTTTTGAAGAGCAACAAAAATGGGCCACTAAGATGTTAGGATATTACTTTAAGATTGTATATAAGAAAGGGAAGGAAAATATTGTGGCAGATGCACTTTCTAGGAAGGATGAGAAAGGTGAAGCCTTATTGTGTGCCCTTTCAATATTATAAGAAAATTGGGTGGAAGAAGCCAAAGTAGAGTGGAAAAATGATGTTGTGACAAGTAATAACATCCAATACTTAAAAATTGATCCCAGTAGTTTAGATAAGTTTTGTTGGAAGGGAGCTATTCTTTGGTATAAAGAGCATTTGTATCTTTGCAATAATTCCACTCTTAAACACAAGATTATCATATAACTGCATGATTCTCTAGTTGGTGGTCATTTAGGATTTTTGAAGACATATCATTGGGTCAAGCAATTTATTTTTTTTGGAAGGGATAAAAAGTGATCAAAAATTTGTGACCAAATGTTTGATTTTTCAAAGGAATAAAGGGGAGACAATTAAGACACCAGGTCTCTTGTAGCCATTATCTATTTCTAGCTAGTGTTGGAAAGAGGTATCCATGGACTTCATCATAGGGCTTCCCAATTCTAAAGGTCATAATTTTATCATGGTAGTAGTTTATTTCCTCACTAAGCATACACATTTCATTACATTATCACATCCTTTTATAGCAAGTACAGTGGCAAAATATTTTTGGAGGATATCCAAAAGCTACATGGTACACCTAAGGTTATTATCAGTGATCATGATCCTATCTTTACTAGAAACTTTTGGAAATATTTATTCTCATGTTTGGGTACTCAATTGTCTCATAGCTCTTCATACCACCCTCAATCAGATGGATAATTTGAGGTTGTTAATAAGTGTTTGGAAGGATATATACATTTTTTCACTTCAAAGAAATGGTCTCAATGGGTAGATTGGCTATCACTCATAGAATGGTGGTATAACACTTCTTTTCATATATCATAAAAAATGTCTCTATTTTAGAACTTTATGGAAATCATCCTCCTTCGATCACATCATTAAAGGTTTCACCAAGTGTTCAGTCTATAGAATATCACTTGCTTCATCAATAACAAGTACTTTCAAGACTCAAGGAAAATTTGGTCATGACACAAAATTGAATGAAATTGTAGGAAAAACAACATCATAGTGAAAGAAGTTTGGAAGTTGGGGATTGGGTCTTTTTGAGATTGCAACCTTATAAGAAAATCTCATTGAAGCAATAGAAAAATAATAATAAGTTGTCTCCAAGGTATTATGGACCATACCAAATCATGCAAAAGATTGATAGTGTTTCCTACAAGCTAGAGTTTCTACCAACAACAAAGCTACATCCAATTTTTCATGTTTCTTGTTTGAAGAAGGTAATTGGGATTAATATTCCAACTCAAATAGTACTACCAAATCTTGATGAAGAAGGAATAATCATTTTGGAACTAGAGGGAATTCATCAAACACACACAAAGAAGCTAAGGAATAGAACTCTCATTTATTATCTCGTCCAATGGAAGAATTTACTAGTTGAAGATGCCACATGGGAGGATGAAGATTTCATTCAAAAGAATCCACACTTGATTAGCATTGAGGAAAATGTTTCTTTGAAGAGGGGGGGCATATTAAACCCTTAATATTTGTGTACATTGGGTTATGAATAGTCAGCTTGTGGCTATCTTAACTCCTAATTAAGTCATGGTATCATTATTATATTATTATTTAGTTAGATAGGTCCTTTTAGGGCTTATATAGGGGTGTCTAATTCGTCCTAGGTGATATCCTAGGCATAAATAGCTATATATAGGAGGTTGTGAGTCTTATTTCATCATTAGGTGGTGAATTGTGTTCTCATTGGAGATATTTGGAGGTTTTCCCCCTCGAAGTGGCTTGATATTCTTAGTTATTATAAATTATTTGTAGCATATTTCATATCATCTTCTTCTATTGTGCAAGTTATTTCATTACAATTCACTACTCCCAAGTCCCACTTGACAAATAGGGTCTAAGAGGATAAAATTTCCCTTGGTCACCTCAATGACACAAGCCCAAGTGATGGAGATTCAAGATGAAAGATATTAAAAAAATTCTTAAAAGAGAGTTTCCAATATGCTTATGAATGAAGGACATTGGTGATCGAAAGAGTAAATTACACAGGTTCCTAGAACAAGCAGCTTAGCTCTTGGTTGTAGTACGTCAACGTGGGAACTGAATGAAAATGTGGTACACTATCATCTGAGGGAATGTTGGTGTCTCATATGGACAAAGAGATAATTTCAATCATAGAAACTCACATAATCTTCTATCTACCTAGAATCAGAAGTGTGACTATTCTACTTAATCAATAGAAAGCAGGAATGAGAGGAAATGGAAAATATGGTAAGACATTAACTCATAAAATGTCCTACACTATGAATCCTCCCACAAATCTTCACATGAAAAACCTACACACAAGGAGAATGAGGAAACATGTTGGGGATACTTCAGGGCTTACCTCACTCAAACCCTCGCTTTGATTTTTCCACCTCCAAAAACATCCAAATAGATAGAGAATAGAAAAGACAAAGTAAAGTAGACACAATGAGTGGTAAAAGAAAACCCGACTATGGAGGAGAACTCTTATCATGAGATATATAAACAAAATGAGTTATAAAATCAAACCCCACTATGGAGGAGAATCTGTATCACAAAATTACATAGAAATGATAAATATGTTAGCAAATAGACAAGAAAAAATAGCAAGAGTGCATTACCAATAGTTTGTGTCTCCCTCTAGTCTTGATAGACATGACATAATTTTCTTTCAAGAGAGCCTTAGTTGTTGACAAGATGTGAGTCTGATAGAGCTTCACCATAAAGAAGAGATTAAGAGGATAAATAAGTAAGAATGTAAGTTGAAGTGAGCTTGAGTGAGAACAAATGAGAATGAAGATGAGAAAGAGGGTTTTGTGAAGTTGCATGGGTGGGAAGAGCCAATACACTTGAGATTCTACCAAGACAACACATGTTAGGGAAAAGTTCTTGAGATTTTCTCATTTAAACTTGTAAATTTTGGGTACACTTGTGTGTCACATGGACATCCATGTGTTATTCAGGTGTCTAATTCACAAATTTTCAAGAAATAAGGTGGTAGACTACTAATGCTTCATCATTTCCTCTTATGGAGTTGGAATCATGAAATTTTGACTTACAAGGTTCTTGTCATAAATGAGTCTAAGCACCATAAATGTGGTGGACCAAATGTGTGAAATTTCCATGGGGTGAAATTTTATGACACTACACTTTTCCCCAACTTTAGTGAGTTGATTTTTGAGAAAATTAACTATGCTAAGTAGAAAAAAAAATTAGTGCAAGTTTGAAAATTTAATTTTTTTATAGATTTACATACAAAAAGGATACTATAGAGGCCACAAAGGTTGAGCAAGTGGATACTAATGGTTCCACCAACAATCAAGCTTAGCAATAAAGTACAATGCCAAATGTGACATTTTGTTTTACAAAACTCAAATTTAGGTCAACTTAGAAATTAGAAGAAACAACCATGACAAGAAGAATGCTTAAGAAAAATTTGGTGCTTCGAAAGAAAAATATGATGAAGAGGAGATTATATGCCCCATCCTATTTTTTCCCCTAGGCAGGTGGGGTAAAAATAGGAAGGATGGAAGGGCCACAATCATCAAGAAAAATGGGCCCAAAATGACCTATATATACCTGGGAGGGCCCATAGAAGGGTCATTTTCACTATTCACAATGGGATTTTTATTGAGTTTTGTGAGAGAAAATCCAAAAAAATACCTCACCAACAAGATTATGTAGAGCCTAGGATCTTGTAGCTCTACACAACCATAGTTGAGGGTAGTGATGTCGATGAGGTACGAGGATTCTAATCCTATCTTCTCCTTTTAATGAATTTTTTAGGTTTCTCCAATTTGATAGCAATGCAAGTGTTTGACTAGGTTGCTCTCATCTTAATAGTCAGTCAACAACCTCTATCCATGTTGGCATCTATCCTACATATTGGCATCCAAGCAGTGTTCATAGTGTTCAGGCTCAAACACCAACACGTCACATAGATGTTTGGATGGTTTTCTTCCATCCTAGAGGCTTAGAAAATGTTTTGATATAGAAGATATAATTTCATGACATAGATGGGTCTAACATGATTTTTTTTTACTATAGTAGTTTCCAGAGATGCAAGAGCATGAAGGTGGAAACATGTTGACTACACTACAAGATCTATTTGCATAGATTCATCTAGATAACCATGACCATCCGTGGAATGTGGGCCTATGGTGGGCCTACACACTACCCAACATGTGATACCATCCCTCGATGCTCATGGTTCTCATAGAGCATTGGGATGGATATTCCTCCTTCCACTTTCCATCAAGATAGATGACTATCACATTGGAGGACATGTACAAGATCATCGACCTACCCATCTAGAGATGACAGGTCACTTATAATGAGGTGAGGATGCCATGGGAGGCCCTTGAGGGCCAACAATATTTTGTTGCCAACACAGAGTCAGGATACCCTACAAGCCACATCTATATGTGTTGGTACAAGTAGGGGTGAGTGGTCATTCCACTCCTCTAGAGGGTGTCGATGGTCATCATAGTCACTCTTTGAGTCATTGTAGATGGGTGAGGATTTCACCTACATGGGGAGCTCATCCATTGCATTCACAAAATGGAGGAGCATGAGACTATTTACACCTATGGTTGGAGCATGCTTGCTCATCTATACCATGACCTTAGGTTTTATGTCCACTATGAGTTTTCTAGCCTCACAAAGTGTACACTACTTTAGGTGTGGGAATTCACACATATTCTATGTACTTGTCTAGTCAGGTATCCCTAGGGCATAACTCTTGGTACATCGATAACACACATGCACCCAATGGTGGATGATTGGAGATACATAGATCTTTATTTTTGGTGGCTTCAGTTTGATGTTTTGTGATTGTGATATGTTAGATGATGACCTTATAGAGGCATGGTTTGGCCCACAAATAGGCAATGACTGTGACACATGTAGCATAATTATACCTTGGCAGAGTAGTAAAATTGTATTTTAATACCATATTACTCACATAGTGTCACCCCATAGTTTGAGTAGCTACAAACAATCCCATATTCCCCTCTGACATATGTTTTCTCAACGAGGAGTGCCACTAGGCTAGGAAATCTCCATCATTTAACTATTATAGACATCATTGCTAGTGACAATGGGTCAAACACTGACATGCAACCTATCATCCTCACGATTGATGATATCAAGTTCACCCACAGTTCTAGAGAATGGTTGGTGATAGTGAGTCATGCCTTAATTTTCTTAGTATATTCCCCCACAAGCAATGTGGCTTCATAGGGGTAGGGAGGAGAGGATCGTGACAATGGGGGGAGGTAGTGGGTGGAGTAGTGATGATGCCTAGATGGTAATAGAGGCTTTCATCACCCCCAGTTATAGTCCTAGTCTCATTGATGCCACCTTGAATGGCCAAGATCCCTCCTACAGTTGCAACAATAGGCGATGTAGGACCCAACATTGCATCCCCTCCTAATCCACACTAGTAGGCTAAGGATTTAGGTATAGGAGTGATTCATGTTATTTACTTTTAGTACTTCTTGTTTTAATTTATTTCATATATATATATGTACATGTTTTCATATCATCTGGTACTGATAGTATCTACTTCCATATGGTTGTAATAAAAAAACAAGAGTGAATCAACTTCATCAGGTAGTGCATCTTTGAGGTGGCCCCAATCATTCCAATCTAGGGGAGCATCATTGACATGAACATTTGAATTTTAGCGGGGGAGACATGCCCATTTATTTGAGACTATTGCATGGTTGAGGATCACATACAAGGAGGCACACACAAAGACCATGTAGAGGATAGTTGATGTCATAGTTGTGACTGGGCAATAGGATCAATACATAGTCGAGCTTCACACTACCTTGATCAAGTGAGATGAGGCTAGAACACAAGTAGAGAGTGTCAACAAAGCACATGGTGCCCTATAGAGCCAACTCAATGACCTTGGTGGAAAACCAACAACCATGAGGCCATGTGTAGATCCCCAATTGTAGCAGCTTCAAGAGGAGCTATGCTAGACCCATGAGTGGGAGGCCAGGGTCCAGGTAGAGGCTGTAGAGCTATGAGGAGAGGTTTTAGGACTACACATGAGCTAGTTAGTATCACAATCATGTTAATCATGATCCATAACATCAATTCAACCTCCACCTCTTCCAATGCTAGTGCCGGAGGGATCAGAGAGCCATGCATTGGGGGGATAGAGGCCCATTTTATATATGCCAGATTGTATGCATAGATGATATTATTTTTTTTAGCATTATTTTGATGTATAAACATGTACAGATATATATTCACAACATTTTGATATAGTGGTGTGATCTATGTACATGACACACATTTTGATATATATATATATGAGATTTATGTAGCACTGTGGTGTTTTTATGTATGCTTTTATTTTTTTGTATGGTTATGTTATGGATGCATGCCTAGATTATATTCTATCATGGCCTAATAAACACACATTATGTGTATGTTAGTTAATAACAATGATGATCTGATTACCTAACCAAAAGATAAAATGCAATGCATGAATACTCATCACAATAAAAATCACGTATATATAATTCCTAATTAAAGAAATTAATTGCATACATATGTTCACATCATAACACAAAATGAAAAGATAATGTGTTAATGAAGGAATGTTATAGCATAATGAACTACAATACTTGAGGTATGAGTGTTATACATATGCCACATAGACACTATGAATAGTATGAACAAATATGTATCATATTGAAAAGTTCTTTTAGAGGCATTCTATCCATAAACGAGAGTCCATAAGCACCAAAAACATACACAAAGATGATAATGTAAGGGCCTAACCAATTAGTGCTAAAATTTCCCTTTTGATTAGGTGGTTCATTTACATTTCTCTAATTCTCATAGAAAACCAGATCACCTACCTTGAAAGTTCTAGAAATAACATCTTGATTATAATGTTTAGAAATAGATTATTGATAAACTTGGAGATGATCGAGGATTTTCAATTGGTGCTCATCAAGCAACTCAAGTTGATGCAAATGATTAGCATGGTAAGTTTCATCATCAATTAATCCTTTAAGGGAAACTTGTAAATATGGAATTTCCAACTCTAAAGGAATGATAGTCTTGGCACCATACACAAGGTTATATAGTGTTTTACAAGTATTCATACAAACACTCATGTAATAGACCCATAAGGAGTCCATTAATTGAGTATGTCAATCCTTACCATGTTTATTCATTTTTTTAGAAAAATAGCTCAAGAGTCTTATTAGAAACTTAAGCTTGGTCATTAGATTGAGGATAATGTGGTGTAGAAAAATTATGTTGAATATGAAATTTTTTCTAGGAATTGCTTCACCTCTTTGTTCTTAAATGAAGTACCATTGTTAGAAACAAGGGTAGAAGACAATCTAAAATGATCAAAGATATTGTTTAGAAGAAATTTATACATTGTGTTAGCATTTGTGGATCAAAGTGGAACAAATTTGACCCATTTCATAATGTAATTAGTAGTAGTAATGATGAAGATATGTCCTTTGGAAGGAGGTGATATTTTACCAATAATATCCAATCCACATTTCACAAATGGCCAAGGAGGGGTTTGATTTTGAAGCTCTTGAGAAAGAGCCCTAATAAGATTGCTATGTTGATGATGTTACAAACAATTCTTTGAAAAGGCAAAGAAATTTTGCTTCATCATTTTCCAAAAGCATCCCATGTGAATTAGTTTATACACCAAGGATTTACCACCAAAATTTCCACCCCCAGATCCTGAATGGGCTTCTTAAAGGGAAAGTGGTATTTCTTCTTTACTGAGACACTAAAGGAGAAGACCATTATAAGATTTTTGACAAAGAACATCAGATAATATAATGTATCAAAATAAAAGTTTTTAATTTGAGTGCAAGCATTTTTTGTCACATCATCAAGAAAATTTCTAGTCTTCAAATAATTATAAATGTTAGAATACAATTCCTCCTATTCTACATGAGCACACACTAGATCATTAGGTTCAGGTTGATTTGAGACAATAGGAGAGTGGAGAATGCATATCGCAAAGTGGTATTATTCTATGCCCTCCTCCTAAGACACAAGGGAGGAAATACTCACCATTGAATTTGTGTATTGATTTTCTCTCCTAGGAACACTATCTATTGTGAAAGTAGAGAAATTATCAAACAAGGATAAGTCCAAATACCAATACTATGATAGCTTATTCTGCTTGGCTTGTTTCTTTCCTATAGTTTGATTTACAATGAGTTTAGAATCACCATGAATTCAAAGATGTTTAATTTTTAAAGCTATTGCAGCACACAATCCAACAATAAGGGATTCATACTTAGTGATGTTATTAGTGCAGTGAAATTCCAATCTAAAAGATAGAGGAACTAGCTTGCCTTTGGGTGAGATTAAAACTACACCTGGTATGGATCCTATCTAACATTTCAATCCATCAAATTACATCTCCCATACAAGCTCAGGGTCCATTGTAAAAAGGTCTTCATCCATAAATAAATCTAAATTATGGAATGAGTGAAATTAGGGAGCTTCTATGATTTGGTCAACACAACTCGGCCTTTTATTTCTTTTTGAGCTACAAAATTGATGTCAAACTCAGAGAGAAACATTACCCATTTTTCCAACCTTCTGGAAAGATTGGTTCTAGTAAATAGATTCTTTAGAAGAACACTTTTCATAATTACATGAGTTTTAGCATGAAGAAGTTAACATCATAACTTCTATGTTGCAAAAATGAGAGTGGTACATTGTTTCTACATGGTAGAATAATGAGTCTCATAATTGACTAGAAAATATCTAATGTAGTAGACCACTCTCTCTTTACCATGATCATCATGTTGAGCTAAAAAAAATGAGGTGATGTTGATGTATAAAGAAAAAAAGGGCCTATCTTGCATAGCTATCATTAAGATAGGAGAATTGGCCAAATAGATCTTGACTGATTCAAAAGACTTTTCATAGTCATCATCCCATTAGAAGCAAGCATCTTTCTTCAATAGACATGTGAAAGGATGATTATGATCAACCAACTAAGACAATAATCTATTAATTTCTTCAATCTTCCCTTGTAAACTATGTAGTTGAGAGATGTTCTTAGGTGGAGGCATGTTAACAATTGCATCATTCTTATTCATATCAAATTTGATTCCACGATGAGAGATAATATATCCCAAAATTTTTCTTGCATCAACACCAAAGACACACTTAAGAGGATTCAATCTCATCTTATAGATTTGAATCCTTTCAATGATAATTTCAATATGATCTTGATGAGTCATAGAGTTAGCCAATATTTCATCAATGTAATCTTCTAAAATTTTATGAATGAAATCAAGAAAGATAAGTGTCATCTCCCATTGGTATGTTGCTCCTACATTCTCTAACCTAAACAACATGACCAAATAAGAGAAGGTACCCCAAGGGGTAGTGAATTTTATCTTATATTTATCTTCAAGGTTAGTACAAACTTGATTATAGCCTGAGAAGCCATCCATGCAAGACAACAAAGCATGGCCTTAAGCCAAGTCTACAATCATATCAATATTAGGCAATGGAAATCATATTTAAGAAAAGCCTTATTCAGATCACGAAAGTCAATACAGATGTGAATATGACCATCAAGCTTGTTGACAACAACAATATTCAATATCCAAGGTGAATAGTCAATGGGATGGATAAATAAAAATTTTAGAAGCTTCTCTATCTTAGTCTTGATTAGTAAAGCTACCTTGGGAATCATCTTTCAGGCCTTTTGTTTAATAGGATTAGCATCATGAAATAGAATGATATTGTGAACCACCACAAACTCATCAATATTAGGCATGTCCTCATATGACCAAGTGAAGATGTTAGGATGAGAATGTAACAAATCATAATGTTGTTTAGATTCTTCCGGAGAAAGACACTTTCCAATCTTAATCACCTTTTTAGAAGACTTAGGATCCATGAGAATATCAATCGAATCCACTTTGAGGTGAGTACTGTGGTCCTAAAGATGGAAAATAGGAACATCATAATCCACATTAGATAAATGAACCTCCTCATCAATGCTCATAATAGATTCTCCAAAGGATGCTTGTTTATGTAAGTGATATGTGAATCACAATTTATGGTGATAAGGAGGTAAATGAGAGTAGACACCCAATAATTATTCTAGAACTTCCTTCAAAGAGAAAACATCTATAGTAACTTCACTAGAGTCTACTTGGATCTTAATCAGTTTAGGATGAACTAGATTGAGAGGTTCGAAAAAAATCACGTTGACACTCCATCATGGTTTTTTCCTAGATTGTTCATGAGAGAAGCCAAGCTCCAAGTTACACTTTCAAGGTACACATTCTATAGGGACTTGAATTCCTTGTTCATTATACCGATAACCCTTACATCCATAACCATATTTAGAAAGAATTTTGAAGCCAGGGTCTTAACGTGTTTACAAATCCTACAAGCAAGATCTACATAGAGAGCATCATTCCAACAATAGAGATCATACTCTTCTATGGGATCATAGTCATTCTTCTTGATGAGATTATAGAATTTAGCCTCTTTAAAAAAACCATGTTTATCTTCCTTAGTGGGGGTACAATCACTCTCCTTAATAGGAGCTTGATCATTTTCCTCAATGAGAGTCTAATCAACTTTCTTGACACAGATGCATGAAATGGTTGGAAGGTAAAGGTGGATAGGGTCACCCTTATACTCTCTGATGCAAAACTTATGAAATTCCAAGGACCCCCAGTCATTACCAAAACATACATTGGATTTATAAGAAGAAGAAGGGGTGGACTTAGTATTCTCCACTTCAAGGTGATCTTCTTCAAGGAAACTCAAGAGTGGACTTTAAAGTAGGTACTACTGAAGAGGATGTCAATGCAATAGAAGATAATGAAGGAATACAATTTTTAAGAGTAGAAGCAACTAAGGCCTTCATGTTCCTATAGAACCTAATATGCAAGAAACAACAAGAGGTCTTGGTTACTTTCCTTCAAAAGAAATGAAATCATCAAAGAAACCTTCACTTAATGTCAATGTTATCATGCAAGATTCCCCTAAGACAACTCTAAACTTGGTGCATCTTGAAATGATAAACACCGCAAACAATGATATGTCATTGGTCATCATTCAAAATGATGAATCCCTAGAATTTTTTTTAGGATTAAATATGAAACATTTTCAAATAATCATCATAATCTTATATTTTCCTATTGTTTGAATGCTAAGCAATACTTTGGAGAAGAAACTAAATCATGTGATGATAAACAAGATAAATCTAAAACAATTCTTGATATTCCAAATCAAAAGGTGTTACTTGTAGGAGACGCCTTTAACATACCAATGGACCCATATAATGAGGAGAAAGTCCTTCAAATTGGAAAGTTTCTTGATGATGATGAACAAGAAGATCATACAACATTAATACATGATTTTATTAAAAAAAATTCTTGGAATTATTTAGATATGTCAAGTATTGAAACTAAAATAGTCACACAAAACATTATTCTTGAGAAATATGCTAAACCCATGAGACAAAAGATACACAAGATGAATCCTAATATAACTTTGCTGGTTAAGGATGAGATTGAAAAGATTTTACAAGCTGGTTTTATCCTCCCTATTGATTATTCACCTTGGATATCTAATATTGTGGTAGTGGAAAAATTTGATAATCACATTAGGATGTTTATAGATTTTTGTGATCTTAATAAACCATCATTGAAGGATGATTTTCCCCTTCCTAATATTGATATGATAGTGGATTCAACCACGGGACATGTCCTATTATGATTCATGGATGGTTTTTTGGGATATAATCAAATTTTCATCAACCCTCAAGTTCAATACAAAAAAAAATTCACCACACCTTGGGGAAAATTGTGTTGGGTTGCTATTGGATTGAAAAATGTCAAAGTAACATATCAAAAGAGATATGACACTAGTATTTCATGATTTCATACATAAAATATTGGAAGATTATGTTGATAATATTTTGGCTAAATCTATAGCATGTCAAGATCATGTCAAAATCCTTCATAATATCTTTGAAATAATTTGTAAGTACAACATGAGGTTGAATCTGAATAAATGAATCTTTGGTGTGGATAGTAGAAATTTTTTGGTATTTATCATATCACATAGAGGCATTGAAGTAGACACAAAATAAATTGATACTATAATAAACATGCCACCTCCTAAGAACATTTTGCAATTCCATAGCTTACAAGGAAAGATTCGGGCCATTCAATAATTTTTTGCATCAACACTTTAAGAAATAATTCAAATTTAAATGGAGTGAGGATTTTCAAAAATATTTTGAAAATTTGAAAAAATCCTTAGCTAATCCTCCTATCTTACAACCAGCCATAAAAGGAAAACCTTTTATCCTTTACTTCTCAGCTTCAACTCATGCTCTTGTTGTATTATTGGTACAAAAATATGAGGGTGGCAAGGAGCATCTCATTTATTACATCAATTGAACATTAATTTATTATGGACCCTATTATACAATTATAGAAAACTAATGTTTGGCTCTAGTGTTTGTAACCAACAAATTGAGACAATATTTTTTAAATGCAGAAGTTCATGCCATTACAAAATTTGATCCTTTAAGACATCTCTTTGCTAAAATGGATTTGTCATGACATTTAGCTAAGTGGGTTATGTTTCTAACTAAGTTTGACCTTAATTTTGTTCCTCAAAAATCAATTAAGGGCCAAGCATTGGCTAACTATTTTGTTGAGGTGTATTCAATGTTATCATTACCAAATTCATGACTCATTCCTTGACAAAAATATGTTAAAAATCGATGATAATGAAACATGGGGGTTATATTTCAATGGTTCTAAGTGTTGAACTAACTATGGTGCTGAAGTTATATTAATACTTCCCTTAGGGAATCCAATTCCCTTATCCTATCACCTAAACTTCCTATGTACAAAAAACATCGCTAAGTATGAGGCTCTTATCGCAAGATTACATGCAGCCTTGTCCTTAGGTGTTCAACACATTCATATATTTGGAGACTCTCAATTGATAATTAAACAAATCAATGGGTCCTATCAAGAAAAACATGATAATTTTTCTAAATATAAATACCTTACATTAACAATTTTGGAACATTTCACATCATATATTTTTTATAATGTTCCATGAAAGTATAATTGACATGTAGGTTCAATGGAAAGTACCACTTCCCTTGTGTCTCTTGAGAATCTTCCACATATTCACATTCATTGTCCACAATCTCACAAAACCATTAATAGATGAAAAGATGGGGGAAACATTAGTTTCCAACATTGAAACATCTAATGAATGGTATACACCAATATTTAGATATCTAAAAGAATATACCTTTCCTAAACTAACCACTAAGAACACTAGAGAGCTCATATTTTGAAACTTGTAGCTTGTTATATAATCCTAGCAGATGTGTTGTATAGATGGTAATTCAATGGACTTCTCCTTAGGTTCCTTAAACAATTTGAAATCCCTATATAGCCCTTGAGGAAACTTGTGTGGGTGCTTGTAGGGGGAATTCTGGGATAAGATCATTAGTTCAAAAATTAATTCATATAGGGTATTATTGGTGAAATATGGAACAATATTACTTTGACCATGTTAAAAAATTTCCTAAATTTCAAGAACATAGTAATTTGATTCATTCTCCCACTTTTGAACTTCATTCCTAAGTTATGATTTGGCCATTTTCGATGTGGGGCCTAGATTGTATTGGGAATATTTTTCCTCCTTCAAAACATACATTTATAATCACTACCACATATTACTTTAAAAAATGGGTAGAGGTAATCCATCTTCATTCCATGACTACTAATGTAATCTATAATTTTATTTTGGAAAGTATCATCGTACGATTTAGTTTACCTTCTATGTTAGTTTTAGATAATGGTATCTTTCTTTGTACCTTCAAAGATTAAAAGTAAAAATGATGGTCAAAAAGTTCATTTTACACTAATATATAGTAAAAATTTGTGCTAGCATATCTCATTCAATTCACCAAAGTGGGGGCTATTGAACTCCAATTTTGATGTCGTCTATTACATTGGATTCATAGTTTATGTCCCCAATTATATATAATGTTTGTCAATAGTTGGTTTTGTGATTTTGTGACCCTATCACAAGCATCTCCTTCACCAAGCTTGGTAAATTTATGTAGTTAGATTGCTACCCTAATTCCACTCACATAAAGCAAATGGAATTAGGGGGCATACATCTACCCTTGAATTTGATTTCCTTAAAAGTTGACATGTTTGTTTAAGATAATTTTTGAATACCTAACAAATCGGTTTTGCAAGATGTTGTTCTTAATCTTGTGATTTTGAAAATGACTAAATTGGGGGCTTCATTCTCCCATTGATGAATGATATGTAATATCCATATGAGTATCCATTTTTTTAGACAATATGATTTAATTTCAATACTTTATCTTGCATATGCACATAGTTTCATATGGCCACTAAAGTGAGGGCTAAATATACTATCAAAAATTGTACTCCCAATTGTAGGTGATAGCATAATTTCATGCTTAGTTTGGACCTATTTTAGTGACCCTTACATTTATTCATTTCCAATACCTCCTAACTAGGCCCTAATCTCCTAAATTATGCACTTTTAGGCCTATTTTATCATTTTTTTACAAATTTCAAGCATTGAAAAAATGCATCCAATAATTATTTTTCCCTAGACACTCAATTTCCTAAAAAATAAGGCTAGAACCCATTCACCCTAGGGAATATGGGTCCCCCTATTCTATTTGGGGCTAATTTTGGATAAGTTGGTGTCAATATTTTAACATTCAAAATTCAAATTGTAAATGTCAACTATTGAGATCTAATCTTCAGGAAATTAGAGAAATGCCAATAAATACCTAGTTTATTCACCATTTGAAACTAGAAAGCAATAAGAGAAGAAAAAAGAAGAAAGATATTGTTACATTTTTCCACACACATTTAAATGTGTAGGCCTTCAAGGTCATTTATATATTTTATCAATCCTTATGTCATGATTGAAGATTGATTCCAATAGAAGAGTGTGATAGATTCTAGGTTTGGGAGATGTATTTGACCATTTCCTTCAACCTAATGACTTGTTTCTTAGTGTTCTCATCTTCAAGCTTCATCCTATTTTCATCATAAATCAAGGTATCATTATATTCTATATATCCTAAGAGTGTTTTGACTTCCTCTTAGGTAGATCTTGTCATGTTGGTGTAGGGATCCTTCTCTAACATACCTAAGTAGGGTTTTATGCATTTCTAGCTCATAACAACCTTAGATACACTTAAGGTTAGGGCACACACATTGTTATCAATCCATTTTATTGGCTATTATGGAGATAGAAATACCAAAATAGAGGTTCGACCAAGGAAAACTCCTATATAGCCACCCCCATCTCTTTTGTAGATTTATTGCAGGTTCGGATCCAAAGATGATGGTTTATAAGGTAGACATCAGAGAGAAGAAAAAGAGATACATGATCGAATTTGAATTTTCATAAGAGACCTAAAAAGACCCATTCACCCCTACATGAATCAACCCTCCCACAATAGTCAAATCTAACTTTCAGTGATAGGTACACACCACTCAACACTTCCCATATCTACCAACAAGTTATTGTTACAATTTTTTAATCATCAAGCTATTAAATTTTTCATACTAGGGTGCACAGTTAAATTAGGTTAATTATAGAAAACTCAATTTCAATTCATTTCTAAGGCTCAAAAGGATCAGATCCAAGTTTGATTGAATCACGTTTGTGGTTGAAATTCAATCTAAACACCTTATTGATTTGCATCCTAATGTACTTTAGAAAAAGGAGTAAAAGAAATCCTGGGTTTAAGAATCAAACTTAAGGATAACCTTTTTCTACATTACATTTAGTTTACATAGGATCATAAAACAACAAAGGTCTAATTGATAAAAAATCACGCAAGCCAATTGAGAAAACTAACACAACTTTGTGGCCCAAATTTTGAGACCTTTGAGATAACAACCTTTCAAATAGTTATCTTTTCAATAGAGGTGGATCAATCTCTCTACCTATGTTGAATTATGTCAATTGGACCATTAACAAGGCTAACAACTTAGATAACCAAAAATATATAACTTTTGTTGGAGAGAAGATAAGTAAGTTTATTTTAAAAACCATTGTAGCATAGTTAGTAAAGAAGTAGCCAATTTGGTATGCAATTTGTATATGTATGTGTTTTTTGGGTTGCAAACTTGAATGTTCTTGAGTTGGATCAAAATTTTTAAAAATTACTATTGGGATAAATATAGAACTGTTTTTTACCTTGGAGAATAGGTGTGCTTCAAGGATTATGAGGGGACAACTATGTTATCTTGGTTTGATATTTTGTTATTTGAGTATTTTCTATTGGTGTTGCTACATTTTTTATTTTTTCATTTCTTGAGGAATAAATTTATTATAAAAATATTTATCGTTATCAAAAGAGTGTATATTTTATAATAATTGATAATCAAGATTGGTTTAATGATACCTCATTAGAGTGCATAAATAGTTGTGAACTTAAAACTAAAATGGTTATTATATTTATATATTTATTTGATCACTTCATACAAGAGCTTACTCATTTAGTAAGCCATATATATATGCTTGACCTTGTCATTGATTAGTCACTTAACTCATATATATCTACATGTACCCAACAAGATATAATAGCAATGTTTAATGATAGATTGAAATAAGGTCTATAATATATGACCTAATGGAGCTCATCTATCAACACATCAATCTTGGAAAATATGTGTCTTTTTTTATAATTTTCTTGTTTATATCCTTAGAGCCAATTGACATTCTCATTGTTTCATATTTATTTTTCCCAAGGACTATAGATGAGGAAAAAAGGATCAATCTAGGTCTGATATTTCCCATTTTAATACCTCATTAATTCCAAATTTAATTTCTTACTTATGACTTCTCAAGTGATCATAAGGTGTGGTAATGATAGGATTTCTTCTCTCCTCTAATATGATAATGTGTTTGAAATATGTACCTAGTGATCTCCCATGAGGGATATTATTAAAAAAAATGTTATGTTTACTTATATTTTTCTATAAGGGTATGCCTTGTATATTTATAGTAAGTTGGGCATTGATATTAATCACTGAACTAGCTACTCTACCTATTTGTGTCTAAAAATTCATTTCATTATTTTTGTGTACATAATTTTTAGAATTTCATTCACTATTGGTTAAAACTATCACTTTGTTTAATTTTTATTTGAACTTCAATTCCATGGTTTGGATTTTTATGTAACTTCACCTAATGAATTCTACTATTGGATAGCTAGAACCATTTTAGAATCTCAAATATTGACTACATAGAAATCATCTTTTAGGTTATATTTACCTAGAGTAATGTTTAGTTGAGGGACCTTCTAGGTAAATTAGATAGAGAAACCATTAGTGACCATTATAGTAAATCCTTTTAAGAATTATAATTTCAAACCTCTATTTACCACTAGTCCTTCATCTATGAAATTTTAAAAGAACCTATATTAATGAGTATGGTACAACTTCATTTCATTTTAGAACTTCATGCATTTGAAAGGGATTATACTTGGAAATATTAAAAATCTTGTTAAAGGTTCCTCCTAAGGCTCTTTTGTCTTTGTATTATCTTCTTCCTCTTCAATTTGAATTTGGTTTCTTCTTCCTCCTCACTTGGAAAATCAAGTTCCTTTTCTCTCAAATCATCTTTAAAAATTACTTTAGTGTATTGTAGTTGAACCTTTACCAAACACATGTCTAGGGGTTCAGGGCTCCTTACAAGATAATCATATATTTTCCTTTTAAATTTATTCATTGCCTCTAGGTCTTGCATTAGTGGATAACTCTTAGATTTATATATCTATCTATGCAAATGCTTCTTGTTGGAAAAATGTGTTTCAACCTTCCAATTATATAAGGTTTATTGTTGATAGGATATATAAATATATATTTCCTAGTTACATTGATAGGTGTAATATACAATGGGAGCACGAGGTGGAGGGGAGGATTGGGATGCCTGTTAACATTTTTTTGTTAATAAAAACTCCTAAATGACTAACATACATTAATTTAATGATATATTATAAATCTAGACCATTAATTATTAGGTTTTAGATCTAATGGTAGATATTTTGTTGGCTTATCTTTCCCTAGAATATAACCCTATTTTATGAGGGTGTTTATTATGGATGTGGTATTGTGATGTATTCTAAGAGTTTGATAGTGGTCATCTTGTCTTTGGATCTTTGGTGGTGATACTCTTGTGAGAAGCTTTCTCTACAAGTATAATGTAATATTTGTGATTTCTAAATAATACATTGGGTAGCTTTTGGAGTGTGGGGTTTTTCTCCTGAAAGGGTTTTCCCCATGTAAATCATGGTGTTATGGTATGCATGATATTTATATTTATTTTTGTTAAAGTTTTGCATTATTATCCTCTCAAGAGTAGTTTAGGAAGTTGTTCTGCTACATTAGCTTACTTACAAGTGGTATTAGATCCTGATCTATTACAAGTATGAGTAAGTATAGTGGTATTGTCATTAATCTTTTCATTGATGTCAACACAGTATAGGTTTTTCCAAAGAAAGGAATCAATTGATTGTAGGTTGTGCATGCATAGTTGAGATACTATAGAAATGTTGTGTGTACATGGAGGTATCTTTATGATGTTTCAGGTGCAAGTGCTTTTGAGAAATAGGGAAGATAGTGTTAGCTCTCAAAAATGCAGGTGAAAATACCTCAGGAGGTTGCCAATCTCTTGATAATTTTAGGGTAACGCAAAGTCAAATGGTTTAGACCTTCTACTCTTCAGGGCTAGACCCAGCGGGTGAACCTATGTGAATAAAGCAGACTTAAGGTTGTATGACTTGATTGATTTGATGATCTATTATGATGGCACAAACGTAATAGATAAAAGCTTACAGACTACTCCTACTCCTAATATTGAAATTGAGATATGGATGTTTGAATAATGTTTTATAAAATTCTAAAATGGAATTGGTGTGACCAATGCCTACTTTTGTTGGGCTAATGGAGTCAAGAGGTAAATAATATGTGTTTCCCCTTTTTGGCTTAACTCTAGTTGCTAGGCACTTTGAGAATGAGGTTCTATGACTGGCATAAAACTTCACTAAATTTATGACTTGCATAAATTGTGCTGGAATATTTTCTTACCAGGCTCTTCTTCAATTATCCAAAAGAAATCCTTAAATCACTGTGATTTATCCAAAAGAATTTAAATCTGACTTGTAGACACCAATTGATTAATTCACACAAAATGGGAATACATTTTGATAAATCAGAGATATACTTGATATACTGATTTAAATGATTAAAAGACCTCAAGTTGGAGACAACCAATAGAAATGTAAATAATTTCATCACAACAACTGAACACCAAGAAAGGATTTCACCAAATTTATGCATTCTTCTCCATTAAATAATTTGAAAGGATTTTACAATATACAACATGATATTTATTTCGGCAACAGTTCACCCTATCCAACTACCTAACCTACTTATTTCTCCTAAATCTAATCTTCTTTGATACAATTTTACTTTACATATATATACATCATATTAGGGTTATGACCCTTGGCACGCTTGTTCACTGCACTCTTCGTTCAATTGTCTTCATTAAAATATTTAAATAATTGCCTTTTGGCAAATTAAATATTTTAATCTTCATTATCTTAGTTCCCTGTGAAGAATAATCATTTCATAATAAACTTTTGATACCTTAATAATCTTCTTTAATCCTTTTGTTGGGAAATCTCCCATTTATTCAATAAATTATCCCTTGGGTAAAAATAATTACCCCCTCCATGACTCTTCAAATGATTTTAACTCCTAATGAAAACATTTGTTCTTTGAGTTATCTCTTCAATGAAAATTTATGTTTACAACTTTATTTCATAAAAACAATCACACTATGATCATTGCTTTAAATATCTATTAGTATTTTTCACCCAATAAATTACACTTTTTATCCGTTCTCGTAATTCCGTTGGTGAAAAATACCCACCTCCAAGTGCAAATGCTTTATAGAATTTTACCCCATATGCTTTTGTGGAAAAATAATTGTTTACCTTATAAATCCCCCTGCCAATTTCACATTTTAATAAAAATATTTCATCTCTTGAAGAAAATATTCACCTTCACTTTTACTTTATTACTCTGCAATTTCAATATTTCAAATCTATTTCCATATTGCACAAATATTGTTCTAATATGTATTTCCACTTCCACGCTATCGGCATGACAAACACCTTCGGTAAATACTCACTCCGAGTATCATTCTCTTGCCGATATATATTTTTTATTCATCCATTGCATTTTTATCATATGTATCGGGGTAACTAATTGCATCAAAGAGACTTCCCACCGATCTCACATATCTCTTACCGATAAAGATTTCCATCGGTGTGACAAACACACTCATAAAACCTTAAATCTTCTTTATTCATTACAACAGTTCATACCTTAAATCTTCTTTATTCATTACAGTGATATTCACGCAAGTAGCAATCACAATTTCTGACAAATTCTATTACTCCTTAAAGTGCACAGAGAAAACTGCAGAATTGGCACCGAGGCCTTTCATGTATGAAGTGATCCCAAATGTCGTTCTTGAGTGCCTCCATAAAAGTTTGCTGTGCAAACACAAAATCATCCGCTCAGAACGAAGAATCCCAATGCTGTTCACATTTGGTCTTACTAATCATTCGATATTGAATATTCATGAAGCACTATAACATCTTCCATGATTTCTTAATCCTCTATCGAGAGTGCTGTATTGACTAACGACATTAATCCGTTCTCGAAGTTGATGCAAATCCTTTATTTCTTGTCAATTTTATTATCCATATGCCACGCTTCAGTCTCCAAAAATATTGTTCAATCATGTTCTATTTCTGGTACAGTTGTTTCTTCACTGTCTGAATCTAGAGGACTATCTTTAATTCCTTCATTCATTTTTTTGATATCTTTCTTTATTGATTTGTTTCTTAATGATTTCATCCGTTGTTTTGCAACTCATATCCTTGGGAAATTTCAATAACTCTTCAACAATATACATTCATCTTATATTAATTCATAGGGCAACTAAGACACCTACGAAGATTTGAAGAGGCCCGTTCTCCATCAGACAACACTTCCTTCTAGTGATATAGAGATGCACAAGTGCAAGTTTTGCACCTTTGTCCATTGCATCAAAGTCTATGTGCAATGAAAGTATTAACCAACGAGGAACACAATTGTCTGCAAATATATAAAGTTGATTCTCATCTCATAATAATCTATATAACGAAATGACTCATGAATATCTCCAACATAAATCCGATCCCCATATGTAAGAATGGATACAATTGTATTAGGGAAAAGCTTATTCTCATATTTCCAAAGTAATCTCCTTTTGCCCAAATCATAAATTCTCAATACTTGCCCAATTCCAACCAATAGGCAGCCTTGGAATTGACATAATTCCAGTGGTACTCCATCGATTGGTGTTTTATCTCTAAATTGAAATGGGTGCTTGTCAAAAATCCATAGTTCTGATATTTTGCAATGTAACAAAATGAGTCAAGTAGCCTGCAAAATGGCTTTCGAAAACTGATAAAATGATTTCCAAAAGCTATGAAATCACACCAGCGTGTTGTGCTATGATAGGGGAGTATGCCTGTAAAACGGTTTGGCATGAAATTATTGGGGTTAAAAGCTACTAACAATTGAAGTTGCCCACTCAGCCATTTTCTGAAAAATTGTGCCTGTCACATAAAACTCACCAATTTGCAATTTTGTAAAAATGTCAAATCACTTCCTATGAAACCATAATTTGGGAGATTAGTTCATTTGGGATCCATGAGCATGTAGGAAAATGGGTTTTTCATAAATGCTCTTCCTTCGAAAAATATTAAAAATCAAACTTGATCACTTTGTAGCTGTTCTGGGAGTGCAATTATGAAACAGTGCAAAATCAGTTTGGAATCAATTTTGCAAAAATACTAAATGATGTCCAAACACTCTGAAAATTGGCATGGAGGTAGAATTTGGTGTAGAGAAGTTAAGACACCAATATTTTTGCGATTATCATTATCCATTTGCTTAAAATTCACCCTCAAAGTTGACCATTTTAACAGATTCCATTATGCTGACAGCAGATTTTTTAGAAAACCCATCAATTTGTTGCTTCGAAACTTTGTCAAATCAGATCGTATGAGGTTAAAAATTGGCATGCATACTCCCATGTGATAAATGAACATGTCTGTAAAGTGATTTTGCTTGAAATTGAACTAACTTCATTCTGTGATTTTTCAAAGTGAGTCACTCGAGCAGATTTTTCAACTGTACTCCTGAGTGTTAAAATCAACTTTTTGAATATAGGAGCCTAAAATTTGCATGAATTTTTGAAGCCTTGATGTCAGGGGATGAATGATTGTGAATTCATTGCAAGAATCTAGATCACTGGGTGAGCATACCAAACTTCATTCATTTGAGCAACAAATTCATATTTCTCCCTGTCATGAACTGATATGGTTTCCAAGAAACCACACCATGGCTGATGGCATAAGGCCACCAAAAGGAATTGTCTTTATTTTCCCCTATCAAATACCTTGCTTTCTTTTGTTTTTATCAGATTCCTTTTAAAGGCATTCATGCAATATACTCTATCACTGTTATTGAAGACTTTTAGAGAATCATCATGTTCAGCTTGACCCAAACTCCTGTCACCATTTTGCAATTCATATTCTCCATCATCATGGGATAAATCTCTGTCATCTTCAGTATTAAATGTGTATGCATATTCAATGCAATATTTCTCATTGTTCTGTTCACTATCTTGTACTGTAAAATGATCTTCTAGCTGTATTGAAAATTCATCATCAAAATGCCACTCTTGAAAGTCTAAAAATTCTTCCATATCAACATATTTTGGAATAACTTTCACGAGATACTTTAAGTATCATCATGTTACTAATTAGTAGTGACATCAACTTTTGATCGATTACATTCATCATTGTATTATTGAGACCAACTAATGGAAATGAATTTTTTGAATCTTGATGTGTATATTTTATATACTCCATTCCCAGTAGATATGAGATTTGCTCACTGTTGAGTGAATATGCTTCATCATCCACCATATTGCTGATGTGTTCTTTATTCTTCTCATCATCAGAAAATGGTAGCTCAGATGTGTTGATCTCATATTCATTTTTCTCACAACTTGGTGCATCACTTTGATTATCAAGAAACACTTCATCTTCAACATAAAGTGGATTTGAAAATACATAAAATTGATTTTCTGGCATACCTTGGCAAAATCTCATCTGATCTTCTTTTATCTTCTCATCATATAATGGATTTTAAAAAAAAATGGGAACTATTTTCAAGTGTACAAACCTCATTATTATCAACTGTGTGCCTATGGTTCTCATCTACAATTGGAGGTATTATCTGTTCACTGTCAAATGAACCCACATTTTCCATTGCTTCTTCTTCTTGATCACCACAAGAACTGCAAGAATCACCTTGTTGTAAATCAGAATCCACATGTTCCTCTTCATAATCTGAATATTCATTGGATCCCTCATAACATGCACTATCACAATCTGCTATACAAGAAAGAATTTCAATATTTTCGTCTTCCTCATGTAGGCTGTCATAGGAATTGTTTTCACCTGCACATGTCTCATCTTCCATTGGTTGCATTATTTGATCAATTTCTCCATCTTCATCAATGATTTCACCATTGTCTTCATACCTTTTCCTCTACATGGTATCAATAAATTTATTCACTAGATCAAAGGTACGTTGTTTTGATGACTTTGGCCAATAAATTGATTCAGGCTCTCATGCTCTTATAAACTGTTCAACAAACAGGGCCCTTGTAGGCCTAAAATGAGAAGGTATTTGCATACAAATTTTTGTCATTCTGTTGTATAGAGTAATTATATCTTCTCCTTCATATTTCCTTATGTCAAGAAATGCATCCAAGGGGGAAATTCTGCATCTTGATTCTGTGATGGAGTCTTGGCTTTGAGTATATACATACTCATCTTCTTCTTCTTCAAATTGTTGATTATGGCATACATATTGCTGCAAGTTTTGATTTTTTTGAATCTGTACGAACCCATGGGAAGCCCAATTTGGTGTAGAAAAATTTCCATAGTGCTCGAGAAATTGATCCTAAAATCTTTGGAGAGAATTAATAGAAGCTATCGGTAGGATATTAAACCAATCCCTAGCTTCATGAATGAGTGACATCGGGAATAGCCTCATATGTAAATCCTCATAAGGTATATCCAAATCTTGGATGAAAGTATTAAAATTCCTCAAATGGTCTTCACCAGTAATTGCACTACTCCCTATAAACCTAGGGACAAGACTTCTCCAACTGCTATCCATAGGGTAGGGGTATAATTGAAACCCGGTCAAATCAAATTGCCTGATCATTGTTGTGTATTGTTGAGGAGGAAGGTTAAGTGGGTATTGATACTGGTACAGTGGATTATTGTATTGTGTATGAGGATGTGGCATGTATTGTTGACCATGAGGTGGTTGTGGTGAATAAATATTCTGTTGTGCATGATATGCATTGCTTGCATTGTGAAGATGTCTAATGGTATTATGAGACACTTGTGGAGTCTGAGGACCACTTGCATTTAAATATCCTTCCTCATCGGAGAATGGTATATATTGTGGTGTATTTGGAACATTTTTTTTTTCAACTGTGGCAGTTGTAGTGTTTCTTTGTCCAATTATAGCCGTTGTTTTTTCAATTCTTTCAACTCTCTTATTACCTGTTTCCTTCTCTCTTCTTCTGACACCCTGACAAGAAAGCTGGAAAAGTGTTGTTGTTCCACAATGTCTATACATTATCTATCCATTTTAAATAGAGTTGCCACTCACTTTCTTAAAAGTGAGAAAAATGAAATTATTCTTGATTTACCCAGCGGAGTCACTTTTCCTCAAACTTCTAAACTATGAATCTCTCTTCAATGACTCTATATGATGGTCTTCAACCGAATATTAGGAAACATTCCCCAGCAGAGTCACCAATTTGTTAGCTCTAAAAAATGCAAGTAAGAATACCTCAAGAGGTTTCCAATCTCTTGATACGTTTTAGGGTAACAAACAAGGCCAAATTCTTTGGACCTTCTACTCTTCAGGTGTTGTTGTATACAAAAACTCGAGACTATACCAATTCCAAACTTTTGACTTCCAGATCCTACTATGAAAAATTTCTTCAGTGTTTGTTGCTTCTATTCCACCTTCTGATGATGATTCTATTCCAAGATTTGAAATGCGCCTTAGATTCAAATGTGTATTCATCAAATTTTGGTTTTTCATTTTTGCATCAAACAAACCGAGTAGCCCCGAGAATTGCTTTTGAAAGTTGATTTGGAAAATAGTCTCCAAAATCATAAGATGATAAGTGATTTTCCAAACATAAGTTAAATGTGTCCTTACTTTCAAATCATCCTTTGGAAAATCATCTTGTCCTTGCTTTTTCAAGATAAGTTGATTTGGAAAATAGTCTCCGAAAGTTGAGTGAATTCTTGATGCGGGTAACCATAAGATGATTCCTCCTTAGTCAAAGTCACTTTTTAAATGATTTCATTTCCCCATGATATTTCATTAGATTTAATTTTAATTTGAAGTGACCATTTATCAATTTTTTTTATTTTTTTTAAAACTTTTTTCACTGTGATGAAATGAGTCAAATGGCCTCCAAAATCACTTTTTAAAATTGCTCAAACGGTCTCCAAGAGCTACGAAAATGCACCAAAATGTTGATTGATGGTAGGGGAATATGATTGTGAAATGATTTGGCATGAAGTTATTGGGATTGAAAGCTGCTCGCAATCGAAGTTGCTTTTTCAACCATTTTTGTAACTGTTTAAACTGAACTAAAACTTGCCAATTTTCCCTTTTGGAAAAATATCAAATGTGATTTTGACAGGCTGTAACTTGGAGGATTGGTTCCTTTAGGTCACATGAACATGTAGGAAAATGGGTTTTTCATAAATCTTCTTCCTCCAAAGAAATATTAAAAATCAAACTTGATCACTTTGTAGCTGTTCTGGGAGTGCAATTATGAAACTGTGCAAAATCAGTTTGGAATCAATTTTGCAAAAATACTAGATGGTGTCCAAACGCCCTGAAAATTGGCATAGAGGTATATTTTGGTGTAGAGAATTGAAGGTACCAATCTGTTTTTTATTATCATCATCCATTTTCTTAATATTCACCCTCAAAGTTGACCATTTTAATAGATTCCACTATGTTGACAATAGATTTTCTAGAAAACCCTTCAACTTGTTGCTTCAAAACTTTGTCAAATCAGATTGTATGAGGCTGAAAATTTGCAGAGACACTCACATATGATAAATAAACATTTTTGCAAAGTGATTTCACTTGAAATTGAATAGATCCAAAATTATAATTTTTCAAAATGTGCTCCTGAGATTGCTTTTCACTTGAATTTTTTAGTGTTAAAATCCTCTTTTTCAATATGGGGACCTAAAATTTACATGAAATTTTAAGTCCCAATAGAGCCCAAGTCAACCTACATCATGTCTCTATGTTTTTGACCATCTACAACATGTTGAGCCCATTCAAGAGTCATCCCCTTCCACTTCCATTCAAGACACCCAAGAGGTGTGTCAAGAGCCTAATCCTAAGCATGTGGAAACATTAAACCCTAGTCCTAATCAAGATCAAATCACTTTCATCCAACCTAATACATAATCTAAATCTTTTCTATGATCAAGATGATATCCATAATGATGAAGAGCCTATGCATGAGCAACTTGATCCTATACCCATTGGTGCAGGAGTACCTTGCTCACAAAATGCCTACAAAAGGATTTTTTTTTGAAAAAATTGAATTTTCAAATGTAAAATGTATGTAAAAGGTCATGTGAAGACCTATTTCAATGTATTTGAATGTTTACTAGGTCACTAGGAGGTGAGTTAAACCAATTTGGGAAAAAAAAATGCAAAATGTTGCCAATTGTGTAAAAATGCAAAAGAAGAGCAAAAAAAAGGAATATGAAGAGTTTTGTTGGGATAGGTTGATGAAGGAAGTTTAAGAGATAGTTATTGGATGGGAAACATCTTTAAAAGCCTTGAAAAGGCCAAGTGAAGAGTAGATTTTTGTATTCCTAGACAAAATAATCAATAAGATACCCCTGTTTCAATTTTAGTAACTTTTTCCATTCTTGCTCTTCACATTTACCGCGTTCGCCTGACGACGATGAACCACAACGTATTTAATTGATAATGGATTACTGGCACTTCATTGACTTTGCCGATGACCGACCCAGCGAACATTTGCAGGCGATCGGTTCATTTCATTCACCACTTTGTTTGCGATAGCGTCCGGAGAACGATTTCTTTAACAAAACAAAACCCCTACCGCGCACGGCCAACCTGGCACCGGGCGGTAGTTTGATTGTTCAGAGCTCTATTGGGCCTATTAGCTCCTAAAATTTAATGAATCTTGTGATTTGGAACATGGATAAACACTATTTTTGGTTACTTGGAGAAAAGGAGATGATTAGATAGGAGTCACTTTGTTAATTTGGCCTAATTAGGGCTCTTTGGCAGCGTACAGTCAGTTTTTTTGATGATTGTTTCAGAGCAAGTTTATCTATTTTTGTGGTATGTTATTGTGAGCATAAATGGATCCCTGGAATAGTATATGGTGTTTGGAGATTCAGTCTGAGTTGTTTAATATACCCACTTTAAGGGTCTTGAAATGCTAGTAGAACATTGGAATTTGCATGTAAGAAACTACGTTTCTATTGGGATAGTGAAATAAATGATTGAAATTGTCTTAGAACTATCTAAAAGATGTTGGAAAATTTGTTTCTATTCTTTGGAAAAATTTATAAGGGAGTGTTTGTTGTTTGGGTGATTTGGGTATGGTGATTCTAATGTGCATATGGTGACTTGACAGTGAGTATCAATAAATCTGACAATTTAGAGGTATGAGGATATGTTATTGGTCTATTTCTATTAGAAACATAGTGAGTAAGATGTATTGGTAGTTAGTGAAAAGTTTTATTGGGTGTCCTTTTGTCTATGGTAACAAGGTGAAATGAAAAGTGAGTTGGTGAAAATTGAGGAAATGGATTTTTTTCAGAGATACTGAGCAGGGTTTTGTTTGATTTTAGTCAATGTGGTGTTGATAATGGTTTGTAATATGGTTTTTGTTGAATTTGGAATATTGACATGTTGTCTTGGAATTTATAGAATTGAAGAAGCAAAGGAAATTATATGAGAGTTTGGGGAAAAGTATAGTGGATTGGTTGCTTGTTCAATTTGATCTTCTCCAAAAAGTGTTTGGGACAAAAGTTCCCTTGATGAATGATGGTTGTTGATAGTTAGTATTGCATCAAATTGGTATCAGAGCTATTTGATTTTGAAAGTTGGTTGTTGATTTTTTGTTGGTTGGTTACAGGTGCTTGATCCATGGGAAGGTTAAGAAAGGACCTAGTTGATGTTTTCTAGAATACTAGGGAGAGAAAAGCGGAGGCACCTAGGTGAGGCAAAGAAGTTTATTGAGTTGTGTGGTGATGCAGTTAGAACTAGATGGATAGTTGTTTGTGTAGCACTTGAGTTTTCAGCCATGATTAGAGTACTCCAGTAATGGGAGTAGTTGAAAAGATCAAGATAAGTTGGTCAGAGAAGGTCAATTATGATTGTTGAAGAGAAGTTGTTTGGAAGGACAGTCCTGTGTCCTTGGTTGAGAAAAGAGTCAGAGGAAAGATGAGAGTTGGGAAAGGATAGTCCTATGTCCTTTGAAAAAGAAAGAAGTGTTTGTGAACTTGATGAGTAGAGAAAAAATAAAAGACAAAGACAAAGTGAAGGCAGTGATGAAGACAAAGTTGAAGACAAGATGGAACCAAGACAAAGAAAAGCAGAAGACAAGAGAAGAGAAAGAGAGAGAAAGTAGTCCAAGGAATTTTTGAATTTTTTTTGCAGGTATAAGTAAAGATGATGTAATTTTCTTCCAAGGGACTTAGAAAGGTTTAGTTGGTTGGTTGTATGGTGCAAGAGCACCTTTCTCACAAAATGCCTACAAAAGGAAATTTTTTGAAAAAATTGAATTTTCAAATGTAAAATGTATGTAAAAGGTCATGTGAAGACCTATTTCAATGTATTTGAATGTTTACTAGGTCACTAGGAGGTGATTTAACACAATTTGGGAAAACAATGCAAAAAGTTGCCAATTGTGTAAAAATGCAAAAAAAGAGCAAAAAAAAGGAATATGAAGAGTTTTGTAGGGATAGGTTGATGAAGGAAGTTGAAGAGATAGTTATTGAATGGGGAACATCTTTAAAAGCCTTAAAAATGATGAGTGAAGAGCATATTTTTATATTCTTGGACAAAATAATCAATAAGATACCCCTGTTTCAATTTTAGTAACTTTTTCTATTCCTGTTTCTATTTTGTATAGTTAGTTTAAGAAATTTGTGTTGGATATTGTGGATATGGTTGCTTATATGTGGTTGGCATTGATGTCAACACTATTAGCATTTGGTTTACTAGAGGTTTTATATGTCGAGGATATTGAAAAAATTGTAAAAGGAAGTGTTCTAGGTTCCCAATGGAACTGTGCAGGTCATGAAGGTGCTTTGTACTATATGTTGATGATTAGCTAATTTTGATTAAAGGGTTTATTGCTGAAAGTTTCTAGATCATCTACCGAGAGTTTCAGAGGTCTATGTGAGGTTTTGATTATGTTGTGGTCTAACAGTGTTTCTATGGTCTCTATCAGTGCTATTGAATGAAGATTGTGTGATTCTGGTAATCTCAGTTGTTGTGGATGCTTCTTTGTTGTTTCTTGGTGTTTTTTGACGTCTCTAGATCATTCTTTATCTTTGTGGTATGTTCACACTACTCAGAGAGCTCATGGTTGAAGATATTTTCTTGGACATGTTCGGTTTTCATGTTCTTGGCCGACATGTTGGTGGTAACATGTGGATCTTCGTGGAAAAATTAATTAAAGTATTTTTGTGTTGGAGATATTAATTTGGGTCTCCACTATGTTGCGGGTGACCTTGGTGGTTTTGCATTGGAAATTTAATTGTAAATTTGGGATGACATTGAAAATATGTCTTATTTTTCTGGCCAACTATGATGTGATGAAATCCCATGAAGCGGATATATAAGGGCGATTGGTTGAGAAAAGTTAGTGTGTGTATAAGTGTGACTGTATGCCAGAGAAAGTGTAAATGTGTGAATAGTGTATCTATCATTCGATTGCAGAGCAGAGAGTGAACAGGTTTGAGGAAAGTGTGAAGAAGGTTTTTTGAGCTTAATTGGAACTGTAATCAGGCTTGTTTAGAAGTTATTCTTTCAGTTCATACTTTATGGATCTAATCCATATTTCTATATTGTTGGACAGTGAGTCCTCTTCTATAATTCAACAGTGAGCTCTAGGTAGTCTACCTGAATGCATGTGCATCCCCTTATTATTTCTCTTTATACTTTTAATAGAGTATAATCTTATGGACTAACATCCACTGTGGTTTTTCCCCTAACAAGGTTTCCACATAAAAAAACTTGGTGTTATTTGTCTCTCTGATGTGTTAATTGCTTGTGGTTTCTTGCATAATAATCTTATTAGAGTATGCATGCACTTTGATCTCCATCTCCATCTTGTTTTGATGGAAACTCGCATGAGTTATCTAGTTTCTTAGTTTCTTTTGGCCACATTATTTCCTTAGCTTAGCACATATCAGATTCACACTGGTTCACACTTTAGATTGAGAGTTTATGTTTCTTGATCCGCATTGGTTTAGATCCTTCTCAATTTGAGGGCCATATTTTTATGGTTAATGTTCCAGAGTCTTCATGGTACTTATTCCTATGGAAGAGTTTTAGTCACAGTTTGGCATCGGCATTGAGATACATGGTTTCCAAATTTTGTCATCATTTCATCTACTATTGCTTCACAGATTCCAAGGTTGTTCCAGTTTGTGATTTTTCCATTGTTTCGTGGCATTGGGTCTACTGTCACATTATTATGATTCTGTATTTGGTTTCTTGTACACAAAAGTATCTTTCCTTGCTTGTCAGATTGTGGTTCCGGTGTTACTCCACAGTGTTCTTTGAGTGCTTATTTGTAGAAGTCATCTCATTGTAGGGGGTTTTGTCCCACTGGGTTTTCCTTCTCTACCTCATTATTGCATTTGTACTTGGGTACCTGATCAGGCCTTGTTGTCGGGACCCATTAATGATTTATTGCATTCATCTTAGTTTTAGGAGCATGCTTTGTTAGTCTCCCTAAGTTGCACTTATGGGGGGGTGTTGGTGTAATTAATATTTAATTACAATTGCATAACTTTACTTAGGTAATATTTAATTCCTAGGTTTATTATTCTCATCCTTATCTTGTTGAGCTATCTTGTTGCTCAAGATAAGATTAGGGTTATGCATCTTTTCTTTTATAAAAAAAAATCATATCTTGTAATTATTGAATTCCTGAATAATATTATTTTGCACATCTTTTGCAAAACTCTTTATTTTTCTAATTTTCTCTTCTGTGGAAGGCTTTTTTTATTTGCATTTCAGATCTTGGTTTCTAACAATGTATATTTATGAGGAGATGGAAAGACAAATGAGGGATGCAACTAAATAAATGGAAGAAGAACATGATGACTACTATAGACATCCAAATTTGGACACTTAATTTATCCAAATTTATCACTTTTCATCTAAACATCCTCTTATCCGAGTTAATTAAGCAATATTACTATTATTTAATTAATATCCTTAATCCCTAAAGTATTTAATTAATAATTAAATACCTTACCCTCCTTAATCCTTTTTTCATCAAATGAATTAAATAAATACTACATTTATTTAATTCTTCACATGTCATTTTCATCTAATCCTAATCTCTTCATTAAGGATGTGCACATGCCTAATCCTTGATTAGGATGTGTCACATCCTCCAACTTTTTCAAGTTGGCTTCTAATCCTCATTAACCCCTAATTATTCTCTAATTACTAATTAGTTAAACCTAATTAGTACCTTGGTCAACTCTCCTCATCCCCCAAAGAATTTTTAATTCCTCTTTATTCACCCTAGGTTCCCCTTTTCCCATGTGAATTTTAAATTCACATTTTATTCCTCCTAGAATCCCCTTTTCCCATGCATCTTCTAGAATATTTGACTTGTCACATCAAGTCACATGTGACAAACTCCCACCTTTTTGTAGACCCTCTCCTATGCATTAGATTCTCCCAAACATGTGAATTTTTAATTCACATTTATTTCTCCAAGGAATCTTCTCACTCCCCAAGGTACTTGGAAGGTACTTGTCCTTCCTCCACATCATGTACCTCCCTTCCACATCACCTACACATCATCCTACTTTTATCCACTT
>VDFB02000245.1:0-13053 GCA_007258455.2 Sequoia sempervirens
AAAATTTATATTTGTTTATTTTTTTTAAATTTTCTTTCATTTTGATTTTTTTATTATTTTATTTTAATTAAAAATACTGTTTATATATATATTTTCTGACGAATTCCGAGGTACGAAATTTCGTCAGTCATATATATATATACATTTTTAATATTTTTTTATTTATTGAATTTTTAATTTAATTCATTAATTCCGTACAGACGGAATACAAAGTAATTTGCAGGCAGGTAGAATTTCAATACCAAGAATTCAAATAGTAGTTTTAATTTTACTTTCAGAGAGACAAGATAAAAGAGAAATTAAAACATTATACCCATTCACAGAGAATAGAACAATATTCATAGAAGTTCTTCTAAGTTTTTTCCTAATTTTTCCTTGCACAAATATTTTATAAATTCCCTCGGGGTTTTAAATTTAAAATCTATAGAGGTTCTCTGTTTTTACTGTTTCTTCAGAGCTTATAAGACATGAATTTTATTTATCTGGTTCTCAAATTTGTTGTGTACTTTTTGCTATAGGGAAACAGTCTACAGAAGTAACAATATTTTAACGATAGTTTTCTGCAGCCGGGAATATGTTTTTCTACAAAAAGAAACTTCTACAGAAAAGAAACTTATATTACCTACAGTCAAAATTTCAAGAAATGAAGGAATTTAAAACAAGATAAAAATAAAAGAAAGGAACCTATTTCCTGTAGGTTGTAGAAGTAAGAGTTGCACCAAACCTTGCCACGGAAACCTCTAGCCGTAAAGCTCTTCCAGAAAATTTCCTCTACAACCCCAATAAATTCCAAGAGAAAAACCACAACGACCTTTTCCAAATTCTTTCCACCCGATATTCCACGAGACAAAACTAAAATTCCTTCCTTGTAAAATTTTCCCGTGAAGAGCTTTTGTTGCCCATGCCTCTTTTTCTTTCGGGAATAATTTCCTTAACATAAATTCATTATTTCCCACTACTTCCCGTACAATACCAATAAATATAAATAAATAAATTTAAAAATCAATTTAAATTAATTAATTTATATATTTCATATTATTTATTTTTCTAATAATAATAATATAACTTTATAAGCTATTTAATTAACCCAAAATTAAATGGAAAATTTGACATTCTACAAATCAACCAAACACTTATATTTTATTTTATTTAATTAATATTTTTATTTTATTTAATTTTCAAATAATAATAATATAGTCTTTAAAAACAATTTAATTAACTCTAAATTAAAATAGTAATTCTCACATTCTAAATAATAACAAAGCAGCCTATATTTTATTTAAATTATCCTTTTAAACCATAATATTACTTAATCCATTTAAATATAGTTAACTTTAACAACTCTTAACAAAATTAATTAAATCACAACTAAACATTAATCATCACTAATACATTCCCATTCTAAGACAAATAAAACAAAGACAACCAAAGACTCACATTAGATGGACTTGGGACGAGAATTCTTTCTTAACCACTCCTTTTTTCAACATCAATCCCATTGGGTTTATTTTGATGCTCACCCTGTCCTGCCGAAGCAGGTGGAATCGAGACTTTGTATCTGCATCCCTGCAAACAACAAGGTCGTGTACAAGTCTATATATATATATATATATATAAATAATTAAAACATTACATCGTAAGAAGAATTTGCAGTGTAGCAGGGCACTCGTAAAACGAGTGGTGCTACACTGTCTTCTCACCAAAACTATACTAGCAATTATGATATCAATAATGAAATAACATTTCTAACTAATTAATCACATTGTAAAATAAATTACAAAATCACTGCATCAAACTATATTAAGGAATCAAATTAAACATCACAATCCAAGGTAAACTTAATGTCATAAATTGAAATAGCATAATCCTCAATCAATCTAATTATGTATCCACACACCACATAAGAGTAACAATAGTAACAAAAGTATCAGCCACATGGGGGTATTACATCCTCCCCCCCTAGAACATGGCTTACTCCAGGAAGCCGAAAAACAAAGAAAACACACAAGGAATAACTAGATGGTTTCCTAGTTAGCTAGGCAGGTAGCCTTAACGACCTCCCTACTGGAAGGTGTCCATTCCTTCCTTTCACAATGGAGCCTCCTCAAAGCTTCCGTGAAAGTCTCAAAATCAGAGAGTACGGAGCATTTGGAATAATCATATTTAAGTATGAGTTTCCATAGCCTTTTGACTATTGGATCTCGAACCTTCTTCCGAGGTGTTTTCCTTATCTTCATCCTGGAAAACACCACGGAATCGGTTTTAGTTTAAAAACCAACACACATCAAATCACCATAACAACATAAAACTCACAACATCACCATATATACAATATTATTAAAGAACACAACAAAATGGCCATATAACATAATCATCGTAAAATATATCATCTAACAACATATGCAATATCCAATACAACAATCAACCAAACAATAAATCCACCATCGCTCTACAGTCAGCGATCAAATACATCAAGATAAAGTATCGGGTCAATCAAAGTGTAACACACTATCAGAAAACATAAACAAGATGAAGGGGTACAACATCCTTCCCCCTCCCAGGATCAGACTTACTCTAAGAAGCCTACACATAGAAAATAGATAACACACATCTAAAATACGTCCTACCAAGCTATAGAAAACTTGCTACTAGGATCCTACTAGATCCGTACCCGGTCAACGTCTCGACCTCTGAGGATCAACTCCTGACGTAGAAGGACCACCTTGGTGCATGACCTGATGGTTATCCACTGCGGTAAACACCCTATGAGACTTGCCTACATCTCCTACTGTCGATTATGATGCCGCTGGTCTCCGATTAAACCCAGAAGTGCCCTTCTGAGGACACTGATGAGCAATGTGTCCCTGTTGACCACAAGTAAAACATTCTATACTCCTTCTAAATCCTCTATCACCTGGAGGTACACTAGACTGAGGAAAACTACCTCCACTAGCTGTAGACTGAGAACTAACACCCTGCTGAGGCTGAGTATTCTTATACTTTTGTGGATTACGTTGTTGCTGTTGCGGACCACCCTTAGAGGGTGCTCGAATATTCTTAGAGGTCCCTACAACTTGAGGTTGTCCACCTTGAGAACCAACACCTGTAATTGGAGCACTACCAATCTGTACTCACGTGTGTCCTCCTAAAGCCATAGCTAAATTTTCTTCCACAAGGCGGGCCTTCTCAACTGCCACCTCCATCGTCTTCGGCTCGAAGACACGAACACCACCGCTGATACGGGCATTTAAGCCCCTAAAAAAATGTTGCACTAGCATGGCCTCATCATCTCCAATACCCGCATACTGCTTGAGCTCGTAAAAACGACACTCATATTGTTCCACGGACATTGTCATCTACCTTAAATCATGGAACTCGTCGGCTCTACACTGCCTCCAGTGATCGGAAAGAAATCGGGCCCTGAACCTCTCCAAAAATAACTCCCAAGTAACCATACTGATGTCAATGTGCAATTTTTTCTCCTCTAGCCTCCACCAAGTGGAAGCAAAACCTCTGAGGTGCATGATAGCGCACCTAGCCCTAGTGTTACTGCCGTAGGGAAGCATTGCAAAGCATCTATCCAAATCGATCAACCAAGTCTCTGCCTCTAGACCCCCACCAGATCCATCAAAAGTAGGGGGTCGTGCTCTCAATAGATCCCTCATATGACCTGCCACTACTGCCTCCTGCTCAGCTGTGTTTTCCCCACGTCTAGGGGATCTCTCTCTTTCCCTATCCAATCTATGTTCCTCATCCTGCCTAGGGCCAAGATGACCCAATAACTCCTCTAACAAATGCTGCAACTGACCACCTATACCAGGTTGCTCTAGATTCTGACCACCACCTCCTATCGGAATGCTTTGGGAACTCTGAAGTTCCTCACGCTCTGACCCATGTGAGCTCGGAAGTGATGGACTATGGCGATTGGCCCCACGGCCACCACCTCGGCCTCCTCTTCGGCCACGTCCTCTACCCCTAGGCATGATCTTGCACAACAATTGAGTTATGTCAGATCAAGAGTTACGCCAAGTTGCCTAATGGACTCAACTACCTAGAGTACCGGTGTTTGCAAACGGCTTTTGATAGCTCTGAGAGCCACCGAGGAGAAGATACGACTGGTCCCCCATACATCCGTATGCACAAGCTCCAATTTCTCATCTTTCTTTTTACTTCCCATCGCGAGAAAACTTACTCTCTTTTGTTTTCCATACACACAACTTTCACAAAAATCCATGATATTAACACATTTTAGACACGGTAAAACATTATTTGAATGAAGTACTTTTCAGTACCTTTTGCACTCATATGCCCAGGTCTATTATGCCACGGTGCTGATTAGGAATCCGCGACAATTTGTATGATCTTCTACGTTGAGCTGCAGCTTATTTGTTCCTGAACATTGACCTTTTTCTGTAACAATTAAAGTAGAAGGAACAGTATGACCTGTACAAAGATATAAGGTGCCTACTTTCACACCTTTTGCTACCACTAGGGCACCCTTTGTGACCCTCCAGTTTTTATCACTAAAAGTAACAACACAACCTTCATCATCTAGTTGCCCTGCTGAAATTAAATTTCTGCTTAACTTTGGAATATGCCTTACCTCACGTAGTAGCCAATGATTCCCATTCTGCAACTTAATCTTGATTCTTCCCTTTCCAACAATCTGACAGGGTTCGTTATCTCCTAAATAAACCAGCCCAAAATCCCCTTGGACATAATCAAGAAAATAACTTCTATAGGGGGTAGCATGAAATGAAGCCCCTGAATCTAACACCCAAGAATCATCAGCATTATCAAGGGAAAGAATCAAAGCATCCTCATCAGATTTATTACTTACCACATTTGCCTCTTTACTTCCTTCCTTTCTGTCTCCTTTATTTTTCTGAGACCAACAATCTTTCTTCAAATGACCTGGCTTACCACAATACCAGCAATCCTTCTTGTTTCTAGATTGGGACCTTATGTCCTTTGATTTTCCTCGTGACTTCCCATGATTTCCAGAATCGTTTCCTCTCTCCTTTGTTCTGCCCTTGCTTTTTGCATTCCAAAACTAGCGATGTGGATGTTCCACACGAGCTTTTTCCCTCACAATTTCCTGCGCTCAAAATAACACCAACAACATCATCAAAATTTCAATGTATTCAAACCCGAGAAACAAAATTGCTAACAACCATTACCAAAGCTATTCCAACTTTCAGGAAAAGAACACATAATCAAAAGATCCCTAACTTCTTCATCAAAGTTTACTTTTACATAAGTTAATAGACTGGTGACCGTATTAAACTCATTCAAATGATTAGTAACTGACCCACCTTCTACCATTTTCATATTAAATAAACGCTTCATAAGGAATACCTTATTTGAAGCGGAAGGCTTTTCATATAACTTCACCAGTGTTTCCATCAACTCTTGATTTGTCTTTGTTGTTGTAATATTGAATACCCTTAGTTTATTGCGAGGGCATGTAAACTGGTCACGCCAAGAGCCTTCCTATCCAAGATCTCCCAATCCTCATCAGAAATTGTTGCAGGTTTCTTGGTTTTCCCTTCCAATGGTCATCATAAATCCTTCTGATAGAGATAGTCCTCCATCTGCATCTTCCATAACTGATAGTTCTGCCCATTAAACTTATCAACCTTCTTACCCTCGTCTACCATTGCTCCCACTCAATCGTGAGACTCCCACTCAGTCGTGAGACTTTCCTATAGACGATAATCGAAACACAACTTGCTCTAATACCACTTGTTAGGGTTAGAGATGGGTAGATATCTAACAATTAAATGCGATTTAATTAATACTTGAGAGAAACTAATACACACACAAAATAAATCATAACACAAAAAATTTAACATGGTTCACCCAATCCGGACTACATCCACCAAACCCATGACCATCCAATACTTTTATTATCCAGTGTAAAACATATTACAATCTTGCGAATAATGGAGTGTTTTCATTATACGATAATACCATCGGGCTACTTTTTAACAAGCTTAAACTTCTAGATTTTTAGTTCACAAAATCGGATTTTTCCCTTTTCATTGATTTTTCCCTTTTGGTCATGGCCTTAAAAACACGGCCCGACCCAAGGCAAGGATAGGTAGGGTGTACATTATAGCATGATCAGTCACCACATACCAACATAAGGAAGATAAGAATTATCAAGGGTTACATTCAAGTGCTCATATCCTAGAAAAATAACTCTTCCAAGAAGGATATTGTTAGCACGTCATGACAATAACAACAACCATATCAGCACCAACAACATCTACATCAACACCACCAGGTGGTTCACACATGAGTAGAAAATCGTCGCCATGATGAAAACCTGGTAAATAGGCATTTTGTGTGGCATCAAAAATCAATAAAAAAAATAAAAAATATAAAGAAAATAATCAAGAGCAAAATTGTCCTCCAGTGAAAACCACTATGGTGGTGCTTTGGACAAGTACCATAATGAAAACCTAGCAAACATGCGTCATGCGTAGAATCAAGCATCTACATGCGCCATTTTAGGTAAAAGCATCTCAACTTATCCGTAATAAATCAAATCCATTTTTATCCAAATCCACCTTACCTTGATCTTGACAAATGTTTGGTGTACACTTTACACTTGCTTATAGAAAACATCTTAACATGGGTCACTATCATTGATCCTATTCTATCCAGCATTATCTGAGCCATGAGGCATTGTCCAAAGGGGCATAATATATCCAAAAATGTTATCCTATCACAAGATAATCCATCACCTACATTGCTAGACACTGGGGGGCAAGTACTTACATCTTGCTTTAGAATAAATATTGATCTATGCCTTCTAGCTCACATTGTGATCTAGGCATTGTCCAAACAACAAGGTGTACCACATGGTACCCTTCCCAATTCATCCCAACAATAAGGTATACTCACCAATGCACCCAAGCAAGAGGGTAAAAATACAAAAAAATCAAAATAGTTCATCCCAAAAACAAGGTGTACCGCCAACGCGCTACCAAGGCAACCTTAAAAGATACAAACAATATGGATTATTCCTTCACTCAAAAATTCTAAGATATCAATAGTTACTTGAACCTTACAACTAGTTCAAGTAAGCTTTTCCACAACATATCCTCTAGAAAAACAAAGTGAAATATCAATCCAAGTTGTCAATATCTCACACCCCAGGAAAAAGGGTAAAAATCCAAAAAAATAGGAAAAAGATAAAAAATACAAAAAAACCAGAAAAAAAGAAAGAAAAATAGTAAAGAGAAATAAAACGTTCTCTAAGTGAAAACCACTTTGTGACGCTCTTAGAATAGGTACCACAGTAAAAACCTAATAAATAGGCGCTATGTTTGAATAAAACTTGCATCATTATCTATCGGTACTATACACAACATCCACCCATTCATTTCATAACAAAATAGTGTATCCACCCATGGCTTGTCACTGATTAAGGAAAGAAGTCTTGTTTACAACTGGGGGAAACTTCTCGAAACTAGTCATGGATTATATTTTTTTAGCGTCCTATCATGGTCATGAAAACAACAAAAGACAAAAACATTTAAAAAACATAAAAAAAAAATATCATGGGGTTATTCCTTCACTCAAAAAACTTAAGATATCAACATTTTCTTGAACCTCACAGCTAGTTCAAGTAGATTTCCTGCAACATATCCTCTAGACACAAAAGTGGAATAGCAATCCAGATTATCAATGTTGTTTACCCAAAAATAGTTTATGCTTTGAGTCAAATGGTCGAACTACATGGTCTTTGCGTGTACAACATAGGCAAGGCTTGAAAGCCCCTAAGACCCTAGGTCAATCCCCTTAGGTTTCTACCATGCTTTATTTCAACTTAGTCAAAAATTCAAAATCTGATAAAAGCAAGTCAAAAATACAAAATCCAAAAAAACATTCAAAAAATAGAAACAGTAAAAAACACTCAAACCAAGTGAATTGTGAGCCTCTTTGTGTACAACATAGGCAAGGCTTATCTTTGATGAGCCCCTGAGGCCCTAGGTTAGTTCCCAAAAACAACAAAAACAACATCATAAAACTTAGAAAACTCCAAAAAAACCCATCTTGTTCATCACAATCTGAAATAAAGGTTCATCCATAATAAACAGATCGTCACACTCACCCTTTGACAAAACAGAAAAACAAACAAAGCAAACATCAAAAGCTAGAACTTTCAAGCAAACAATCACAAAGATTTGATTATAAACAGATGGAAACAAAGCCAAAGTATCAACTACCTATCTTTTTGACAAGTCCCAACAACATCCTGAGATATTCCTTAACGGATCCGTTCTTACAATAGACATGATCAACACCGGATAATAGCCCCACCCAAAATAGATATGACAAGTGATACTGCAACTTTTTTTTTATCTTTTTATAGTCTTATCTTTTATGATTTATTTTATTGACTCATTCCCACGATCTCTCAAGGATGTCCATAAGGATTTAGAGAAGAAGGAATGGGGGAAATTGAGCATCATTTTTGTTTGTTGTTTGTAAAAAAATTTTGTGATACTATCATGGTGAATACTTGCTTTATTGACTGTATGGAAGTTATGTTGAAACAATTTGTGTAGTAGTTGCATATTAGATATTTCATACCTCTTTGTGTAAATGGTTAGAAATTCGTGTAGCAGTTGCATGTTAGGTATTTCATACCTCTCTGTGTAAATGGTCTGAAATTTGTGTAGAATTTTCATATTAGGTGTCCTATACCTCTCTGTGTGACTGGTCCAAAAAAATTTAACACAACCCGACTATATACTTTAAACAAAGTTTTTGTATGTCTGGTATGAGTAAGAATACTCTTTGTTTGTAGAGTCAAAGTCCACACAATGGATACAAAGCCACCTTGGTCATTAATACCCTAGTACATCATATTTTTTTGCTACATCAAACACGATTTTTTTAAACTATGAAGCCTCCAAGTAAAGCGAAAGAAACTCATCAACTACTAACAACATCACATTTCTATCTATCATCAAAAATTTCTTCTAACTAACATCCATCATATATCACAACGGTATATTAATCATCCATAATAAAACATCATATGATACAAAGTATGATCCATCCATCCATATCATATGCATACATCATCATACATCGTCATCCATGAGGCATAACAAAGATCAAAAACAACATAATAAAGATCAAGTTCACTGTCAACCAAAAAGGGAAAACCTATATAGACCAGGCTGCGATCCACCATCTGGATCTGGCTGTCTAACAAGATGACCACCTGCAATCATTTTAACTCATGATATTAGAGTTTCACTTTGAACATGTAAAGCAACACAAAATGACACAAAAATAATGAAAAACAAGACTTAGGGTTGCAAACAAGAAAAAACAAGTACATGCAAGGGTTCCGAGAAAATGCTAAATTCAAATGCAAGGGTTTTGAGCAAATGCTTAGAAGAAGCAAAGAAAAAGCAAGCTTTTCAGGCAATTGTGAGATTTTCAGTCAAAGGCAAGGAAACAAGGGTGAATTTTTTAGTCAAGGGCGAGGTTCTTGAGCAAGGGCGAGGAAATAATGAAAACAACAATCAAATGCAGGGTTTTAGAGAAAAAGCGAGGTTTTAGAGCAAGTGCTTGAAACAAAAGTGAGGTTTTAGAGCAACTGCTTGGAATAGATGCAATGATTTAGAGCAAAGGCAAGGATCTTAAGCAAAGGCGAGGAAAACGATGCAAAAGCTCAGAAATCATCAAAAACTTTGCTATTGACTAGTAATCAGGACCTTTTTTACCCTATCTTCAAACAACCATATCTTACTCATATGGAAGTATTTTTTAGTGTTTTTTTTTTAATGGGGTAGAATTTCATGATGTTTGCAATGATGTAGATGGTTTTAAGTTTTTATATAGTTAAATTTTCCATTGGCGTCGTGAGCCTAACCTCAAACTCAAAATTTTTGGCCAACCTCTCGAGGGGGCAACATAGAGTCATACCATCATTCCACAAAACACTAGGGCACAATGGGGCATAATTTTTTTTCAAAAACTTGATCTTAAAAATAGAATCCTTCAAACAAAGAAACCAGTACTTTGTATCAAAGAGGGACAAAATGTAGACATGTAAAATTGACTTAACACCTATCACAACTTGAAACGTCTCGAAACATCTTGGAATCAACCCGAAACATCTTAGAACATCTCAAAATCAACTCAGAATTTCTCGAAACAACTTAGAATCAACCTGAAACGTCTCAAAAAATCTCAAAAACAACTCAAAATGTCTCAAAACAACTCAGAATCAACCTGAAATGTCTCAGAACATCTTATAATCAACTCAGAATGTCTCGGAACAACTCAGAATCAACTCAAAATGTCTCAGAACATCTTGGAATCAACTCAAAATGTCTCAGAACAACTCAAAATCAACCTGAAACGTCTCTAAACATCTCAGAATCAACCTGAAATGTCTTGGAACAACTCGGAATCAACCTAAAACATCTCATAACATCTCAGAATCATCTCCAGAACATCTCGAATCATCTCAAAATCATCCCACAATCATCCCACAACATCAAACAACATCTGAAACCCTAATTCTACTATTAATTGAATAATACAACATTATTTGATTAATTCACATTTCATCATTTTGACCAATTAAATAAATTACATTAATTTAATAAAGTCCTAATCTAATCTTATTTCATCCTAATTAGTCAAACAACGCCAATTATTTGATTACGTCACTTAAATCACCTTATTCCCCTAAATTGATTAAATTATTAAATCATAATAATTTAATTATGACACTTTCCCTCCAAAATTTGAATAATCAAATCAAACTATTCAAATCATTTATCAAAAATCAAATCAAACTAATGCAACTTTGTTTGTAAAAGTCAAACTTGATTTGCACATTCAACTTCAGAAAGGAATTAATTAATTAAATGAATTAATTCATATTCCTCACCCACTGGGTATGTGCAGGATCATCATGAAAAAAATAGCCCCTTAAGTGGCAAAAAAGTCGAGAGTTAGGCAACTTGACATAAAATTTGAATTAAGTTATCTATATTATTTCAAAAATATGTAAGAATAGAATCTGTAGAAAATTAAATGTAGTTTCAACCTACTAGGTTTATTTTAAAAAGAAAAATCTATTTGGTGAAAATTTGAAATTTCAATCACGGTAGTACTTAAATTTTAGGGGAAAAAAATAAAGAAGTAAGGTGTCGTCTAACCACTATAACTTTCTAATAAAATGATAATATTTTTTTTATAAAATTTTTAGATATAAGTAGAGGGACTCATGTCCAGATGTGATGCATATTTTTTTTTTTTAATTTTTTTCCAAGTAAATAATTAGTATGATTTTTTTTATTACAAAATTTTAAAAATATAAAAACTTGTATCTAACCACCTTAACTTGGTCAAAACTTCATGAAATTCATTTTTTTTAATCCTATAGTATGTGAAGCAGAGAATGTGATGCATGTTTCGGATTCAAAAAATGTGATACCGTTTGAGAGCTATATATGTTTTTCAATCAGCCTATCAATCAAGACTTTAGCCATAATTCCAATAGAAAATGAATAATAATTATTTATTATATTCAATGCAGAGCATAATTTATATTGGTGGAAAGCTGAGAATCTCCTTTGAAAACCCTTTTTGTTTCATCAATTTTGGGTAAAAAAAAGGTTGTTAGCCACATACCCTACACATACCCATCATATCGCCACTTTTTGGCCCATCATGATCCTGCACATACCCCACTTTCTGATTGAGAAAATCATTGGTTACTAACTAAGCAATCTAATTTTGCTAACTAATCAATCTATTTCCTAACTAAAATCAATCAATTGCTAACTAATCAATCAATTCTTGACTGATCAATCTAAACCTGACTGGCCAATCTATTCTTCAATCACCCAAATTGTGCAATCAACTTTGCACAATCTTCTCATGTCTAAATCCTCTCAACAATTTTGGACCATTGATCTGGATATTCTCCAATGCAATTTTGATCATCAATTGAAAGTATCATTTCCTATATAACAAACCTCTCTCCTCAAAAACAAGGATCGAAGAATCAACATACTTTTTGCAACTAAGTGTTGTTACAATCACCATTGATAGAGCTTCAAACTTTTTTGACCAACCAAACATCATTCATCCAACTTTTGCACATGAACTTTGGAGGCTTCACGGTGACAAGAAAACCCAACATCAAGAAAATACACTCCGCTATGGGATGGTAAAGTTGTACTTATTTCTTGCATTCATTTTGGTAATCATAGGTTTCTTAATGTGTGTTCAATTAGCTTAGTTTCATTTTGTATATGCAGGATAGGATTTTAGATTTTATGTGTTTGATCATAGATTTCCTAATTTCAATTGCAGTTTGATCTCATTATTCATCTAACATCTTCCCCCTCACACAAAGATGAATCCTTCTATGGCCTAAGATTTGATACCATATTGGAAATATGAAAAATAACCCAAATGAAGTTGGCCACACTTCAAAGGATCAACCACGAAGAAACCATCCACATGAATAAGAAAGTGTTGCTGCATGAGCAAGAAGACAACTTGATCAAATGATGATCTTGAATATATTGAGATAGAACTCATGAGATGATTTACAAATGTACAAGAGCCTTCTGTATATAGGAGAGGAGAGAGGTATTTGGATAACCACATTAGTACAACACTTGATGTTGTCCCTCTCGCTATTGATCTGAATTTTGTATATATTGAACAAGACTGGGATGCGGATGACCTGCTGGATAGTTGAATTGCATGTGCTTTACTAGTCTTTTATCTTTTCTTTTCTTTTTCTTTTGCTTTCCTTTTTTTCTTTCTTTTCGCTTTTGATTGCATGTGTGTAATGTGATCCCCCGTGATGTTCTCTTTCATGTTTCCTCTCTCTATGTGCATTCCTCTATTTGTACCTTCATTCTTAGATATATGTCATATACTTTTTCCTTTTCATTGATATTTTATCTTTGATTTTCATTTTCATTTTTGTATTGTGTTTTCCTTTTGGGGATGATGCAAGGAATCGATACACTCTATGTCTCTTCCATG
>VDFB02000248.1:0-28885 GCA_007258455.2 Sequoia sempervirens
TATTTTTTCACCGAACAGTGCGGTGCAGATTGACTTACAGGCAATGGACTACGATATAATGAATCTCAGCGGTTCATCATTTTTTTTTGGCCATTTTATCTATTCACCGCTTTATCTCTTCACCATCATCAACAAACACACTAGAGGTTGGGAGCGACTGGAGCAAAAATGGTGCTTCTCTACCATCCAGCCCTCTCTCAGCGAAGTAGTTGTAATTTTTTCATCCTCACCCCTTTCCTGCGAGATCGAGGAAAAGGAGCTCGGATATTCCTGATATTTTCCTTTATGGAATGCGAAACAGTATGTCAAAATTGGCCACTGAATAGCCTTACAGTATAGATTCTTATATTTTTTAATATGTAATGTAAGCTTTTGTTTTGCAGGGTATTATGACATTTGGTTTCCCTTTTATTTGGCTTCAAAGGGGTAATGGTTTTTCTGATGAATGACCTAGTTTTTGCATATGTATTATTTTTATTCTGGCTTCTAAAAATTTTCCATGCCATTATCCTAACTCTGAAATTTGGGATACGTTATCTAGGTATGGGAATCTGTTACCCAATTTTTGCACATGATTTGCTTGGTATCTCCGACGATGTGGGGCTAACTAATATTAAGCAGGCCTACAGGTAGTTGGCTAGAAAGTATCATCCTGACTTGTGTCCTCCTAAGCAAGCTACCAAATGGTTCATTGAAGTGCAAGATGCAACAGTCTTATGAGACTCTGTTTGATCCTAGGAGGAAGAATTTGTATGATAACCGTCTTGCAATGGGGTTTGCCTCTGGCGCTTTCAGGAATAATAGCTGGGATTACCCACACAAGAGGTAAGGGCACTGAACAAACCCAACCATTATTTGGTATTTTGCAACTTTACAACCATTTTTTAATAATTTCAAGAAGTTTTTTGGCTAGTACTTTTTCTGTAAGTTTCCAATATCATTTCCAGGAGTTTTTCAAAGTTTTTGTCGTTATTGATTCTATTTTCTTGAGAAATAGACAACAAAATTTCATCCATTCCCTAATCTAGTTGTCCTTGCTTCTAATACTCACATTTTGAAAGTCCCAAGGTGTCCATTTTTTTTTCTTGGTGCTTCAATTGTCAAATTCAGAAAATTATCTGGTAGTTTGCAACTTTACAGCCATTTTTTAACAGTTTCAAGAAGTTTTCTGGCTGGGACTTTTTCTGTAAGTTTCCAATATCATTTCCAGGAGTTTTTCAAAGTTTATGTCATTATTGATTCCTTTTTCTTGAGAAATAGACAACAAAATTTCATCCATTCCCTGATCTAGTTGTCCTTGCTTCTAATACTCACATTTTGAAAGTTCCAAGGTGTCCATTTTTTTTTTCTTGGTGCTTCAATTGTCAAATTCAGAAAATTATCTGGTAGTTTGCAACTTTACAGCCATTTTTTAACAGTTTCAAGAAGTTTTCTGGCTGGGACTTTTTCTGTAAGTTTCCAATATCATTTCCAGGAGTTTTTCAAAGTTTATGTCATTATTGATTCCTTTTTCTTGAGAAATAGACAACAAAATTTCATCCATTCCCTGATCTAGTTGTCCTTGCTTCTAATACTCACATTTTGAAAGTTCCAAGGTGTCCATTTTTTTTTCTTGGTGCTTCAATTGTCAAATTCAGAAAATTATCTGGTAGTTTGCAACTTTACAGCCATTTTTTAACAGTTTCAAGAAGTTTTATGGCTGGGACTTTTTCTGTAAGTTTCCAATATCATTTCCAGGAGTTTTTCAAAGTTTCTTTCGTTATTGATTCCTTTTTCTTGAGAAATAGACAACAAAATTTCATCCATTCCCTGATCTAGTTGTCCTTGCTTCTAATACTCACATTTTGAAAGTTCCAAGGTGTCCATTTTTTTTTCTTGGTGCTTCAATTGTCAAATTCAGAAAATTATCTGGTAGTTTGCAACTTTACAGCCATTTTTTAACAGTTTCAAGAAGTTTTATGGCTGGGACTTTTTCTGTAAGTTTCCAATATCATTTCCAGGAGTTTTTCAAAGTTTCTTTCGTTATTGATTCCTTTTTCTTGAGAAATAGACAACAAAATTTCATCCATTCCCTGATCTAGTTGTCCTTGCTTCTAATACTCACATTTTGAAAGTTCCAAGGTGTCCATTTTTTTTTCTTGGTGCTTCAATTGTCAAATTCAGAAAATTATTTGGTACTTTGCAACTTTACAGCCATTTTTTAACAGTTTCAATTAGTTTCTGGTTGGGACTTTTTCTGTAAGTTTCTAGTATCATTTCCTAGAGTTTTTCAAAGTTTATGTCGTTATTGATTCCTTTTTCTTGAGAAATAGACAACAAAATTTCATCCATTCCCTGATCTAGTTGTCCTTGCTTCTAATACTCACATTTTGAAAGTTCCACGGTATCCATTTTTTTTTCTTGGTGCAATATAGATCTGGAACCTTTTTATTGTGGTTAGATATACTTTCTCATATTGTTCTTTTTTTTGGGGAGATGGGAGAGAGGTGCTTTCTTATCTTGTTTTTAAAGGATTTGGAATGATGAATATAGTACTAGTTAGCTCATGTCTAAGTATTTTAATTTTTTGGATGTCAATGCACAGGATGCTCAATACAACAAATATACTACTGAGCTTGTGAATTTGCAAGGAAGTCTCACTTTATATAAGGTACAATAATGGTTGGCATAACACTTGGCACTAATTCTGAATATTTGATTTAGTTAGTTTTTCCCGTCACTGTGGGTTGGGTTTTTTCTATATTTTTGGCCTCATCATCCCTGTTTGTCAATGCAGGGGTGAGTAAACACTGTTGATGTCCTTAGAGTGTGTAATTCAGATCTGATTCCTAGAAAGTATGATGGTATTTTTATGGTTTCTAATGAAGTTCAAAAATATTAGAGAAGCAAATATCTCTCTTGTTGTTTGTTGTATTATGGACCACTATTGCTTTTGAGTGCATTTTCCTTTCATTTGAACTTTTCTTTTGTTTTGGCAAGGGTTCTCGAGCTCTGGGAGAGTTCTCTTGACCTAGTGAGTACCCTTAAATGGGAGATCCGTGATGGTCAGTTGTCATTCAGGGGAAAACGTGTTTAGAGGCAATAGTTAATTCCTCCTTTAAAATAGTCCCTTTTTCTATTTACTTTGTTGGGGAAAGACTAATTGACCTGACCATGCCTTTCAGCTTTCCCTGAACTAGGTTTTTTAAGGACTCTTTATGATGCTAATCTAGAATAACAGTCCCCTTGATTAAGATTAGTAAAATGATTTGATCTGCAGGCTAGAACTGAAGTATTTGTTAGTAATCTAGTATTTTGAAAAGTGACATTACATGAAACAATTTAAAACAATTCAACTATTTTGTTTGGGCTGCAGTTCAAATTACAATTAGTTCACTGTAACTAATTCTTTTGTAATATTAAGATGCTAGAATATCAGAAGTTGAACATTCCAGTTGTTGTCATTCAATCAGCGCTTTGCTTCATTTTTTAATCCATTCATGATACGAGCCTTAAATCTCAAAATTCTTTTTCTTTTCTGACACTCAGACTTGTGGGGTATTATTATCTGATTTATATTTTAAAAAGATTTCTAATGTTTGCAGCTTGGATGTGGTCATGGTCTACCTAGTATTTTTGCATTCCTTAAGGTAAGATATATGTTTTGCATGAACTTTTGTATATATAGTTTATTTTCACATGGAACAAGATTTGTAGAATTCTTCATGTGCAGACATTGATTGCTTGGTTCCTAATGAAGTCGCCTTGTGTATATTCAGGGTGCATCAATAGTCCATTTCCAAGATTTCAATGTTGAGGTGTTACGATATCTCACCATACCAAATGTGCACGTAAACCTTCAAAATGCTTATGAGAGACTCAGTCATCAATGTGATGGCCCTGTAACATCCACACGAACAACTACCTTATCACCTGATGTCCAGTTCATTGCATCATGTGATATCAGTTTAAATTTCTCTAAGGATGATTTATATCTGGACCGTTGTAGCAGCCACAATAGCAGTGGTGCTAATCAGGAAACACAAATGGACTCTAGTCATGGTCAACATGTAAGGCAGAGAAAGCTTTCTGGAAGTTGTGCTTGTGAGTGAGCTAGTGAATCTAATCCTTCAGAGGGTGGTTATGATATTATTTTGATGTTTGAAACTGTCTATTCTTTGGTCTCCATGCGGAATTTGTATAGTCTCATGAAAAAGGTTTGTTGTTTATTTTATTTATATATTATTTTCTCTCTTCAGGCTGTTTTACTCAAAGAAATTGTTTGACAGTATAATTTATTGTGGCATGAGCTATCAATGCAATATGGAGACATTCAAAACATAATTAGAGCTTGTGCCTTTTTTTGGGTAGTGTCTTCGACCACCATATGGAGTCGACTACTTGTCTGCTAAAAAGCATTATTTTGGAGGACGAGGAACTTGACAGTTCCAATCTTTAGTAGAAGAGGATGGTAAGTCTCAAGGATGATGACTAGTAATCATTTAAAAAAATTCAGTTGACAAGGTTACAATTAATGATTACATAATTTTAATTGCTGCCTCATTTGATGTATGGAGTGATTTAGACAAGTGATAAATAACTTGTTTGAATACACATATTTGAATAAACCAAATGCATGCATTGACCAGACGTGCCAATGAATTTTCCTGTCTATCAAACTTTGGCTAGGAACTGCTGCAATTCATCGTGATAGAATAACTTTGACATTCAAGAAAGCATGTAGTAGACTAATTTGTGTTTCATATTTTTCCATGTTTAAAATAATATTTAGCTCTATGCATGATAACTCTCTTTTGGTTTCTATATTTTCCTCTACTGCTAATTGATCACTGTCTTCTTCTGCAGGCATCTTGTTAGCACATTTGGTAGTAGAAGTTGTAGATGGTTCTTCAAATGTCAGGGAGATCTGGAAATTGTTTTATAAATGAGAGTCACCAATGAGGATTAGGTGTAATGGAATTGTTACCTTGTTTTGGAAAACCTATAGTACTGCAATCACAAGGTGAGGATGACAAACTAAACTAAATTTTTGATCGTCATTGTCGATGGGTTACTGTTTTTTTGTGAGATTTAACGCCAAAGGTAGTTGTAACTCGTTTTGATTAGATTCTTGTAAATGGATGATCCATGTAAACTCTGTTCTATTATAGTTAAGGTTAGCATACCACAACATTCTTTGTAGAGGATAGATAATAGAAGTGAAAACAAACTTCTATTGGTTTAGTTAAAGCAAGATGAAATGACCATTATTGTAGATTTCCATTGTTGTAGTTGGTAATTCTTATATGTTATCATTACATGATGATGATAAGATGTACATATTATTCAATAACAAAGAATTTTTTTGATAATTAGTTGAAACTTTTTCAGTTGTCAGCATTGTGAGTATTGGATGGAATTTTACTTGGGACTATACTTGTATTGGCCTCCACCAAATGTTACAACCATAAAGTTTCAACTCAGAAGTGGGTTATTTTTAATTGAAATCAAGCGTATGGGCCAGTTAGGGTACGGTCCCATGGAGGGGGGCTTCCTAAAAAAATTCAGTGGGTGCTGCTGAGAGTTTTTAGGAATATTTTAAATCTGGTGGTCCCATGAATTCAGTTTTGCAATTCAGCTTAAAAGCTTGAGCTCCAAAATTTAAGGAACAAACTCGAGTATTTTGATAAAAAATAATAAATAAATAAAAATTCTCTAATTTTTTTGGTTTTTTTAGGAATTTAACATTTTAAGTGATAGACAAGTGGTAGAAAAAAATCCTAAAAACTTCCTAAGCTGTAGGGGAAATTTCTAGCCCCACCTCAATTTAACCCGCTGAAATTTGCAGCCCTAAAAGGTAGGCGCTACGATTTTCCAGGAAAAGATTCCAGTTAATCCTATAACATAATTTTTTTTCTTCATGGGACCGCTTGATCCATCAAAATAGAAGCCCAAGCTCCCCATGGGACCATTCAGTTAGTGTTCAAATAGATTAAATAGAGAAGGAACTATTGACCCAAATAAGAGTGACGTGTCCATTGAATTGCATGATAAGTCTCAGTCGCCCAGGGCCAACGACCTGAGAGCCAAAGCAACTCAATTACCACTAATAAATACATATAACTTTCCACAATTTGTCTTGTTATGCTTGGGTTGGCATGGCTATCATCTCTCACAAAGTGATTACTTTCAGATTTTTTGGGTTTTTATTATGCTCCATATTTCACTTTGTGTCATAATAGTCAACGCAAATGTAGCGTTGCAAGGCAAGGAGGAAAAGTATGATCAAGGATTTCTAGAAAAAGAAGAAGGGGGTTGTCGGCTTCTTTGCTCAAATTCCTGCATCTTTGCTTTCATGACCTCGAAGTTGTGCAAACATTAAGGTATATATTTTGCACAATTTTGTTTTCCCTTTCATATCTGTGAGAAGGAGAATAGTATGTTGTTTGCATTTTAGGTTCTCTTCAGTTTCAGTCTTTTTCAATTCTGTAGAGAATTATCCATAGTGTTTTGTAAATAGCCTACTTGTTTGCTTAAATCTTTGGTATTCTGGAAGGGGTGCAATTTACTATGAGCATTTCCTTTGGGTGGTAAGAATGCCATTACCTTATGGTTTGTGAGCCAAACCAGATCTGTTTTGCCCAGTGGTTAGTTTGCTTGTTTGTTAGGTGTCCAAGTTTTCTCTATTATGCTAGCTTGGAAAATGTGGATGATCCGATATTAATCTAGGATACACAACACTCTTGATATGCTAGTTTCTAATTTTGGGTTAATTTTGCATATCTATAACTGCCAATTTAGACCTCTCTTTTGTCCAAAGAGAAATGCTCTGTGTGCTCAATGGGGACTGAGCTTCTTACTTAGTGGATCCATGGTGAGGGGCTCCAAATTTTTTTGCAGGTGTTGGTTAATAAGTTTTAGTATGGTAAAAATTGTCCTAGGAGAATATGGAGTATTTAGCTCCACTGCATGACTATAGGAGTCTTCACTCAAAATTTCCACTACATATTTAGCCCCTTTCCCTACCAGTGATTATAGATTTGCTATCTTTCCTACTCTCTGAAATAGTAACTCCATGTTTTGTAGGAAATATGCCAATTTCTGCATTTGTAAGATAATCACCTTCCATGAGATTCACCAGCAACATTTAAACTGGAGTGATAGGCTTCTCCATAAGACTTCACTTACAGCCAATGATCCCATGCAGAGGGATAGCTACAACACAACACTTGAACATAGAAGGGTGTGGACATTTAAATAAGCTCCCTGATTCAATAACCTCCTTGATTCCATTAGCAACCTGTCATAGCTGAAACACTTGAACATAGAAGGGTGTGGATGTTTAAATAAACTCCCTGATTCGTTTGGAAACCTGCCACAGCTGCAACACTTGAACATAGAAGGGTGTGGATGTTTAAATAAGCTCCTTGATTCCATTGGCAACCTATCACAGCTGTAGCACTTGAACATGGTAGGGTGTATACTATATAGATTTAAATAGCCTCCTTGATTCATTGGCAACTTGTCACAGCTGCAACACTTGAACATAGATGGGTGTAAAAGTTTAAATAACCTCCTTGATTCCATTGAAAATAGAATGTTAGGATGTGTTCCAGAGTGCTTCATTAACTCAAATATTTTGAGAGGTTCCTTGGCATATATCCAAACCCATACCCATACTCAATAAAAAAAATTGTCGTACTTGAACCCCATACCCATACCCATCCCCATATCTGTCCCCGTACCATAACTAGCAACTTATATTTTAAGTGCTCTGCAGGGTCAATTTTTCAATGGTAATGAGTGAATTCAGTTAGGAGTCTGCCATGTCTGCCCAAAATTTCTACAAAGCAACAATCCAACCCTGTTGTGTTTCAAGATACATTGCCAAATGTCATTGATTACAGCAGCAGCAAGTTTAACGAATTTTAATTCCAGAAGAGCTTTGGAAAACTTAGCCCAATTTAACCCAATAAGGATATAAAAATTAGCATGACAATTTTTAAGTTTATCTGAGCCAACATCACTACCATCATTGTTCATAGGCATTTTTGTTTAAGTAATGTTGGTGGAAGCTAAGTTGAATTTTCCTGTTTCTTATAATACTATCATGTGTTCTAGAAGAATAATATTCTATTTTACTCTATTTCCTCTATGCATTAGTATTTAGAAGAATTTTCCTTTTCACCTCCCACCTATCAAACTGAAATATGCTATTTATTTTTTTGGCTGAGTAGTGACAGGGAAGTATTTAGCAAAGATTATTTTTGTGGGATAACGCCTTAGTATAGACACCTCGAAAATAGAGGAAGCAAATATGACAACCTGTTGCAACTAGAGACAGTATCACAGGACTTGAAAGCTAGTTACATGATTTACTTAGGAGCGAAGGTGCAAATAGAAGTCACAAATGAATATATAAAATCCACATTTTTTTAAATTTGACATATAGATGAATATGTTCCCAAGGATGCATGGAATAGCATGAAAGAGGAGAAGTTGAACTTACTAAAAATGCATAGAGAATGGCATCAGAGAGTTGGTGGAAAGGCCCGAGGTTCTGAACAATTCAACTAGAAAAATGCTACAAAAGTTGAAGTTATTGAGTGCCTATACATAAACTAAATGTATCTTGGGATATTATAGAAATAATACCTTAAACAAAATATGTGTTGGTTCAACCCTGATGACCTAATAAGAAAACTAAAGTTTGATTAACAAAGCATTTAAATTTAATGGAGAAGAGAATGATGGAAGAGCATAGACAAATAAGAATAAGAGGAAAGGAAATCTTAGTGACATAAGATAAATCAATTGTAGATACAAATGAAGTCTTTTGAAATCCGTTATGATCCTAGGTTTCTGGTGAACAATCAAGATAATTTTAATTTAGATTAGGAAGTCTGTTCAAAAATTTGGATCATTGGACAAGGATATTTGTTCCAGTACAATGTCATAGAAACACATCATAGTCTTGCCATGGAGGTCAAAACAAAGGAGTTTCAAGGAATCTTGTCAAGGGCTTACAATGTAAAGGGAGCTACAAAGCATTGTAGGTGTCATAGGGTGTAACAAAGAATAAGGGGACTGGAAAGCATCGTAGGTGTCATAGGGAGTTGCAAATAATAATGAGGGAGTTGTAAAGAACTTTAAGATTCATAGGGAGTTAAAAACCATCTTGTTATGAGTGATGAGCTTGGTCCAAGTGGAAGCTCTACTTCAATGACCATCAACAGAGCTAAATCCATTTTATAGTCATTTCCAAAACTAAACCAATCACATGCTTGGGGCTTATGTAGCTCTAATTTATTTGCAGAATCAATATTGTCATTGGCATGTAATTGCATAGGTGCTATATCTCCTTGGCATCAACTTTGTCAACATCTCTTGTGGGGCAGAGCCCCTTATATGACTCCAGTACTAGGATTGATTGTTACACCTTGATGCAGCTTGATTGTAACTGATATAACTCATAGAAGGCAAAGGGTCACCCATGGAAGAGCAACCATTTAATCTTTCACAACAGTTTCAGTCTTATGTAGAATTGCATTTGACATGTACATACATAGAAACAAATAGAGAAGAGAGACAACCATTCCTCTCTTTTGAGAGAATGGCATGTACAGTACATTCAATTTGTACAATTTTTTTATTTTTGTTAAGATCATATATTTTGCATATATCTCATCAATGTTTTCTATTTTTATTCTAATTTGTTGTTAAAAACCTTTTTCAACATGTAACACATCTACGTAATAATAGTTTAGGGTGTTTCCCATTAGATATCTCCTAGGATTCAGGTCATTGGTATCAAAATGATTGATCTTGGTAGTGTATATCCTGTCAAACAAGATCAGGTCATTGGAAGCTTGCAATCCAGACACGTAAACACTCAAATTATCTTTTGTGCCATTTCATATGATTTTACCTGACAAATCATAGATTTGGAAGATCCCATCCTTCATATGATCAATGATGTGATCCAGGAGATGGTATCTAAAGTAAGGATGCATAAGCCTTGAGCGAGAGATTGGTTTTGGTGCTGACACAGACCATAGCATTGGGCATGGCAATAACAGTGGTCATAGAAGTAAAGTTGTTACATATTTTAGAGTTACACACATCTACTAGTACATTTGCAAAAGACACAAATTATAAAAGGGACTTAAGCCTTGGAATAAAAGTTGTTCTTTTGGAGTGTTAGGTAGACTAGAAATTCTACAAAGACTATAGATCCACCAAATGTATCATTCATACTGCCTTTGGAAGAAATGTAGGTCTGAGTCGGGAGTCCATTCCTTCTTAGAAAAGTGTTGCTTTTATCTACATGTTTTTTTGTTTAATTTCTTTCTTAAATACTTTAGTTTGGTTTTGACATGGTGTGATATTTTTATCCTTAAGATCTCAAAAAAAAAAATCTATATTTCTATTTCATTTCAATTTTTGCTACAATTTTTCCCTTTATCGAATTATGCTCAAATTTGAGATTTGGCACATAGTAGATCTTTAAAACTAATAGGAAATACAACTCCTCTTGAGAACATCCTTCATGAATGAAACATCTAAAACTAGACTATGATGCCTTCAACTGAGATGGTCAAAAGAAAATCCATCTCTACTTTGATACATTGTAACAAGAGAGACAAAACAAGCATTAAAAACTAATCAGGGAAGATGATGTGATCTTTATCTGTCAGAAGATTCATATTTATAAAATCACATTGCGAAGTTACTTAGACAATTTTGCAGAGGTGTATAAATCTAAGGAGTGATGATGAGAAAAGACAAGGAATAGATGCCATTTTATGAATGGTCAGAGATGCACAATATGCAAAATTGTAAGAGGAAATAAAAATAGGGGGGATTCTTGAAGCTAGGGAAATTCCCCTATATTGGTTTTCCATTTATAATTACACTTCACATGCTGGGGATTTATGGGAGATTTTATTGAAAATTGTTTAAATAATCTATTGTATAAATAGCTAAAACAATTTAGCTCTGTATTCAAGGCATAAACCCTTTGTACAATTATTATTTAATAATTTATTAATTTATTAAAGAGAACTACCATCCATCTTGTTCCTTCATATAGAGCATTGAGATAAGTGAGGTTACCTAGAAGTGAATCAATTGGAGCACGGAGATGGTGATTATGTTTGTTGAAATGTGAACTAGTTAGATTTTATAGGAAATCAACTTAAGAAACATAGTTCCAAGTTTCATAATTCAGTATCATCATTACATTTTGCTTTTAAAGTTTGAAGTATTTTAGGAATTCATAATGCAATGAACATTTGTAATACTACCATAATTTCATATTTAGGTAACCTAAATCTGGCTTTATTCTCTTTAGATTCCACCTTGCTTATCTTTCCATCATGTTGGAAATGTATACTGCTGAAAAATGAACTGTATAACTATTACTTGTTAGTGCCAGCTTTGCACATATATTAAATTTCATGATAAATTCACAAGCGAAGAATGGATGGTCAGATTTGAGAAGATGCAATTATATTTGTTAATTCAAGCAATTGGTAAATCAACAAGTGTTCAAAAATTTATGTTTGCATATACTTGTTTTTTTCTCATTGACTTTGTTTTAAAATGCAGGATGAGTTGCATCTTTATAGATCTAGTGATTTGTAGTTGTGATGTAACCATTTTGTTGTTGGCTATTTAGGGGCATAAAGAATGGGTTACAAAAGTGAATTTTCTAGGGATGGTTGAGCATAGAAATATGGTGAAATTGGTTGGTTATTGTGCTGAAGATGATGAAACAGGTATTCAGCGACTCTTGGTCTATGAGTTTATGCCAAACAAAAGCCTTGAGGATCATCTACTGAGTCAGTCTCTCCTAGTTCTTCCTTGTTTGGTGAGATTACAAATTGCTCTAGACGCAACATGTGGCTTAGCTTACCTACATGAGGAAATGGATTTTCAGGTTTTCCCTTTTATGCATCATAACTCATAGTTGATTGTCTATTGCAATCGATAGAGTATTGATATCTAGTTGGTCAAAATTTAATTCTTTTGATGTGTTTACTTATAATGTCTAGTAGTTGTTGTTAAGCTTTAGTAGGCATATTGCTACACTTTCTTGAGTTGGAGAGACTAGTTAACTCCTTAGTGGAACAATTGTAGTAAGTATTATGAACAACATATTAGCTAATTTCAGTTCCGCATAAAATTAAATGCAAATAAGAGAATGTAAGGTTGGAATTTGTTCTTTATATTTGTTTTTAGGTTTGTAATGATTATACGAAATAGAGTGGCTTGTAACTTGCCATGGAATTCATTAACTGTGTGAGAAGATCTTCTAGATTCATATATAGTCCAATAAAATATATTTTGAAGAAGGAACTTGAAAATAGGACCTTTGAATATTACAGAATTAGACAAAAGTATTTTTGGGTTCTATTCTTGAGCATTGAATCTGACATAATTAGATCAATTTTTTTGCAAATTACATTACTGTCTTCTGAAGTATACAGTCTCTGTAAATATCTTGATTACAATTTTTTCAGCAAACTTAGAACACATGGGAAACATTGGAAAGCTACTGTGAATTTTAGTTATCCTTTCCAGATAATGGGAGAATAGGAATTTTTTAGATAAATACCATTTTTATTTAGAGATGGATAGGAATTTTGTAAGAGAAACTATAGTGGTATGTTAATCTAAGCTGCTGCTTGAATTGATGGGAGTTTCAGGCAGTCACCATTATTTCTATTGGTTATAAATCACTTATAACTTGAATTGATGGGAGTTTCAGGCAGTCACCATTATTTCTATTGGTTATAAATCACTTATAACTGCTTTTATTTTTTGTGCTTTTTTTTTCAGCATTATCCATACTTGAATTGACTGCAATGGGTGAAGTTATTTAAGCACATTCAAACTTGCACAATGTTTGCAAGTATAGGCAGATTATTATTGAGATCTGATGAAGGGGGGTGACCATGAAGTATGAAATGATGTGATAATGCAAGGGCTAGAAGCTTTGTTGCCATGGCCATTGGGCATTGCTATTGTTATAGGCTTTTCACATGGGAGCACAAAATTGAAGAGACTTCAAGAAAAAATTGCCAGGCACGGTCACAAAGACTTGCACACTTAGTTTGCATTTTGTGTTTGAGCACTTTAGTGTCATTGAGTCATTTTTTTTTGTAAAAGATCATTCAATTTGTGAATAAACTTTACATGAAAGCCAAATATATGAGTAGATAGTTGTTATCATAGCTATTGTTTATATTTTTTGTTTTACAGTGATAAAATTTCAATCATGATAATAATGTCTACATAATTGGAAAGTAGATGGTTGAAAATATTCCATCACTTTGTCTTGAAGGCCAACCTTTATCTACTTATCAATATTTTGAGAATGCCAAAAATTAGCTGTTGAGGAGTTAAAGTTGCCAACATTTGAAGCTTCTGATTTAGAACAAGTGAGCATGCTCATTCCAATATTATTAGATTCTAAATAATTAGTTCTCTATACTTTTGTCTAATACTGTTGTTTCTTTCGGGGAGCTTGCAACTAGGTTCTACAACAAAAATCATAGGTTGTATTTTGGCTTTGAAATCTTACCATGAATGGCCATGAATTGAAGAAATTTGGAGGAAATGGTTCTTGGAAGTACACAAGCCTTTTGAAGTCCCCTATGCTTCTTAGAAATGCAGGATCCCCTCAATGTACCTCTTCTTGTATGGTTGCAAAGGCGTTTGAAAACCTGTCAAATCCAATAGATGGTAGCATGCAAAAGAATTGCAGTCAGTTGGATCTTTCAGGATGTGAAAAACCTAAATTTATAGATGCAGTGAAGGTTAAAGAAAGTGTTCCTAAGATAGGGTAGATTCAATAAGATGATGTTGAACACAGACTCGCTGAAATCTCACACTATAGAGTTCATATTCATGACCTATTTGTAATGAAGGGACTAAACTCCATTATCTCATGTTTTTCATTGCCATTTCATGTTTTGCAATGCTTGAATTGAAATATAACTTCATTCCAAAGTACATGATGGGTTATTGCATGTTTATGGTTGGCAGACCTAATTGGAGCTTGGCTAAGGAGTTTTGTTGTAGGCATTAAGAATTCAAAGGAGAAAATTATCATAATCTTTTTGAACCGCTACAAGCTACAACACTGGTATGTAACTTTGTTGTCATCCATATTTTTTGAAATTGTCATTGGAGCTTACCATTAGTGCAGATTTATTTCAAAACAGTAAAATTAATAAATGAATTTATATAGTATATATAGGTTATTTTTTAATGTATTCCCTTGCTAGATATGACCAGATGGGCTGAATATGTGTTGTTTGCATTTGTAACAAGATTCTGGTACAAAAAATTGTACATTTAATTTCATCAACGTTCTAGATCACACTCTGTGATCCATCATTAGAATAATTTTCTTTAATCCTGATGATGGATCACTGACTGTGATCTGGATTGTCAATTATATTAAATGTTATTTTTACCAGAAGCTTGTTTAGTATATCACAAACTCTCGAAATTTCATGTTTATTATGTTTGCATGTGTTAATTTTTAGTTGGCTGTATTGTGTTTTCCTAGAGTTGGGGAATGCATTTGACAACTATAGGATAAAGTTGTAACAGGTCTAGCATATTTTTAACTTCTATCCATTAGCCTTTTGTACAAAGGAGATAGGAATCACAATTACTTCGTTCAGGTCTCTGGAGAATTTACAGATGTGTCTTCTGAGTGTGTGACTCCAAATGGTAGTATAGGTGGAAAGCGAGTTCATTCACTCCCTTATGTTGATCCAAATCATCCAGGTATTTAATTTGTATCATAATGCAGTATGTTCTAGGATTGAAGTACTATATTTGAGGCTTTCATTTTTATCAATGGACCAAACTCAAATGATCTGAGAATATAATGAGGTATTTTTATAGTTCATGTGAGAATTGTGTTATCTGATAAAAATCTATTTCCAAATATGATTTTGATGGATGTTCATATCCTCATCCAAAGCTCCAATTCACACACAGGAAAGGACACTTTCAAGTGTATCAATTACAAATTTACAATCAATAATCAAGCTATTGATCAACTATTCAGGAATAAGGCAGTTGTATATCACTAATTGAATATTGTCTATTTGTTTGCTATCTTGCATGAATTCATCTTTTTTAAAATTGTAAAAGATAACTAGGAAACATTATATCTAGCTCCTAAGTTTAGGGTGCCATAGTTGGAAAAAGAAAATAAAATTTTTGAATTTTATCCTCTGTATTATTTGACTTTTCTGAGTTTTTGATGTGCAAATTTTGAAACCTTATTTTTAGGCCACAACTCCAAATTGGAGAAGTGAAAGGTGAATACTAGCGAGGAAGAGTTTGGAGGAGCTGAAACTAATAGTAGTAGGAAAGTTGTGGATTTGCAAGGGGATTAAATGGGTCAAGCCCCTATAGGAGGTCGTTGCCCTTCCAAAAGGACTGCAATTAAGGAAGGGGAAAACAGTATAAGTATATGAAAATATGAGTATTCTGTTTATATAGTGTCTGTAAGTTGTACAATGTCACTAAAACATTGAATGTAACCAATGAGATTTTGATTTTCCAATGAGACTTAATAAAGTAAATTTTTAGAGTGTTTTTTTCTCCACTCATAAATATTGTGTTGTGGCTCCTCTTGATATGTAATCTGTTTTTGTTTGTGTCTGATCAATCATATTTGTTCAAGCATTTTAGTTTTCATTTCATGGTGTTTGATTTGATTTGTGAGGATTAGTTAAGTATGGTTTGATTTGTAATGACTAAAGTAATGACTAAATTAATAACTAAATACATGACTAAATATATAACTAAATTAATGGCTAAATATATGACTAAAGTAATGACTAAATAAATGACTAGTTAACAACAATCAATGACTAAATTAATGACTAAATATATGACTAAACAAATTACTACCATGATTAAATAAATGACTAAATTAATGACCAAATCAATGACTAAATAAATGACTAAAATAGTTTAGTCATAAATTTGGTGGTGTCATAAATGACTACAAATAAACTACTAAAATTAATGAGTAAATATATGACTAAATAAATGACTAAATATATGACTAAATAAATGACTAAATAAATGACCAAATCAATGACCAAATTAATGACTAAAATAATGACTAAATAAATGATTAAAATAGTTTAGTCATAAATTTGGTCATGTTATAAATGACCAGCAATAAACTACTAATGGTCACGTGACCAAAATTAGTCATTTATATGCAATTTTTAGTAGTTTATTTAGTCATATATTGTTGTTTGTGTACTAGTGATTGGTAAGCCATACCTTCTCTGAGCCTCCTTATATTTGTCCATTCTACTTGACCATTCTATTTGATTCTACATTAAGGAGACAAATGATATAATTTGCAGCTCACCAACATAAACATTTAACATAGAGTCATCATTATCTCCCATTAAAAATCCATGCTAGAAAAACTCACACATTAGATTTTGAATATTAGGGTGGCTATGAAAGTAATCCTGCATAAAATATTTATCACTGTGATAATCCAGGCTTCTCCCTAAGATTAATTGATTAAGCTTCCATTCAAGAAACATTTCTCTAAGAAAAAAAGCATACACTCCTTCTAGTCTTCTCATGGAAAGTATTGTAGAACTTATTTCCGCCATTTGCTCAAGTCTTCTTTCAATCTAATTTTGTTCTTCCTCTAACTTCTGCACTTGCTTTTTCAATTGTTTATTTTCCTCCTTAAATTTTAAAGCTTCCAAGGAGAGATATCTAGGGTGGGATGAAGGAGGAACATCTAATGGAATGGAAGGGATATCAAAGGGAATGGAAGGCAGCGAAAGGTAGTGCGGTGGGGTTGTGGAAGTGGAGGCTTCTTGTGAATAAAACTGCATAGATTGTTGTTTTAATTGTTCTTCCTTTTGCTGCAATTCTTCTTTTAATTTTGAAATTTCTTCAGTATTTGCTAATTCTTGTACACTAGCTTGTTGTAGGGCATCCTCAGTTTTATTCAATTGCTCTCTATATCTTGCTTCATTTTGTTCAATTTTCCTTTCCATTTCCTAAGTTTTGCTGAAGAATTGTTGCAATTATTCTTCTTTTCTTCTCAATTTCTCTTCAAGGAATTGCATGTTTTTCCTTTCTTGCTCTAATTCAACTTCTAATTGGGACATTTTCATAGCCCTTAATAATTCCTCAGTTTCTAACTCCTCTTCATTCAATTTTTCATGGGGTTCTTCTTCTTCAATCAATGGTTATTTTCCTTTTCTTTGCTCATAAGTTAGAGAAGGTGTAGTGGATCTCACAGTTTCCTCTTCTTCAAATTCCTCTAATGCGTCTTACTCTTCAGATTGTGCCTTAGACTCTTCATTAGAATCATGGATTTCAAAAACAAGGATTCATTCAGGAGTCAGCATTGGACCTTTAGGGGGACTTTGAGGCTACTCAGGAGAATGTATTGGTGTACAGGTTTCTTCGTGGCCCACAATAGTTTCTATAGGGATTTTTGAAATAGGGGTTTGAATTATAGGTGTCTCTTCAGGGGTGGACACAATGGCTTCAACATGGCTAGGGATTTCTTCATGTACTTCTTGCTTTTTCTTTTTGGAACTAGTACAGGTTACCTTAGAGGATTATGGTAATTTTCTTTTTCCCCTCTTCTTGGAAGATTCTCCTTTCTCAATCCTTGAATTTTTAGTTGTGCGTCCCCTTGTGGGTTTCCCTTTTTGCTTTTCTATGGGTGCAAACAAAAATTCTAACCAGCCCTGTTTCCCAGATTCTTCTTTAAGAAATGGTGATTAAATATCAAATGAATTAACCCCTGGTATTTTATAGAAGATTCCCCTCTAGAATTTACCCTTAAAATCATGGAAGCAATTTGTTGGAACAAAAATGTTGTCGGAGGGTTTTGTCTGTCCATACCTTAAATGTATCAATAGTCGCATTCCCAGACCCAATATCGTGTCATACTATCCTTCGCAGGTGAAGAACTTCATGAGCCATGTTGCGGTATTTTTCCATGACTCATCCAAAATTTTACGAGCTATTCAACGTTGGTATCCCTTATGCATTAGAATTTTTGGCCTTCTTTCTAACTCTTGGTGAAATATCGCCACCAATTTCTCAAATTTGACTTGGCCCTTGTTAACCAGTTTTCCCTCAGCTAGAATTCTAGAGATTTCACTTATTATTTTTGGAGTGACTATAATGATTTCACCCCTCACCCTGGTGACATTCACATGGAAATGTTTCACAAATTCTTCAATCATTTTTGGCTGAAAACCTTCACATTGCATTATAAAATCCAGTCATCCAGCTTCTACTAACAATCTCCTAGTTTCTGAATCAAGAGTGAAGTTCTCTAGTTCTGCATTCCTCTTGTTCCCTACTTTTTTTCTATCAACAATGGAAGACTTCAACTGGCGGACTGAATTACTTAGCAAAATGTAGAATGATTTTCCTTATTTTTGGAGTAGCCAATTTGAAAAATGATGTGTCATTAAATCTTTGCATTAAATTCCCTTACTGGTCTGGATGATTCACACGCCACAAATTGCAGTTGCAATTTAATTCGCAAGGTTGGTGGCGCTCCTTACACATGTCATCATCAGTGTGGAAAGACTTTTGAAAAGACAGGCAGATCTCTACATAATCCGCAATTATTACTGACATCATCCAATGTCACATCATTCCTTATATCAATTGTCCCGCTGCTCTTTGAAATGATTAAAAGAAATTTATTACCATTAATAACAACAATACGGTGGAAATGTCTAGACTTATAATATTTACCTATTTTACATTAGTCTAACTACTTTAGAAAATAATATTTGAAAATAATACTCACATTAAATGCGCACCTCAATTTCTTGTGGGCCTTCGAGTTCTTTAGGATCCTTCAGGAGTTTTTCAGGAGCCTTCAGGAGCTCTCAAGAGCTCAGAATTTCAGGAGTCATTGAGCCAAACAGAGTCTTCAATCTTCAAGATCTTCAAGAGTCTTGTAACTTCAGAATTTTTCAGGAGCTAACTCAGATAGACCGCCATTTGTTGGTTTTCAGTCATCTTTTTTTTTTCAAAAGCAAACCGCCATTTTACTGGTTTTCAATTTACTTCATTTTTTGCAAGGTAAATTGTCATTTGTTCATTTTCAATCTACCTTGTTTATTCATTCCTTCTTCAAAGGTTCAAAGATCTTCTCTCATGGAAGAGATATCTTCGATGAGAAAATGTTCAATTATGTGTTGTACTTCATCCAAAAATTCCTCCTTTGTTGTCGGCTTATGATATGTTTTCAGTCGATGACCATTAACTACCATGACTCTCTTTTCTCCATCAATCAGAACCAATTGGACAACTCCATTTTCAAATACTTGTTCTATCTCATAGGGTCCTAACAATTGGGTATGGAATTTCCCCTTAAACTCTTCAAATCTGGAGTCAAATAACAATGCCCAATCTCCTTCTTTGAACTGTCTGGACACAATATGTTTATCATGTCATTCCTTTCTTTGCTTCTAAATGACCTCAGTATGTTGAAGTGCCTCCATTCTCATCTCATCAAGTCTGTTGAGTTGCAAAATTCTACTTTTCTCAGATTTAGGTAAATCAATTCCAATTTCTACTTCTATTTTTAATTCAAATTCTATTGGCATGACTATTTTTTTTCCATACACAAGTTCATATGGGCAAAACCCAGTTGTTGTTTTCCATGTGGTGTTATAGGCCCATACTGCTTCATCCAACCTATCTACCTAGTTTTTTTTCTTTAATCAAACTATTTTTGTCATGATATTCTCTAACTCTCAGTTTTTGACCTCCACTTGTCCATTCACCTGAGGGTGATATGGGGAATATTTTTCTATGAGTTATTTGGTATCTCTATAAAAATGCTTCCATCATTGTTGATACAAACTATGGTCCTTGGTCTGAAACAATCTCTCTAGGTGCACCAAATCTCTAGAGAATTTGCTTGTATAGAAAATCTGCAACTTTATCTTCTTTTGTTGTTAGTAATGCTTTAACCTCATCCCATTTTGTTGCATAATCTATACAAACAAGGATGTAACATTTCCCTTTTGAATGGTCCCACAAAATTGATGCCCCATTTTTCAAATGGTTCCAGAGCTATTTATGGCTGAAATGGCATCTCCATGGTTGGTGTGGGTCTTCCCATCCTTTGACATTCATCACAGTGTTTGACAAAGAATGAAACATCCTTTGTCATTGATGGCCAAAAGTAGCCAACTCCTAAGATCTTGTGAACTGTTCTCACAACTGAATAGTGTCCTCCTTTAGGCTCATGATGACAGGTGTGTACTACATCATATACATCTAACTCAGCTACACATCTGCATAAAACATGGTCAGGGCACAATTTAAATAAAATACCATTAATCCACTAAAATCTGGAACTTTCACGAATTAACCTCTTTTTTTGTTTATGATTGAAGTGACTTGGGCATTTCCCTGTTACAAGGTAATTTTCCAAATCAGCAAACCATGGTGTATGAATTGATATAGCAACTAAATTTTCATCAGGAAATGTATCATCCATTGGTTCTTGATTATCCTACAAAACAATTCTGGAAAGAAAGTCAGCAACAACATTGTCTTTTCTAGGCTTATCAATGATAGTTACATCAAATTCCTATAATAATAGTAACCATCTGATAATTCATCCACCTACTATAGCCCTATTCATCAAATATCTAATTGCAGCATGGTCTGTATGTACGTAAACTTTGTAACCTATAATATAATGCCTAAATTTGTTTATTGCATATACTATAGCTAAAAATTCATTTTCTATTGTTGTGTAGTTTCTTTCAGTAGGATTTAAGTTTTTTCTAACATAATAGATTGCATGCATGGCATCATTGTCATCTTTTTGTCCTAATACCGCTCCAATAGCCAAATTAGATGCATCTACATGAATGTGAAAAGGCTCTCCCCAAACTAGTCCTTTGATAATGGGAGAAGTTGTTAGAGCTATTTTAATTGTCTCAAAAGATTTTTGACAATCCTCGGTCCATAGAAACTCCTCTTTTTTGAGTAGTGTAAACAGTGGTGCTGCAATTTTACTAAATCCTTCTATAAATCTTCTGTAATACCCAGCATGCCCAAGAAAACTTCGTACACCAGTTTGGTTCTTAGGGATCTCAATGTTCTATATGATCTCAACTTTCTTGGGATCAACCTTTATCCCCTCTTTTGAGATGTGATGTCCTAGAACAATTCCCTCTATCATCATAATGGAACTTTTTTCATGATTGAGTGATAATCTATGATCTTTACAGCATTGTAAAACATTTTCTAAGTTATGTAATGCTTCATCAAATTTTTTAGCATGGACTGTAAAGTCATCCATATAAATCTCTACACAGGAAGTGAAATCTGCAAATATTGCAAGCACTACTCTTTGTAATTTGGTTGGCGCATTACATAGTCCAAATGGTAAGTTTATATATGCGTGCGTACCCCAAGGACAGGTAAAGGTAGTTTTTTCTTGATCTTCAGGGGCTACTTGGATTTGGTTATATCCACTAAAGCCATCAAGAAATGAGAAGTAGTTGTTGCCTGCCAGGTTATCTAGTACTTGGTCTATGAATGGCAATGGGAAATGGTCTTTCTTTGTGGCTTTATTCAATTCTCGATAATCTATGCACACACACCATTTACCATTCTTCTTGGGGACTATAACTAGTGGAGAGACCCACTGACTATCAAAGATTGGGTATATGAATCCTACATTAAGCAACTTCTCTATTTATTTTTTAACAATGCCATGAAGAATAGGATTAATAAGCCTTTATCCTTGTTTGATTGGTCTTACATCCTCTGTGTAAATGTGATGATTACATATTGAAGGATGAATTCCTCTCATATTAGTATACTCCTAAGAAAATGCTTCAGTGTGTTTTTCTAGAGTTTCTTTCAATTCCTTTTCTTGTGTTGGGGATAAAGATGAATTAATATTGAGAGGTTTACCTCTAGCTACTGTAATCTCTAAGGTGTCTTTTGTGGAATCAATGGATTTCTCTACAAGTGTGTTTAGAGGACAAGAGTGTTGTTCATGTAATGTTGTTTGACAAACTTCTTTCTCAACTTCTAATGTGAACTCTTGATCCTCACATTCTTGAACATGTTCAACTATGGTTACCATGGATAGCTCCACAATACCATCACCCTCTAATTCTAAATCTTCATCCACCCAAAGTTGAGTGTCTGTTTGAATTGATGATTGTGCTGGTGGATAGAGAGACAATTCTTTCTGTTTTTGACCATTTGTTATGATCATGCTTCCTGATCTACAGTCAATTAAGGCAGCAGCAGTAGCCAACCATGGTCTACCTAGGATGATTGGATATCCAAAATCTTTCTTCCTGGCTTTAAGAACCAAAAAGTCGACTGGGTAATCCCATGTGTCAATGGTGACCATGATCTTTTCTATAATACATTCTGGCTTTGTAGTAGATTGGTCAGCCAACTGTAGAACAGTTGTTGTTGGTTGAATAGTTTTCATCCCTAGCATTTCCACCGTGTTAGATGTGATAACATTTATGGAAGCTCATAAATCAATTAGGATATTGTTAACCTCCACTCCATTTATACTCACGGTAATCACAAGACTGCCAGGATCATTATACTTCTGAGGAAGCAATCGTCCTGATAGTACACCAATCAATTTTGTCCCTACTTGTATTTTGGGAGGTAGCTTCTTCTTTCTCCCTAGAGTTTTCATGCAGAGGTATTTTACTAACTAGTTTATCTCTGGTATGTCCTTAATCATTTGCAACAATGGTATTTTGATGTTTATTTTCTTCAACTCATGAAGAAGTTGAGAATCAACAACATTCATGTAACCGGGTTGAGAGTTTTCAGGAGTGATTTTTTCCTCCCTTAATCTTTCAGGGTAAGGTACCTATTTGACATTTTGATCCTCCTCAATTTTTTTCATTTCTTCTGAAGTGTCAATTTCTTCCCCACCTTCTTGAGCTTTTTCTGTTGGTGTAGATTGAATAGTTCAATTTCTTACTTGAATATCATTTGCATCAATTACGTTCAAATTAGGGGGATTCACATCATTATGGGTATTTTTTGGATTAGCGACTGGTTGAGTTGGTAATTAAGGTTGATTCACTTGGTCAGTAGTGGCATTAGGAGAATTTATCACTGGGGTTGTTTGTCCCCATGGACATTTTTTCCCTTGGTTTTTCCATGGTTGGAACTGTGTCTAATTTTGTTGCCATGATGGCTGATTTGGCTGCCACTGTGGTTGTTGATTAGCCTTCCATTGTGGTTGGTTCCATTGAGGATTCATCCATTCAGGTTGTCCCCAATATGTAGGCGGTGGTTGTGGTTGATATGGAGGGGTCCATTGGTTTTGGTTTTTCCTAGAGTTTTGATTCTAGTTTGATGTAGAACCATACTGTCTTTGGTTTGAATTGTATCCTGTGTTTTGAGGTCTTTGGCCAACATAGTTAAGTTCCTCTTCAACCACTGGTGGTTTCTTCAAATTACTCTTTATTCCACCCAAAATATTACAGGAACTTGTTGATTGTGGTTTCTCACAAATCTCATAGATATCTACTTGATTCAATGGACATTCTATTAAAAGATGTTTTCCCCTACACTTGGAGCAATAAATAGACAATGGTTCAGTGATCTTCTTATCTCCTTGCATGTTGAGATGAAGAAGTAAATCAGTTTTCATGTTTGCTAATTCCTCCATTACTTCTGACACATCAGTTGTATGAGTCTTGTTTCTTCTGGAGTTTCTAGTGCCTACCCTAGTTCTAGAGTAGTTTCTACTTATCTCAACAATGTCTTCCAAGGAAAGCTTGCTAATTTCTCCCTTTCCCATAAGATTCAAAGATTCTCTTGATTCATCATCAATTCCCTTGAGGAATATTGTTTTGCTAATTTCACCATCCAGTCCATTAGTACATCTCTGATGCATAAACTGGAACCTATATACATAGTCTTCTAAACTTCCATCCTCCATTTTCTTTATTTGAAACAATTCCTCTTTTCTATCTCTTACTCTACAATAGTCTTGATACTTATCCAAGAATTCAGTCTCCATTTGTTGCCAAGTTGCAATTGTCTATACGCCTAATCCCATGAACCATCGTAAAGCTGATTCTTTTAATGTAGAAGGAAATAACTTCAACTTCTGATTATCATTTGTGTAATCATAGGTCTAGCACAAAACTTTGAACTCAAAAAGGAACTGATTAGGATCCTCAATTTTTTTTCCTTTAAAGGTAGGCAAAATCGAGGGTGAGATATTTTTCATAGGAGGTTCACCAATCTATCTTTCAAGATTGATAGGAAAAGAGAAGGTCCTATTGGCTAGTGGACATTCAGGTTGTTCACCCATTTCTTCTTCCTGAGATGGATCTCTATTCTCTTCTTTATTTCCTATCTTTTTTTCTTGGTTATCTTCTTGATTTTTGATCTAGTATTGTTGAATATTTCCCTGATCAAAATCAAGATTTCTTCAAAAATTAATGTTTCATGGAAGAAACCTCCCTAGATGGTCTAAATTTTGTCTCATCCACAATTCAGGTCTATCTTCCTTATCAACACTAAGGCTTCACACTTAATAGCCAGATCTTTTAATCCTCGACAATGGCGCCAAAAATGTTGGGCAAGGTCGTTGATGTCACAACTTGCCTCATTTAATCAATTATATATCAAACCGGGTGTGTCTCAGAGCTATATGCGATAAGGATGGTTGTCATAGATTTTTGGGGGGTTTCGCATTGTAAATAGTGACTTTAGGTATTGATTTGGCTCCTTCAGGAGCTTTCAGGAGCTTTCAGTAGCCATCAGGAGCTTTCAGGAGCTCTCAAGAGCTAAATTGTAGTGACTGATTTCTAAGTTTTAATTCTATCTTATTTCCTAAACTAAAGTTTTGTTGACTTAGTTCTGACTTTATTGGACTTGGTTGAGACCGATTCATGGAAAAGACTAAAATTTAATTTAATTCTTAATCTAAAGCATGAAATCAAATTAATTCTACTTTGCTTCAAAAAGGAATCTATCTTAAGATTTGTTGAAAATTAAATGCTATTCTAAGAATAGAAATATACTGCAAAGAAATGACAATTAATCTAGAAAACATGAAGACTAATTTCCATGAACAGAATTCCAACAAACTTCAATTCCATCTTTTCATAAGTTCTCGTCATTGCTTCTAATTAAACTTAAAAAAATAATTACCAGACTTAATTACTTTAAACAACATCTAAATCCGATTAATTTAATGAACTTTACAATGATTCTAACAAACTAATCTAACCATGATAAACTAAATTTAAAAGCACTTCGAGTAGAATTAACTTATCTAGATTTAACCTTCAATGAACTGAAAATGATTCAACAACTTATCATTCCAGAATTTATATCTAACAGTTCAGATTTAATATTGATAAACAAAAATAACATAACTCAGTAAAATACCAACACAAGATCGATCCCAAAGGTTGACCGGGCCCTGCTCTTCTTCAAGTGATATCTCTTAACACTGAGCTTTGAGTTAACTTCTTTTTTTCATTCAAATTGATCAAAATGGAACGTAGAATAAAGTATTTCCATCAATTATAGAACTCTGATTTATCTAATTCCTATCTAAAACCGAAACATGGATATTTATAAACATATCCTTATTGAATTTACAACATGGTGATTAACTGCCAAGATTCAAGGCACCTAACTAAAGATTAAAACAAAACTAAAGCAGAACTGAAACAAGACTAAATCAGGACATAGAGAAATCTGCAAGATTGGCACTGGAAGTAGAAGTTCCATAACCGACTACAAAGAAGCCGATTTGGACTTAAGTGATCCATCATCCAGCTGGGTCCATCAATGGCATGATTATTTCCCTTGATTAAACAGAGAGTTTAACCACATCATCAATCTTTAAAATACTTTGTTCAAAACCCTTAAGAAAAGGATAGCAATTTATGGTAGTAAAAAATCAACGCAACATAATTATCTCATTAATATCACCATAAAGTAATGCATTTAACATAAATCATTACTTCAACTATATCCACAAATTTAGCTAAACATAAATAAAAGTAAGTAAATATGTTAATCTATAATCTACTTCCAGTCATGCCAATTAACAAAAATAACAAGTCTTTTAACATGAAATGATTTAAATAAAAGTATTTTGAGTCTCTTATCAAACAACATTGGGGATAGATCACGTACCTTCAATCAGAGGTGCAATTGATAACATACCTTGAGATTGACATGTAAACGATGTTGTACCTCCAACTTGAGATGTCGTTTGTGGAGTGTCTTCAACTGTAGATAAGATTTCTGATGCACTTGGAAGACCACATGTTGTTGTTGGTGTGTCTTCAACTAGAGATGTGCATTGAACTTCACCTATGGTTGATGATGTGCCTCCAACTTGGGGATCCATTTGTGTCCTTCCATGAACTTTTTCCATTCGTGCCATTTGTTTTTCCAATTGTACATCTCTCTTAGATTGCATGGGAATTTTTGGTTGTATGGGTTGCAATTCTTTTGCTTCACGAGCTGCAATTTTTTATTCTCTTCTCCTTGCATTTTTTACTGCATGTTCTTCCGGTGTTAGAGGCTTTGGTTGTTTCCTCGGCATGACGTTGAATGCTGCATATTCACAATCACACATAGAACAAAATTAAGTAATGCATTTTATGAAACATATTGATAATGTTGATTACATTGCATTTTATTGAACACACCAAAGCATTTTATGAAAGAAGGTAGCGAGTTGTTTGGAATTATCAAACATGTCTATATGATAAAAAAAATTCATACATAAATCTACCTCCATACCACAAGAAAATAACTTGTAATGCATTTTTTCAAACATATCCATATCACTGATTACATTGCATTTTGTGGTTATTTGAGTCATTTTGGGCAACAAATGTAAAAGTTGCAAATCATGTCAAAAATTTGTCAATTTAGACAAAATTTGTCAAGGAGGGTAAAATGGTATTTAGAAAAAAGTTGTCAAGGAGAGGTTGGCATGTAATTTTGAGAAGAGAAGTAATTCAAACACCCCCTATTTTTGTGTATTTTCAAAAAAAATTGAAGTTTCTTTGATCTATATGGTTACGTACCAAAAAATTTTGATCTTTCATGGAGTGAATCTTGTGGGCAGCAGGCCTAACACCATTTTAGACTTGGTTTAAATTTATTTCAATTGTTTTTGTGCATTTTTTTGTTGGTGTCCCAAAGGTTTTTGTCCAAATTTTGCTTGAAAATGGAGGTTTTGAACTAGGGTTTGGTGAAATATTGATGATAGAGGCTAGTGAATGAACTTATAAGCATATGCAGACATAATTAAGGGTGTTTGAAGTGGTGGCTGGGCTAGACAAGGTTTGGGATATAGTTTTTCAATAAACCCCCATGTAAATTGCCTAAAATGAGGGTTTCTTGTTTAGATGTCTTCGAAAGTGTGTCACTACAAATAAATGGTAAAATTGGAGGTTTTGTTGATTGTTTGTTACTGCCCCATTGAGTTTTGCGATTGAGGAGGAGTTTCCAATAGGGACCCTTTGTAAAAGTGACCTAATTTGTGGTTTGCGATAGCGTACAAGTGCTTTGTTTTGTCAAAGTTGTTCCAAAGAAACCTATGGTGTTTTGAGGTCAACAAACCTCTGTTGAAAACCTACAAGGAAGAATGGTAAATGGTATGAATGAATGGAAACTTGCATTAAACCAACTATGTCTTGAGTCACTTGAAATTATCTAAGCACATGATGAAGGTGAATTCTTTATGGCACAAAAAAATTAATAGAAACTTGCACATTAACATTGATGAAAACTCTTAGGTTTTCCAAATTAGTTGAAAATAAAAGTTTTCCCACAACCATGAGTAATAATGAATTTAATGTTCAATTCTATGTTTAACAATGAATATTAATAAAATCATCAAATGAATGGTCTATAAATTGTCAAAACAAAACAAAAAAAATTGTGTTAAGTTGAATCCATTTATCTAAGCATGTTGGAAATGGACTACTATAAGCAATGCAAATAGAATTCATAAGAAAATTTGTGTTAAGTTGGTGTCATTTATATAAGTTTAAACATGAATTCATCTAAATTATGTCATGGTTTTCATTTTTTTCTTCAAATTCATAAAAATTAAACTTTTTTATGCAACTCCCATCTAATTCAATGTTGAATTCTATCTCCAATTGTTATGATTAATAAAATCATTAAAGGAATTTAGATTATTGTAAAAAATAAACAAACATACTAAATATAAACATTTCAATATTACCAAAATGAATATATTACCTGAGATGATGTAAAATGATGTAGAAACTTCAAAATGTCTTCATCTACGTTGTTTGGCATGCAAATTGGTGGAAAAAGGTGATGGATCAAGCATAAATTGGTACAACAAGGAGTCAACTACATAAAAAAGGTGTTTCTTTGTCAGATTAAGTGTTGAACCAGACAAAAGCATAAGCATGTGGGCCAGAATCATGGGGTCAACCCCTATTTTACCGTTTCAAGGTAAAAAACACATTTGGCGCTCACCAAATTTGGCGAGCGCCAAATTTGGTGCTTTGAAATGCTTTCACAATATCAATAGGAAGGGAGTGAGACTTGAGATAGAGGGAGAGGGGATATGAGTGAGAGAGATTATTCCTAGTAGTGTGGTAGGGACTCAAACCTGAGAGCAATAGAGACTTGAGAGGGATAGAGAGTTATCCAGTTAGGGTGGGGGGAAAGACCTCACAATGGGAGAGGGGTTGGAGTGAAATATATTTTTCTACCCTCTACCCTTAAACTATAAACCGTAAACCCTTAAACCCTCAAGCCTCTCTCTCTCTCTCAACCCTCAACCCTCTACCCTCAACCCTTAAGC
>VDFB02000251.1:0-13635 GCA_007258455.2 Sequoia sempervirens
TAAAACTATCAATGCACTTTTGCATGAAGCAAATCATTTTTTACTTGGAGTAACTATAATTTTATATACTAAATCTTCCATCTTGCTCATCCATGTAAACTCTTATTGGGGATTTTTTTATTGTTTTATTCTTCAATAAAAATTTGATAAAAGCATTGTTATATTATCACATAGATGATGATTAGTGAATGATATGCATAACATGTGCTATGAAGTCACCTACTGCTAAAACATTCCAAGATGATAATCATGCATTCTTGAATACATAAGTATCCTCTTTTCCTAAACAATTGAATGGAAACAAGCACACAATTACTCTTAAATAAAGTATAATGTAAATAGCCATTCAAACAAAGTTTAGAGGAAAGTGTGAATCTAAAAAGGATATAGTATAAATTATCTTATTGCTATCAATAGTGTTTGTAACACCTAATATAGTCATAACATCTTTCAACCTATATCACTTTGTTAAAGACTCATAGGTAGTTAATGACAAATATGATATCCTAATAATATGTTTTCTAGGTAATACTTTATAAAAACACATGTACAAAGTTATTGGGTTGATCAAGTCCAATAACAATGTACAAAAAAAAATGACAATCTTACTAGCATCTTAACAATAACCAAAATTATCCATCTCTAGCCATTAGTCCATAACAACCAAAATATGCATTCAAAAATGAGAAACAATCAATACCAACTATGTGACATTTGTTAGATTATTTAGTGGAAATGACAAATTTATAATTACAAACTACTACTTCATTGGAATAAGGTCATCTTATCCATTTCTATCACATAAAATTTTAAGCATTTTAAGCAACAAAATATTAGCAAATTATTACTAGCCATAAATTTAGGGAGGATGATTTATTCAAGTAAATTTCTAGATGATGATTTTATGGCGATTTTCCTAGAACTATGAGGATACCTTCATATTGACAACCATGTTGGAAACCTACAAAATGAAGTGGACCATAATAGTAATTATTAGAAATATTCTCATGAAATTAAATCAATATTATTTAGGGTGATCCCACAATAGTGGTTTACAATTTTGGCCAAACCGACACTCAAATATTTTTTTAACTAAATTTTACTTTTCAAAACCTATACTGCTAAATATGTAGGGAATTTGAAGATGATACAAACTAGAGTCTTGTCACATTTTGTCTGTAGATTCTAAAAATATTTTTTTCAATTTTTTTGGAATCCGATTGCACTTCTTTTTCCATCTCCCACGATTTTTTTTTTTCAAAAAACAACATTTTTAAAAAGTGACACACACCGTATAATGAATAACTTTTTTTCCAATGGGCGATAAAATTCCTAATTCTTTTCAATTCTAGATTCATAACTGGATATCTAAGCCCAATTGTTGATAGTTTTATTGAATATTTTTCTTTAATCAAGCTTTGGAAAGCTCAAACCACCATATAATTTCAGACATAGTGCGATCAGATAATCGCCAGAATTTTTTGTATTTATCAAAATCTAATTTTTCTTTGTTGATCGTACGACTTTCAATATCTCTACAGACCTATATTTTTCAAAAAAATATAATTCCTTATTTTTTCCACATGCTTAACATAGAAATTTTGATTCTTTAAAAACTTACATTCACAAGAAATATAAAATAATTATAATTATAATAATTAAATTAAATTTATTTAAAATTATACTTTTGGAAAGCTTATAATAAGGAATACATACTTACAAAAAATAATTTTTAAATGAATTCATTTGATCCCTCAAAAGGTAAACCAAAATTGGTTTTTATCAGCATTTTGATAGGTGTAAAGGAGACTGTTATAGGTATGGTTTAAAACTAGCGGGGTTATATCCAAGGGGGTTTCATTTAAGGTAGTTTGATCAAACCCTCTTCAATCGGAATTCTTTAAATGGAACTTTTTTAAGGCCCAAATCATTATATTTTCTAAAAATATGTGATTTCAACAAAAATCGAGATCCTCCAAAAATTGTAAACCGGCTTTGTGGGATCACCTTAGATTGTGTGTAATGCAACAACATTTGCATACATTTGTAATCTAGAAATGGTTTTGATTTTGAGAAGTTGTCTCCCCCCTGTAAAATTTGGCATGTCTTCATGTTTCATGATAAGATAATTTATTTGGTTTCATATTATTTTATTCCCAACCAACCTAGTTAAACAATACCATATGTTTTATAGATGCTAAAATGAACCAAGGAACTGTTGGTTATGGGCCCATAATGTACTTACATTAAACATGTCAATGTGTTGGTTTTAACTAAACATAACAAGCATATTAATACTATTTTCTGAATATACAATTTTAATATTACAAGTACTAAATCACTAACTCCTATTGCAAATATTTACAAGCATATTGGTATAGACATTCATTGAACTACCCTCACATTGGGACCTAAGTTCCATAAGGATTATTGAATGATTTATTTGACATCTAATGGAAATCTAGTACTTTATTCCATTATCCACCATCCATCTCAAAATTAATTCCCAGCTAGACTCACATTTCTAGTCCTTGAGTTTCAACCCAACATCATATTTTTCCAAACTTTATGAGAAGATGATCTTGGGACTTGTGGGTTATGAGCCCATAACATGTAACTTATGTTAAACAAATCTAAGAGTGATTTTTTTTAAATATACATAAATAGCCTATTAAAACTACAAGATGCTATAGTAATCACAAACTCATATGACATCCACCCTCATTACTTCCCACACTTTCCAATAATCCCTACATTTATGTGATGTACAATGAAGAAATATTTTGTTGGCAACTTCCTAAAGTGAAGATAAGAGAGTGCATATCTATTTTTATATATATATATATATATATATATATATATTAAGAAATAAACATTATAAAGTTAACCAGGAATTTGTATGGATATATGAATTTGTTCATTAGAAACACCAACCTATTAACTCTATATTTATATGATGATTGACTTGTATAAGATGATATTGATCAATATAAATATAAACAAGATATGAATTTACTACCACTAAAGTTTTCATCTTTATTGAGATCTCACAATCCATAAATCAACCCTCCTATACTTTACGGGACATCCAACTATTTGACTTATGCGAGTGAATTAACAAAATTCCCCTTTAAAGTTAAGTTGAATTGTAACTAATTCTCATGTAAAGGTTGCCAAAGATACATATTAATATTTACTCCAAAATATTCTCTACTAAGCAGTCACAAATTCTTTTATGAACCAATTTTTAACTATATAACCAATTATAATTGTATTTAGCAAGAGTAGTTTAAAATAAACTATTATAATACATTATTTTGAATGCACAACTTCTCATAATACTCTTATTTTAAATGTATACTGGGCGTGGAAGTTTATCGATGCTCCAATGTGCAGGAACAAGACAAAATTTCGTGGGAATGACTATTGTAGCCTATAGAAGATATGGATATCCCCATGAGATGGTAACACAATTTCACCAAATTGAATGAACAAGTTTTCAAACAGATAATTCACATTTGTTAGTGTACTCCCATCCTCTGTCAAAATGGAAGTAATGGAGTAGTGTATGGGCATCCATCGAAACATAAAGGATGCATGAATTTCATCAAATGTTGTAGTTGCACATGACCTTGTAGATGTGTATGCAAGATATGGAAGCATAAACAAGGGATGTGAACTGTTTGACATAATGCTTGAAAGAAAAACGTTGGCATGGAGTACCACAACATCAAGTTTTGCACATAATGGATTTATTGACAGGACTTTAGAAATTTTCTGGTGAATGTGATAGGAGTAGATTCAAACCCCAAGTTTGCTAGCATCCCCTTTCAATCAATTCTTCAATAGAAATAAGATATGTAACAATGCTTATCCTACCTAAAAATTCATAATTTTTGTTTCATTTTGTTGTTCATAACTATAGTTCTTTCCTACTTATATTGGGTGATGTTGAATCATGATTTCAATAGAGCCATTTAGGATTACCCAGTGGCAGCTGTGGTGGTTCATCATACTCAAGGTTGAAGTCATATGGCTATGGCAACCTTTTTAGATATGATTTGAGCTTGATAACCCATCAGAGGCTGCAAGATTTACTTCTACGAGGCAATATTCCCCTTGCTGTGAACATAACTCCAATCACATGCTCGTACTTCCTCATCAATTGCACATGCCTGATCTCAGTTACAATTGATTATATAGCATTGGCCAAAAAATTGTGCATCGATGAAGGAGCTTTATCTGGCAGACAACCAATTCTGAGAGATCAACGAACTCTATCAATTGACAAGGATTTCCCTTGTAAACCAAAAAATAGAGAATCATTTCCCACATGGTGACTTTCCCACTATACAGTCAAACAACATACATCAGTCAGTGGAAGCTTTCACAATCAATACAAAACCTTGATGAGAATGAACTCTTGAATATCCAAGTTATCAAGATTTATATATTTGGGTTCAACTTAGATCCTACGGCGACCTGCTATCAAGAGTCAACTTCCAAATAAAACAAAGGTGTATATGAGGATAATAATCCAAGGGCCATCTATGAGAGGATGGGCCCGTACTCACACCTCTTGCACATGATGATCCTTTTTTGTCTTATCAAATATCAATCTGTGTAAGGTTCAGTTTGAAACAAACATCTTCCTTGGAAAGTTTCTAATTAGAAAAGAAAGTAGAACATGAAATGGTGCGTTGATTCCTAATCTAAAGTTAGAGAGTTCATGCTTGGAATAAAAATAATATAAAATCTTTATATAAGATTTATTATCTTTTATTACTTGAATGTATGTAGAGAAACTCATTGGCATTTTAAAATGTTCATATGGAGGCTGTAGATTATGAACATTAATTTAACTAGTTATAACAATCACTTCTATTATATACAAAAGGCTCCAGCAGTTGTGTTTTAAGATCAAATTATCATCACACTCATACAAATGAAAGTAATTTTTTTTACTATTGTTGAAGGGCATGATCATGTCATGTATCTCTTTACTTGTATTTTTGACAAAGGGAAATGGATGTTAGATATTAGTTACTATAAATGAAAATGATAACAAGGGTTTCATTTCCGGCCACTAACCCTAGGGAAGTTGCAATTTACTACTCAAATGAACTAATTTTTTTTTTATTAAGAACAATTAACTTGCAAGTTCACTAACCATTGCCAACCAATCCCCTAAGGTTACGAGACTGAGTTACTTAACCCAAACAAGAAACATGAATTATAACCATAACATTTAATAACATAACAATTAAGTTCACATACATTCCATACATAATAATTTGCATCAAAGAATATGAGATACCACTTGATTCCAATAATATAATTTACAACATGATTACAACACTCATTCCCCGAATGAGATAAATCCAATAAGCATGATTACATATTACAAATTCCACCTTGATAATAAATGAGGTAATAAAATACAAGATTAACTCTAATGAATTAAGGAAGAATGTGATCCCCACTTGTGCCTCCAACTGGAAACCTCATCCACACGAACAAGAAGACAACCCAACGGATTAAGGTGCACGTTCCACCCAACCATGTGATACACGAAGGCTCACCCCCCATGCTAGGAGATAGTAATAAGGAATCCTACACAAGACCATCTACCACTAGACATGAGCTAAAACATAGCTGAACTGAAACAACTACAACCACAATATCACTTAACACAAAGTTACAATGCTTCTAGAGAACAAGGATCATTTACGCAGTACAACAAACTGACTTCTGGTTGACATAGAGAGAATGCCACACAAAATTTGCTGAGTTACCCAGGCTCAACTGTCTTAGGAAACTAAACCCACATCTTGGACTATCTAGGCTCAACTCTACCAGCCATCGGACCCTCATACCAATTGCGCTTCTTGTCTCATCTCAAACCTTAAAAGTGAATGAGTTATGAGAGAGGCATTAATTATCTTAATTAGTTTGAGAGTTTTTCATTAGTTCTTTTTAAGTTATCACTTACTTAAACCCTAAGTGAGTTACCCTGGTGCCCCTTTGTGTGTCGGACCCCCACATAGAGCCACTCTCCTATCGAAAACACATATGATACAAAAACCACAACCAATGGGTAACTGGATAAGACGACCTCTCCAAACCAAGGAGGCAACAAATAAAGGAAACTCACTCCAAACACAAGAGGAAACAAAAGTATGAAACCCTCTCCAAACACTGGAGGCTACAAAGGTCAAAACCCTCTCCAACCATTGGAGGAAACAAAGGTCAAACCCTCTCCAAACACTGGAGGAAACAAAGATACAAAATCACTCCTTCCCAAGGAGGCACAACCACATAACCCTCTCCTAATCCCAAGGAGGCACAAATCCCAAGACAATCCAAATGTTGACTATCATGATGACAACCCATACAATTAAATGAAACCCTATCTGGAAGACTTTAAAACATTTACTCTATTTCCACGAACCTCGAGAAAGAACAAATCAACACTAAAAGGCACTTCAAGCATTAAATAAGCTAAAGTTAGGATTTCCTAAATCCAGTCAATCTCAATTTTCATTACTTGCACTTATCCAATCAAATACATCAAATTCATTTCACGACATTGAAGTATTAAAAAAAAACAATCCTTTACTCTAAGTTTCACAATTATATTCCATAATCAAAACATTTTAATAAATAAAATTTATTAAAATAAATCAATCTTAACTCTAATTTTCACAATTATATTCATAATCAAAATAATCATTTTAATTAAAATCAATTAATCTTTATTTCAACATAGCATAAATTAATCAACTATATTTTATCTATTCTTAAATAAAACCATATACCAAATAAATATTCATGAATGTATATACTCAATGTATATCCTATTATAGATCTATATATTTAAATATCTAATTCACATTGATATATAACAGTTTAACCAAGCTAAATAATTTATTTTAAAATCTATATATATAAATAAATTATTATAGAAAAATAAAATTATATATATAATATTTAAATAATATATAAAATAAAAAAATAAAATAAAAACAAAATTTAAATTTTCATTTAAAAAAACCCAACGCCCTAATTTGGGCGTGGCCCCTCCCATGTGGGAGTGGCCCGGCTACCACGTAGCCTTCCCCACGTGGGGGGTGCCTGAATCTGGTACCTCCTTTGCACGATTTTGATAGTAATTTGTTTTGATTTAGCAAATCTTACGAATGGTGGAACTGCTTATCAGAACAAAAGTTTCTAGATTTTGATTTTTTTTGGAGTACTATTTCCACTCCACCATCATCGTCTGTGCATTCCATTTATTGAATTTCCAACCGATTAATTTACCAAATTGATATAGATATGCACCCTCCTCCAGCCAGTCACTATGCTTGAAATTCTTAGCCCTTTTTGATAAATACGTTTCTACCTATCCAGGAGTCATTGCCTTCCATGCAACGACGCCTTCTTGAGGAAATCTATCCAATAGTTTGCATGCCTCGTCTATGCTTACATAGCTTGCATACATGTTTACTAGGACATTTGCAATGGTAACTCTGTCAAAATTCCCCTCTCGTTATGTTTTGGTGACTGCTTGTACCCTGTTCGAAAGCTCCTATTTTGGCAACAGTTGTAGAACTTGGTTTTACACCTGACTTTTACATTTGTTTGATAGTTTCTATAACCTTTTAAACAAATCCATTATGCACATATCCTCCAGTCGTTCTAGTCCATGAAATTCCATCTCTTTCAAGCATTTTGTCAAACAATGCACGTGCCTTCTTTGTGTTGGATTTGGGCACAGACAGGGAGGATGCTGGCAAGGGTTTAGGAATCTGGCTTTGCGCTTGCCAATGGCATTTTCTTAAAAGTTTAAAGCCTTTTCAACAATTACACTTGTGCATATCTTGCAATTGTTGCAGTTCAAGAGATAACATCTCTTTGAAGCATTTTGTCAAACAATGCGCATGCTTTGTCTATGCTTCCTCAGTCACATACATGTCTATCAACGCACTTGTAGCTATTATATCTAACAAATTCCTCTCTATTATGCTTTTATGGATGTCCTATCATTATTTTGGAAATATGAAATGGTGCACATTAATCCAAATTTTTAGAGTGTGTCATTTAGCTTCACCAATAATCTCCACAAGGAACTTGTCCTTGTTTAAATGAAGGAAATAATTCACATTTCTCACAACAATTTATCTTGCAACAATACTTGGAATTACTGCTTTTACAATGTAGCAATCAGCATGATGGAACCCTGTAACATTTCACCTGGTTTTAGTTATTTCATGTCAATCTTGCAGTATACAACCTAGGGTTTATCTATTGAAAACACTGAACAAGAATTTTTAAACCCTAAACCCTAATATCTTTTCAAAACAAGTGGAGGAGGTTACTTTTGTTATATTTGAAAGTTGATCGTTGGTAGCCGATGATGGGTTCTTTAAGTCATTTTGTCGTGTATCCAAACACATTTGGTTATCGGACCCTTACTATGTAGTTTATCGCCTTTAGCCCGTGCAAGACAAAGACAAGAAAATGATACCATCTGGAGCCAAATATTAATTTAGGAGAAAACAAATACCTATTTGAAATAAAATTAAGTAGGTCATCATGAATGCAACTGATGTCATCTATAAACTGAAGAACAAGATGAGTATATTTTGCAATGTTAAATGAAAACGTTTTTAGAATTTGTATGCTAATTTGATAACTTAGTTTAGTATTTAGATTGGATCATATATATATATATATGATATGATATGCATCTAAAATCATATGATATGCTTTTAAATTTAATGATTTATAGATTGATTCATTAATATGTATTTAAGTTTATATATATATATATATTCACATAAGTATAATGAGTTCAATTGAAACATAATGCAAATCATTATTGAATTTGTTTCGCATAAACTGATTTATAAGAAAATTATTAATAGCAATTTTCTAAGTGGTGCTAGTAGTTAGTTGTGTTTCTTCAAATTAATCCTTTCTATTCTTCATCATGTTATTATTTTATTCATATTATTAAGGCAGTTATTGCAATATGCAATGTGCTTTAGTTGGAACAATTTATTAATATGTTTATAATATTTGTAAATATATATATAAGAGAACATTTTATCCATTAATTGAATTAAGTGGCCAAGTTCAAGTAAACGATAAGACCGTGGAAATAATGCTTTATTTAGGGAAAAATCCTTATGGTTATAATGTTGTGATTAAATGTGGTATTAAACAATGTGTCCCAGTTTTGAAGTTAGTGTTTATGTTATTGTTTAAGGTGGTTGCCATCTGTATAAGGTATGTTTAAGTTCAGTGTCATTGGGAAGTGTGTTTAATATATTTGTTTCTAGAGGCTTGGGAGGGAGTATTTTTGTATGTAAGGGTTTTATGTTTGTTTCACTTGGAAGTTGTTGGTGATGTTTTGAGTTGTGTGCAAGAGGGTCAATGCCTTGCACTGTGTATACATTCTTGTGATTGTGATATGTAGGCATGATGGTCAATGCCTTGCTCTATGTGTGAGATTCATGTGATTTTGTTAAGTGTGCAAGATGGTAAATTCCTTGCTTGTTGTGTAGCGTTAATTAGTTGGAAGTAGGGGAAATAGCTCTCAATGGGGGTCGAAATCCAAAGTGGTGTCTAGGACAACCCATTGGAGAGTTTCTTAATCCAATGATAACCTAAAAATGAATTAGGGGGAAGGGTAGATTTCACATTAAACAAGATAATGGATGCCTCACCCATGCCTGTAGTGAGTGCTCGTTTAGTTTAAGTATGGGTTGAGAAGGCCTGGTTGGTAAGATCAACTTCCTTGTCCTCAAGAAAGGAATGTTGGTTTTGCATGTGTCACCCTATGGGGTTAGGACCTAGTGAGAGGTTTACTAGGAAAACTATAGATGGGGGTCAGGGTCTAGTGAGAGACTGTCAAGACAACCCATGTCAAGACCATGCGATGACACTCTTCCCTATTACAGTCTACCATTCCCTAGCTATGTTTTCCCCTTCTGTTGTGTGAATGCCTCTGGAAGTGATGTATGTGTTTTATGTGATGTTAATGTTGTTAGCAGTGTTGTGTTGGAGTCATGTATAGCCCTTGTTTATGTTAGCATGTTGTCTTCTTGATTGCCTATCTGTAATGGGACCTTGTGTTATATCTTAGCATGGGGGGTGGACCTTAGGGTTCCACATGGTCGGGAGGTTGGTGATTTTTCCTCCATTGGGTATCCTTGTTGCATGTCCGTGTGCGTGGAGGTTTTTCCTTCTCTAGCAATTTTCAATTCCTGTTCCAGTTCAAGGAGACAATATTTTATGTATATGTGTTGGACTATATATCAATTATTTCTCTTATTGTATTAAGATGTATTCTTCCTACTTGTACTCAGGGGAGCATTGTTTTAAATGTTGTGATGCTATAATAGATATTGATGAACTCTCTTGTAATGGATATTGTTAAGTGATGTATTTTGCATATGTTAATTAGTTAGAAATGTTCTTTAATGTTGTTTATCTGATGACATGTTATGGAAATACATAATGTAGAATCATATAATGTGGTGATTTAAAATGAACTTTGCTTATTAGACAAATCATGTTATCATAGTAGTTAATGAAATGATTCTAGTTATCTTGGTTGATAGTTATGTGAGTAGCGCAATCATGGAACCTTAGAGGACCTAGGTTTAGTTTATATGTTATGTTATGCATTATATTGTTGATTAAAAAAAAAAAAATCATTTTTATGTCAGGGTTTTTGTTGTCCTCTCTGGTTCCTTGGCAAGGGCATTACAAGCATTTTCTATTCTGAAAATGCAATCAATTTATGGGAGTGCTAGGATTTAATGGCTCCTTTGTATTATACAATGAGTTCTTTTACATGATAAGAATACCCCTTTTGCTCTTATATTTTTGCATTATTTTTTTGTAGTTGATTTGACCTTGAATCTCTAAACTAGAGGACAAAGCCCATTTAACTCCCTTTGATAGCCTCATCCAATGGTTGCAATCTTGTTGAAGATATTCTCTTTCTCCAATTTTGGTGAGTGTTTGGTGGTCTATCATAGTTGTATATGGTACACAATGAATTATTTTTGGAGAATTATTTGTAGGTCATCGCATGTGTTGTAGGCTAAGTTGCCAAATCTATAGAGCCACGTGCTAATTTTGCATACAAAACATCATGGAATCATAATCACTAAAGAATCATTTGAGAAATCATCTAGGGTTTGACATTTTTCACGTTGAATTGGTTCCACCAAACAACTCCCAAACCTACATGATTTTGTCTATGATATGACATTTACAGAGTGATTTCGTCACTATTCTAAGGGTTAATGAAATTTTTTATTTAGTTGTGAAAACCCTAAAAAGTGACTTTCTTCTTCCTTACATGTCGATTATGGTTGTTTTAAGCCATGAGAATAGTGAAACAAAATGATGCGTATAGGTTACAAAAATTCCAAACATGAACATAGGTATTTTGTTGTTGCCATGCTTGGTTGTCATTGCAAACCCCATAGCAAGGTTGAACTAGCTCTTGAGTGTTGATCGATTGATTGCTAAGTGCTTTGAATTTCAGACTAGGGTCTAGCCATCCTTTTTTTCTTATTTTTTTATTGAGGATATTTGAACTCGATATCATATAGGTGCCTACAATACGGCTTTGTCCTTAAACCAAGCACCTTTCGGTGGGTCTAGCCACATTTGACATAGTCTAATAGCCACATCTAAATCATTGAACAGTGAATATTGGTATATGTTTTTTTTGAGTTTTAACCTTCAACTTTCATTATTTTAGATTTTTTTTCACTAGAATTTAAAGTCAAAAATTAAAAAATGTTCCTTGTAAAAATAAACAAATAAAATATTAACATAGTTTTTTATTTGTATAAATAAATAATGCAAAATACTTCAATTTTTATATAAATTTGAAATAATTAATAATTATCAAATAATGCATAATATAATGTTTATTTGCACTAATCAATATATGGTTCATTATCTATTTCGATTTGTATGTATTTTTATTAAATAAATAGATTTAATCTTTTATTTATATATTCTTCCTGTACACTTATATATTTGTAATGCATTTAATATTTAAATTTTATTAATCATTTTTAAATAAATAGCTCAATTTTATAATTTATTTCATTAGATAATTGAACTATACGATGAGATAAAAATATATATTGAATTATAGGATGAAATAAAATCTAAAAATTGAAGGTTTGAATCATAAAGTTTATACTATTTGTAAATTTCCCTGAGTTTCATTTGCTTTTCAAGCTCCTTCTTGTAGGCTTGTTTCATGTAAAGATCACCATCACATTGTTATGATGGTAGTCAGTTCTAGCTTTGTCAAGAAACCCTCCTTAAAAATTCATTAAGTTCACCTTTGTGGAAGCATATGGAAATGGAACAACAAATTCTAGGTGGTGAGACATGTGTTTGGATATGCAGAGGTTGTAATCAATAGTATACAAGTTCATATAGTTGGGTGAAAGGCCATTTGTGTGCCATTCTTGGATTGAGAATCAAAACCTATCCAAGAAAACTTGGTGCACCTATGCCAACTTATAAAATAGTAGAATATATCGAAGAGCAAGAGGAAATAGACGCAAGAGTTTTCAATCGAATGGGGCATCCTTTAAGGAGAGGAAGGCGCTCATGGAGGCCACCTACTTCTCCATCTCATTCTCATAGTGGCATCCCTACTATTGGAGAAGACATTTAAAAATAATGTTAGAGAGATTATTGACCAAATAGTTACAAGATGCCTTTGTGCAAATGGTTTGTCCTTTAGTGTTATTTTATCATCATATTGGCAAGACATGATAAGAAAATTAAATGAAGTTCCAAAACAGTACATGGGCTTGGGCCCAAGTTATGAGAAGATGTATAACACCTTATTGCCAAAAGAGATCAAACATATAGAAACTTCAATGGCTCCCATTAGAGCCTCATATAAAGAAATAGGGGTGTATATCATTTTTTATGGATGGAAGAATACAAGAAGTAGCTTGTTAATTAATGTGATTGCAGTTTGTCCTAAAGGGGAAATGGTTTTCAAAGTCGTGGATTATAAGGGGTAGGTGAAGGGTGCATAATTTATTTGTTATTCCCCTAGCATTGTAGTGTGTATTGGGTTATGAATAGTTGTCTTGAGGCTACCTAACTCTTAAATATGTTACATAATCATTATTATAATCATATATAAGTAATTGAGTCATCCTAGGAGCTATACTTAAGTATCTAAGTCATCTTGGGTGGTATCCAAGACATATGTATGGTATTTATAGGAGGTTAGGTTAGATATTATCATCATGATGAGTGTTGAGTTTTTATTAAAGAATATTGGAAGAATGCAAGAAACATGAGTATATATCATTTCTAATATATGGAAGAATGCAAGAAGTAGGTTGTTAATTAATGTGATTGTGAGGCGTAGATGAAGGGTGCACAATTTATTTGTTATACCCCTAACCTTATAATGTGTATTGGGTTATGAGTAGTCAGTTGTAGCTACCTTAACTCTTAAATAATTTACATAATCATTACTATAATCATATATAATTTCATACTTAAGTATCTAAGTTGACTTGGGTGGTATCCAAGGCATAAGTATGGTACATATAAGAGGTACAA
>VDFB02000252.1:0-19346 GCA_007258455.2 Sequoia sempervirens
TTCAATCTAATGTGTAATCACATAGAAACACTTAATAAAATGATAAAATAATAATACAATATTTATTGATTCAAATTCATAAATGGACTATGATTTTTTCAATCTTCAAGATACATATAAGAATAACTATTTACAAATTACAATATTTGAAATATATTACAAAATAATATTAATGTTGAGTTAGGAACTAAATTGGCTAACTTGACTTCAAATGATCATAAGAAATACTTATGCAATAGCTTCTATCATTAGGAATGCTCTTTGTTGGTTGCAAGGAGGTACAAATCTCAATATTAAGTGTGATGTTTAGTCAGTCAAACATGTAGATGAAATATTCTAGAATAGATGTGGTGATGATGGATAATTTAATCTCAATGTAGTTCATACCATGATTTATTGTGGGTTCAATGCATAGAAAAATATGTTCCTCTATTTCCATACACTTTACAAGGATGTCACAAGCTTCAAGAAATAAATATGGTTGTTATCCTATTATGCTTGACAATAAGCCTAGAAATAAATTATAAATTTGTGATGATCAAAATCTCTTGATAATTATATGTGATAGTGCAAGCTCAATGCATAACATGTGTTCCCATTCACATGATTAAAAGTGTAATTGTGGTGAACTACAACAAGATTTGTGATGTTTGGATAATTCCTAGAACAATATTAGAAACTTGCAAATAAATAAATAAAGAAAAATAAAATACTTTTGGTGAAGCACTTGATTAGTCTTATATGTTGGCATTCTCTTGTATTAGACACATGGGGTAGTTTGAAAAGTAGTTATCTCACTTTCTAGTGGCTATGGAAACTAATATGGTCTACCTGAACCTTATAAACCCAATATGAGTCTCCTTTTCAGCCTTCCTTTCCACTTCACTAAGTTTACCTCATGTATTATCTATTAATAGTGCTTCTACCGGTCCTACTATATAAATATCCTCAATACCCTCTTCTTGTTATTATAGTATTTCATCCTCCCATAGTCGTTCTAATTTTTTTTCCCCTTACTCTCCTTTATGATACTGATATATACATGTGATATATCCAAACCTTCTAGTAACTCTACTTTATATACATTTCTTGAATCAAATATTTTAATTCTTTTGTAAGGACCAAACTTCTTCACCTTCAACTTATCGTATGTCCCACCTAGAATTAGTTCTTTTATAAGATGCATCATCACTTCATTTCCAACCACAATATCCTTATATCTCCTCTTCTCATCAACATCTCCTTATATATATTATTCATTTGCTCCAAGTTACTTCTTACCTTCAATATATACTTCACATGTTATGCAAACTTATCTACTTCTACACTCCTCTTATCTTCACCGTTGATATATCTTAATTCTAATATATTTCTTATATTACTTTTATATAACTACAAATTATGTTTTCCTTGATCTCCTATTTACTAAATTATTATATGCAAACTCTATTTGTGCCAAAACCATATCCCAATTTTATGTCTTCTCTCCAACCAAACAACTCAATTTTTTCTTAAACTCCTATTCACAAATTCTATATGTCCATAAGATTATGTGTGACATGCTAAAATTAACTTCAAATCTATTTTCATCTTCTTCCACAATGTCTTCCAAAATTATCCAATAGAATTAGCATTCTAGTCTAAAAGTACACTCCTTGGCAATCCATGCAACCTCACAACTTCTCTGAAAAATAAATCGATTATTGTATTGCATCATTTTTATTCTTACATGGAATGAAATGCACCATCTTAGAAAACCTATCCATAACTAAAAAATAAAAGACCATGACCTCTTTGTGTTTTAGGCATTTTTGATACAAACTCCATATTGATATTCTCCCATGGCTTCTTTAGAATTGGTATTGGCTAATACTATCCAATATTATAATTGCTCCCTTTATAAACTTGATAAAATCTATATCCTTGAACTTATTTCCTCACATCCTTATTTATTTGAGGCCAAAAATATTTTTCACTTACTAATAACATTGTCTTATCACCTCTAAAATGACCTACCAATCTGCCACTATCTTTTCCTTGATCAAATTATCTCCTTTAAATTCTTAGAATACATAATCAACTAGCCTTGAATAACATATCATTATGAATTATGTAATCAAGCTATTTGCTTCTATCCATACTTACTAGTTATTTACATTTTTTTGTAAAATCAAGATAAGCTTCATGCAAATACTTTAGTTCATCAAATCCAACTACTTCTAATCTCATTTCTATCAACAAATTTCGTCTCCCACTCAACATATCTATAACATTTCTTTATTTTTCACTCCTATGCTTCAACACAAAAGAATAACTTTCCATAAAATCTACCCACCTCACATGTCTTCAGTTCAACTTACCTTGACTATTGAAATATATCAATGCTTAGTGATTTATATACAACACAAATTAATTTTGAAACAAGTAATGTATCAACTTCTTGAATGCAAAAAAATTGGTATAAAATTATTGATCATAGAGTGCAAGGTGCCTCCTTGCATCATTCAAATTTTGATTGAAATAAACTATTGGTCTTCCTTCTTGGCTCAACACTGCTATTATTGCACTTCCACTCACATCACAATCAACTTGAAATACCTTGTTAAAATCCAATTATGCTACTACTAATTATTATTTTACCTTCTTCTTCAACACTCAAAATCTCTATTTTATCTTGATGTCCACTAAAATTCCTTATTGTCTTCCCTTGAAGTATGAATTATTGTGCACACATACCATTAAAATTTATAATGATTTTTTATAAAACCTTACCATACCATTAAAGTATTTTACCTCTCCAACTCAATAATTGTTCTAAATTTCTCTAGATCCATCTTCAATCCTTCAAGATTACAAATCCCAAGAATACCATTTTTGACATCATTAAAATATATTTATTCACATTGATCAACAACTTATCTTCCCTTAACCTTTATAAAACTAATATGATATATTTTGCGTATTCCTCCTTAGTATTATTGATAATCAAAATATCATCTAATTAAACAATCATAAACTTACCCAAGAATTGATTCAAAACTTCTTTCATCAACCTCATAGATGTAATTGGTACATTAGTCAAACCCAAAGGTATGACAAACAACTTATACAATCCTTCATGTATATAAAATGTATTTTTTTCATTCATCCCCTTCTTTTATTTTGATACGATGGTAACCATTCTTCAAGTCAGTATTGGTAAAATAATTTGCTCTAGTCAAATAAACAATTATGTCATTCATCATTTTCAACAAGAATATATACTTTATTGTGATTTTATTGATTTATATAGATTACATAGACATCTTGCACTCACCACCCTTCTTGGGTGCTAGTATTGTCAACACCACACATGGGTTCAAAATATTCCTCCATCAAACCTTTCTTCAACATCTCTTGCAATTGTGAGTTCAAGTTTTCATTTTAATTGGTGTCATACTATGTACTACCTTATTTGGTAATAATAAAACTCCTTAATAATGGTAATCCATTTGGCATATTGTTTGATATAATATCCTTATACTTTGTCAATAGTTCTGAAATCTCCCTTTGTGATATCTTCTCTATATCAACGATGATATCCATTATATTTTTGGTGCCACATATTATTGGATTCAGTGAAAAAACATATTCTAATGTATCAAAATATCTAGGAACTTCCTTCCACCCACCAAATAATTTTTGGCATTACTGCACATTTGAATATCCTTCTCCTTCAAAGTTACTAAAGCATGCTTCTTATAATTAGTTATTATAGTTTAAGTATTATTTCTCCCACCATGTATATATTTCCTATCATATTTATATGGCCTACCTAACAACATGTGACATACATTCATTGGCACAATATCACACAAAAATTCATCATGATATGTACCTATCTTGAATTTCACCAAACCAAGCAATTTTGTATGGACTAGGGTGTTCTAACCTCTACCACTTTAACTTGTAAACCATTTATTTTACAACTAGATTATTTGTACTCCCACTATTAATGATTAATTTTTACAACACTTACCTCCATATTTAAATATTATTATAAATAAAGAGTTCCTTTGTACTAGAACTATTCTTCCTCCACAATATTTGTTCTTAATAATTCTCTCCTCATGATTAATGAATCACCCTTTTCCGGTATATCAATTAGACTTTGTGATCCTTTAGATTCTTATTTCACACATGCAAGATGTCTTGTTAGTGATCCCTCGCCCTTGGTAGCATTTATATGCTCAAATTCCTCCTTCACACTTGAAATGGGTTCCACAAAAAGGTATTTTTCTCATTTCTACAATATATTCCTTTGCCTCTATGATATCCATCAATTATATAATTATAATATTAGTTGTTTTCTTCTCTACTATTATGGTACATATTATTGTCATTGAATAATGTATCAAGTCACTCTTCCTTACTTTCATATCTTCCTCACAACGTATTATATCCTCATATCGAAATGTATTTCTCTAGAATCTCCATCCTCTTCCTCTTTTCTAATTTTATCTATTCTCCTTGCTCAAATTTTCTTTTGGTTTCAAGGAAAATTGAAATGATTATTCTATCATTGTTAATCTCATTAGTTGTAGTTCTTGTTGAATACTTCCTCTTAGTCCATTGATGTATCTTGTAACCTTCTCTTTGCTTGCTTCACTATGTCTAGTCCTTATGATCATCTTGTAGAATTCTTCAATATGTTATCTCATAGTCTTATCCTTTTTCTTTAAATTTATTAACCTCTTCAATAATTATCTCATAGTCAATAGGTATAAATTGATTCTTAAATTTCACTATCATCCTATCCTATTTTATTATATTTTTCTTTTCTAACTTCTTTTTCTTTATAATTTTACTTATCTCCACCAAACAACAACATATCTCTTCAATTTATCACTAAAAAATCTAGCCATTTCAAGATTTAAAATCTCTTCATAATGAAAGTACTATTCTAGATCATTTATTCAATCAATGATCTCCTTTGTATTAAAATAAGCAAATAATTAATTGTAATTCTAGGCCTTTTACTAATTTTAGAAATAGCTTTCAAAACATTTAATAGATACATTTCTTCCTCTTCTAGGTCCTCTATGTCTTGGTCAAAAACTTGTGCAATTTATCCTCTCTCTTGCATCATTATTTCTAAGGTTTAGATTCTCGACTATAGTAGCCATGGGACGTTACGTTTCCCACCTACCAATGAACATAACACATTTTCTAGCTCGTAAGTACGTTGGGACAACCCTTGAATGATTATACCTTCCTAAAACACTTCATTTCATTCATTCATTCAATCTCTCTCAATCTATCACTCTTCTCTATCATTTTATATTCTCTTGCTCTTCTAGGCTCTCTTATTCTCACAACAAAGCTCTGTAGAAGTTCTCTCTCTCAATCTTTCCATGTCCATCAACTCAAGAGGAGAATCACCTACCATTGGTAACTCTCTTGTTATTTCATGTGATCTCATCTATATAATCTTGTCTCTATCTATTTGCATTCATGATAGAGGTTCTCCTCCTTGTGAGGTTTGTTTCTGTCACATATCTATTACATTTTTTTATCTATCTTGATCCTACTTGGTTGTCCATGGAGGTGGAAACACCAAAACAAGGGTTTGACTAAGGCAAGCCCCTAAATAACCCCAACATCTTTCCTTAGTCTTATGTGTGCAGGAACTGGAAACATTTCTTTGTTGGAGGCTTCATTGCTTGGTCCATTGTGAGTATTTTCAACCTCTTCTCTCATTTTATCATTCACATTTCACTTAGTTTCAATTACATTAGTTTTTGTTATTCTCTATTATTTCCTCATGTCTTAAATTTCTTAGCAATCAAAATAATAGTAGTCACTTTGCTATTTTTTGGGCACACTCTTAGTTTTTGATCTACATGAGATGCCAACGTGTCGTGGGGATGTCCATGCACTGCATTGTCATCCTTGGTCGAGAGCTTGTTAGATTGTTCAAGAGACCTCTATGACTTTCTGTTTCTATTTTTAGAACTCTCATCTTTTAATTCTACATAAAATTTAAATAAACAAACTTCATCATTTTATCTTGTGACTTGTGCTATGATCTTTGAGGTAGTTGAGGGATATTTTCTCCTTGAGACCTCGTACTCTACATAAATATTAATTGTATAGTGTTCAGATGCATTTGAAATAATTGAGTGTTAACTTGTAGCAATAGAAAGGGTGATTTTTAACTCACTTGTAGCAACTAAAAGAATTATGATAGTTAGTGGAGTTACTCATAGTAACTAGGGGTGTGCACATAGTAAAAGTGATGCACTTCAAAAAAGTAGGAGTTACTAAGTGAACCTATAACAATTTGGTAGTTTCTTATGATTGGGTAAAATTAGTGGATGGCATCACATGTGGCTAGTTGTTACAAGAGCTTTCTAGTTTTTTACTACATGTGGAAAATTTATGCCTAGGTTTAAATAAAGCAAATGAACAATGCATATATATTTGTGAGTAAATATGGTGGGTTGAGATCCTATTATGTTGGTAAAATAGGTTAATTTAGTATTGATTAAATTCATATAATATTGGTGGAGTTGGTGAGTGACAATAAGAATGAGGGAAGCTACAAGAAGTGTGAAGAAAGCTACACAAGATATTCATTGGTGCTAAAAATATGGTTATTGGTTGTATGAATGTTGTAGGAGTATAAATATGTTGGTTGTAGTTTGTTGAGGTGAGTAATAGGGTACAAAAAGAATCAAGAGGATGGAAGGAGTGCAATAGGGTGGTGGAAGAGCCAAAGAGGTCATCATAGTATACATGATTCTATCAAGGAGCTAAGTAATGGTGGAAGTGTTTCAACAAAGGGTTTTGGTGATAATGCATGTTCCCTCACTTTCTCTAGGTCATAATTTAATCCCTAGGAAAATATGGTTCATTATGAGCCATTATTAAAAAGGGGGGGGGGTAAAAATTCATTGCTAGAGGAATGATTCAAATATCATATGAAATTGAAGTGTATTTGGGAAGATCTATTCAACTAACCCTGGTTGTATTTATTGAATACTTATTTATATTATATGAATATAAGTAGAAATTTATGGGATTTTACATTTGAATAAGGTGCATCCAAAATCCGATTTAGGTTGTTTGTCACTCAAGGATGTAGGTGTATATTTGAAGTATCTAGATTTAGAAGGGAATTTTCTAGAAAGAGCATATGAAAAGATTTGGGAGCCAAGATCTTTGGTCAGAAAATAAGATAGAGAAAAGGAAATAGGGTAGAGAGAAGAACACCAAAATTGAAAGGTAGAGAATAGGGCTAAGTGAAATTCAAAGGGAAAATATTTTGCATGTGTAGAGAACCACAAGAATTTATGGAGAAGAGAAATCACGAGGGAAGGGAACTACAAGCAAGTAGAGAGGAAGAACATATGAGTCAACCAAGAGTAATCATAAAGATATGTGAAGGCTACATGTAAGAGTGACACATAGAGAGGTGTGTGGAGGTTGATCAAGCCAAGTTTGGGTGTGGGAAAATAGAGATAGTTGTGCAAGAAAGATGTAGAGGCCTCATGTGAGGTTGAGAGGTGGTGACAAGAGTACAAAATATATGAGAGGAAGTAGAGACTTAGAGAGGGAGTATATGTGTTTGTGATCAATAAAAGTAAGTACAAAAAAATGTATTTCAATATATGTAATGAGAGAAGTCCTTTTAATTTTTGTTCAATGTGTGATGCATGTGATTATAAATCTAGGTTCTATTCTTTTTTGTTTTCTTGCTTGTGAGTAGTTTTTTCTAATCTAGTGTATTGTTGCGTGTGGGTGGTAGTCCTTAGGGATTAGGCTATGAGTCATTGCAATTCCTCCTATAGCCATCACTCATTCCTATTGCCACTCTTCAACTCTCTATCTTCTGCATTTTTGCATATTTATAGTTATGTATGGATAAGAGGTTTGTGTTAAGATTATTTGTGGGAGGGATACTTGTTAGGTTGGATCTCCTACCAAGGTTACCACCATTAGAATTAGTCAAAATAAATATCATGAACAAATAAATAATTTAATTGGGAAATGATAGGTTTAAACTTACTATCTTGTTTAGTGAATAGTTAGAGAGAAAAGAGTTAAGATTTCTCTCGTTCAATTATTCCATGATTTTGTATTTCTTATCACATGATGAATTGAGAAACCTAAATACAAGTATGAATTGTGATGTTTACTATATCTTGTGGATGCACTTATCATACATGTTTAATTGAAATGCTAGATTTTCTTTTACATTTTAATAAATAAATATTATATACTTTGAGGTTATTTTGTGGGTTTTCTAATTGATAAGTAGAGGGGTCATTGTAAATTGACAATTAAATATGCTTTAGAGGATAATAGTTCTAGTTTGAGTGTGTGTAGTGAAGATTATTTATAAATCTTATTCTAGACATTACAAACTTGTAAATATTAGATGTTAAAATCAAAGGTGTTGACAATGTGGGTAGGTAACCCATGTGTACTATTTCTTTACCAATCACTTTGGGTTTGATGATAATCCAATACTTCATCCTATGTGATGTTTAGACACTTATTGTACAATGTTTTATTGGGATATCCTTGGATGCACGATATGAGTATCTTTCCATCAATTCTTCATTGAACCATTAAATTTCTTTTCAAAAAAAAGATTTATGATGTTAATTTTGAAGAGGACTTTTTTGATTTTTCTAGATGACTAATGCTCCTAAAAACATTATTACTTAAAATCAATTGAAAAAATAAAAAATAATACAAACAAAAAAAACCTTATTGGATTTTACACTATCATTATTGAGAGAATAAAAGATAAATTTTAATGATTTTCACATCCTTCATACTTATGGACCTCATTGCATATTCCAATCACCAAAAACCAAGAATGTTACTAACAAACTATAATCACAATAAGAGGCTTGTATTTGTGATAGGGGATTGAAGCATAGTGATTCTTGTGATAATAATTCTTATTCATGTTCTTCATTTGCTTTTTATTAACATGAAAAATAGGTTTTTTAAGGAACCCAAAACCCATCATTACAAAACGTTGCTTTACCAAATAGAAACACAACCATTCCAAAACTAAACCACAACAAACTAAAAGCAACTAAACATAAAATCAACTATTTCAAATTTTTGAGGGTGTCTACCACCTCTAGTTCCTAGTTATAATGTTGATTAACCAGGGTCAACAATTCATTAATTTCTTTTTCAAAGGTTTTCTTCTTACTTCCACGGGTTCGAGCACTTGGTCCTTTCTCAGCTTCTAGCACAAGGTTTTTACCTTTCTCTTTGGCAGGTTGCTCCTTCATTTTGTTATTTTCAAGGTTCACAACATTCATTTTTTCCTCTTTCAAATCCCTTAATTTTTCCATGAGGAATTTTAGAGCTTTCACACTATTCTTGATAAAACATTGGCTAATTTTCAAGAGATTCTCAAATTTTTATTTAATCTCTTGAATCTTTTTTCTATGTCCTACACGCAGAGTTCATAGTCCATTTTGAGCTCCCCGATGAATTCCTCAACAACCATAATTATTTAAACTTTAAATCATTAAACCCAGAGGTAGAATAACCACATTCCTCATTGGAAACCTTTTCCTGCAACCCGCGTACTTTGACATAAACTTTGTTTAGTTCCAAAAGAAACCACTTGGTTAATATGAAGTTACTCATCACACCTTCTCTAGAAACCCTTAAAACATCATAAATTTCTTCCCTTTCAACATGTAGATATATAAAAAATCGTTTGAGAGAGGGTGAATGTTTGTAACATCAAAAGTGTCCTTGGCTGGGCCAATTGGTGGGGAGTGGCCCATAGCCACTCCAGAATTATCTTTCTCGGTGATTATTTCCTTTGCCACCTTCTCCTTACATTTTCCATCTTCAACCCCAAGAGCAGTCGAATATTATTTGCCTCACCTTTGAACTTTGCACCCCACCTCATCTCCAGTTTGGAAGCCCTCCAACCAAGAGATTGCCTTCCTAGCTTTCTTCTTCGATGGGGTTTTCTTTGGAGGCACCTTCCTTTTCCTTTGCACACATGCATCTGATGGGGAGGAAGATAGAACTTCCATTGAATCAACCCCTACCTCTGTTTCCTGCCATTCCTCATCTTCATCATCTTCTAGAGATTCAAAGCTTGTTACAAAATATTGCACAAATTTAGAATTAAATTGCTTCTTTTGAACATAACCTTTACCTTTTAGAGACTTAATTGGGGTATGGGCTTTGATATTCCATTAATAAATAATAACAAACCAAACCCTCATATAGAATCGATAATTTAGGGTTTTTAATATGCTCTTTCATAGAGGAATCTAAGGATGCTAGCAGATAAAATGGAAAAGAGACAAGAAGTTTGTGTCTAAAATGATTAAGGAAGTTAAAATGCACTCTAGGGATTGTTGTGTACCTACCATCAAGGGTGATATAATGCATAATCACCTCAACTATCACAACCCAAATGGGCTTGATGGATAATCTATCATATCCCCAAGAGGATAACTTCTCCAACTTGTCTCTTTCATTTCATGAACTGACTCAAAGCTTCCTCATTTGCTCTTCTATCTTTGAAGAATTTCCAGTCTTGCAATTGAAGCCCTAAGATTTGCGTTATGAATTCCTCTGAGATGGTGACCACGACACCACGTACAGACAAAATTCTATTTTACACCCTTTAACAAATAGTTTGGAGGCTTTGTGATCGAACCCAAAGAGCCACTCCATATAGGGTGTGAGACCCCCATCCTCTAGAATACACCAAACCTTGGGTTTCCTATAGATCCCGTCATAGGAGAGCAACTTAGCATGGCTATGATTGCCACCCATTTTTACAGAGTTGTTCTTGCACTTCACACTCTAGAAGCTTCCCAATCTCTAGAAAGAGACAAGGGGTATAGACTCATTTTTACCCATAAAATGTATGAGATAAATGAAAATCATTAATACCCCATCCCATCTCTCCGAGTAGAATCTGTGCTTAGCATTGTTAAAAAAAATGAAGAGGGCCTCAATGGGTATTAACATGTACCCATCCCATGTTTTAGAGGACTAGAGCCTAACCCCTTTGTTGGTGAAAAAATCAGCCAACATATTGCCTTCCCTAAAAATATGAGAAATTTTGACATCATCAAATGAGTTAATCATACCAGGGGTTTAATCATGAATTAAGGATTTGATCGTCCAAATTGGAGTGTTAAGTTTGAGCAAACACCTAATAATATTGAGAGAATCCCCTTCAATCCATACTTTTTCATAACCTCTGTCAAAGTTTAATGTCATTGAAAGAAGCCTCGACTTCAACTAGATATTTTTCATTTGTTGATTAAACATATGACATTGGATTTAGAATCTTGCAAAATAAGTATATAAAGAAAAAAAATTGGATCCTAATCTAAATATGATCCATAATTTTAATTTTTTTTGAAAAAGGTCTTAGATAGTTACTCTCATATTTCATTGCAAGTACAAAGAACAATCAAAAGCAAAGAGATCATAAAGCTTCTCTTGTATAGGGGAAATGTGCCAGTTGCTGTCCATGATTCGATTGCTGTCTACTCCATGCTCACCTGACCCCCCAATAACCGTTTATATTTTAGTCATTACATTGTTTTAATTATGCCAATAAAAATTTACAAATTAAACCAATACATGTTCACTAGTGAATGTGTAGTTGACCAAAAAAGTTAAACACATTGAAAACACCTTGTTTTTTTTAAGTTTTTATTCGTTGTCCAATGAACGGGTAGTGGTGAAGTGGTAAAGATGTAGGGGACAGAGGTTTAAAAACAACCTTTTTGACCACCTTTGCTCTACGGGTTCAAGAAGACGCATTTTAACTACCCACAAGCCAATTTTATTTTTTTAAGCTAATAACTCGCTTACGAACAAAACCAAAAAAAAATCAAAGAAATTGAACCTATTTTCCACTCTCTACAGATGCGCAAAATTAGCCTTAACTGGTATGTTTCCCCTACACGAGGGGACAATTTTCTAATCCTAATGCACTTTCATACTCAATTGATACATCTTTATAATATACTTCCTCTTCCATAACTATTAATTCTCATCATATGCACACGATCTTGATGATTCTTCATTAATTTATTATGATAGAGGTTCTCTTATGTTTTGAGTGATCATTCTATGCATACATTAATATAACGATTGATTTGTATTTTGCTTCCAGCTGGTAAGTTGTGGGTGATTGAATGTAAGAATTGTTTATAATATGCGACAGAATCCAATTGCTTCCAAATCTTGTTTACTGTGACACTTAGCACCCATTTTATATTTAAATTTCTCTGAAATCAATTTGCCTCCAGATTTCCGACATCTAGAGAACTATTAAACTGTGTTTATTTCAAATCTCAGAAATGTGAATAAAGAATGCACAGGCAAAATAAGTGGTAAAGCAACAGCAGGAAGAGTACGACATATAATACCCGGGCATATTTTTTTTTAAGAGACTATTTTTATTATTACATTATGCAGAAGATGGAGCTAAGAAATAAGTATTCTGTAAGGAAATGACGGGGATGGGATTCATTAAATCATGGGCAGCTCTCATCAGACGTAAAGCATGAAGCAAAGAGTATGTTTAAATATAGGGAGTCAACCCAACGAGAATAAGAGTGATCTGTAATGACTGTTAGTATTAAATTTTCAATCATAGTTTAATTGGTCGAACACAATTGATGAGGTTGATGATGTGTTTCTTGATTACATCATTCATTAAAGTTTAAATTCTTAGATGTGTGATATAAGTGATGAGGTCAGCATTGTGCTCCAAATAACTTTGGTGGAATGGATGCCCTTCAGTCTAGAGGCATCAATATAGACTCATGCTCCCATATCAAACAAAACGAACTTAAATAATATAAAATCTTCCAAAAATAAAAATAAATTCTAAGTCACTAAGAATGAAGGGGAAGTGTGGCACCATAACAATGAATGAAGACACCGAGGTGAGACATTGAAGATTTAAAAAACATAAGCTAGTGCAAACATGTGTTGGATAATGATGGAGATGGAAATCCATTTGGGTGGGTTTTGGTTCACTAAAATATGTGAATATGGGTGAAGAAGAGTGTAAGAAATGAGACGCTGTATAGGAGAAGTATGTGGGAATGCTTAATAGATAACATTTATTTTAATTTATTTTACTTAGTCTGTATATTGATTTAACTAGTGAAACCAATGTTTGAAGGGATCTTGCACCCTAGAGAGGATAAAATGATAAGTGTTAATGGCTAATATTTTTGTAAATATATTTATGACTTGTTCTTTTGACCTATAAATATTTCAATTTGATACATTTAGAAGTGCTCTTCCTAGCATATATTGAAACTATCCAATCACTAATAGTATACCAAACTAGACCAATTTTTTTAGATATAATGTAACAAAAGCCATGATTTCTTGTTCCATTGGCATATCTCAAGATTATTTTTCTAGTTTGCAAATGAGTTTGTTTTAGTATTTCCATTAACCTAGAGACTAACCTGGAGACTAAACTTGTTGCATGCATTATGTCAGGCCTTTTGGTCATCAAATACACCAAGAAGTCAAGTAGTCTTTTGTACAATGTTGGATTTGCATTGGTGTTATCTTCTTTTCTTGATTTCAAACATGTGCCTACAAGTATATGGTATGCAATTCAACATTCTAAATATTTTCAAAACACCATTGTCATATTTTGTTTAACAAATGAAAAATCAATAATCTGTTTGACTCACTTCAATACCTAGAAAATGTTTCATTAATCCCAAATCCATTAATTTCAAATTCTTTCTTCATTACTTGAATTTGAACAACTAAATTGACAAAATTTTCATAATTATCAAGTTATCAACATATGGAAAAATCTCACTTTGTTTATTCATCTTAATATAAAGGGTGGGTGAATTCGCTATTACTTTTTCTAAAACCACTCTTCATTAAGTAAGAATCAATGTGGTTATGAAAATTTCTTAGAATTTTCTTGAGTTCATACAAAAAAAAATTCTATAAACTTTATGTTCATGATCCAAAATCTCATAACCTAATGGTTGTTGCACATACCCTTCTTCCTCTAATAATACATTCAAAAATATTATTTTGACATTCATTTGATAAACCTTCCTTTTAAGATAAATGACTATTGATAAGGCAACTCTAATTTTATTTAGTCTAGCCACTAGAATAAAAGTCTCATTATAATCAATCTCAAGCTTTTGTGAAAATTCTCATGGCAATTGGTCTTGGTTTATGCTTCTTAGCTTTTCTATCAACATTAAAACTTTGTTATATAAAACCACTTCACACTAGTTACAAATTTTCTTCTTGATAGATTTACAAGACCCCAAGTACACAATTATTCTCTATAGCATCAATTTTTTCATCCATAGCTTTTAGCCAATTCTTATGCTCAATCACTGCTTCAAAATATAATAGATCAACTTCAATAAGCAATATAAAAAATTAGAAAGAAAAACATCATCACATGCAATTTTAAGTTACTTCATATAGTTTTCTTAAGCTTCTTTTCTTATTCAATGTTGGATAAGGCATTAAAATGATCCTTCTTGTAGTTGATGAAGTGGAAGAAGATATAATAGGTTTATTGCAGAAGTTGAAGGTTGATTAACAATACTAGAGTGTCTCCTTGCTATAGATGTTTGATTTTGATTGGTAATTCTTTTATTCAAGTTTTTTTAATATCTCAAGCTACCATTATTATAATTTTTTATTCCAAATTTTTTCTTTTTCAAGAAATTAAACATCATTTTTTATTATGATGTGTTTTGTGATTGGATTATATGTATGTTTTTGATTGTTCACTATATCCTAGAAAAAACATATCTTTCTCTTTATATCAAGAATATGTGCATATGTAAAGCACCTAACCACTCTCAAATGAAAAACACTAATTTTATTCTTACTCTATACTTTTTGTATTACTTTATCTTTTACATTCTTTGTAAGGAAATAATTCAAAATATATGCTACACAAGCTACATCTTCAACTCAAAACATAGTTTGTAAATACTTTGCTTTCATCATGCTTCTTGATAATCTCCATGATTGTTCTATAATTTATTATAGAAACATCATTATACTATGGTGTGTATCTTGTAGTGAACTACTTCTTGATTCCATTTACTTTACAAAATTCAAAAATTCACTACACATATTCACCACTTGTATCTATTTTTTTTGTACTTTCATAAAGTGTTCACTTTGTTTCTCAACCAAACGTTTAAATTGTTGAAGTATCCCAAATATTTTTTATTTTTGTTTCAAGAAAATCCAAGTCTTACTACTAGAATTATCAATGAAGGTAATAAATTACTAGTTATTGTCAATTGGAGGTGTCCACCTATTCCCACACAAGTTTGAATATACAATTTCAAGAGGAGATTTTTCTCTATGAATTACCAATATGGAACACTTCTCTATATTACTTCCCAAGAATACACCCTTCACAAGTTTTATTGAACTACTTTATTAAAGAAGCCATTTATCATATTATTTTTGTACATATTAAACTTAGATCAATGAAACTTAAATGCAAAATTATCAAAAGGAATAGCCATGCACAATCTCTCATAATAAATTTAGAGATAAGAGTCAATTTATTTTAAAGTCTCAAAGGAAGCATCCTAGATTGTTTGTCATTTACAATCAATTTGTCACTTCCATTTCTACCAAAATCATGTACATGCTCCATTATCAAAATACACTTTATATCCTTTCTGCACTTTTTATCCAATGCTAATTAGATTATTTTTAAGACCTAAAATGTAATACACATCTAAGATTTACTTCTTCCCTCCTTGCTTTATTTTATTATTTATGTTTCCTTTACCAATGACAACTACTTTGTTATAGTATTTAATTTTAAATTGATTTGATTAATTTTTAAAACATTTCTCTATTGTTGGTCATATGATTGTTGCATCCACCATCTAAATGCCAAATATTTTTAGATGCCTTCTTCAACAATATTATAATTAATCAGTATGGAACCACAATCTTTATTTTTTATTTTTTGAAAAGTTTATACTTATTTTGATTATACATCTTCTTCCTAGAATCATAACTATAATGACTATGTTTTTGCAATAATAACATTAGATGTTTGATTTATCATATCTTTGGTAGCTTCCTTGTGTAGAGATATTGCTCCTTTCTCTTTCACTTGTCTCATTCTAGTTGTAGTTGTTCCTTCCTCTATTTTAATTGTTGGTCTCACCTTTCACAAATACTCTTCCTTCCCTGCATCTTTTACTTTTCCTTTTCCAAAGGTTGGATATGTTCCTTGCTAAATTTCCCCTCTTTTGCTCTCATCCTTGAGTGATACTTGTCATTTAAATTATTGTTCCTAGGAGGTATTAATTATTCTATTTAGACTTTTCTCATGAGTTTATAGAAACCTCATCAATTCATCAATTTAGATAATTTAGATAAATCCTTTAATTCTTCAATAATAACTACCATGGAGTTAAATCTTGTAGGTAAAATCCTTAAAATATTTTTAACAAATTTATAATCTTTTAATACCTCTCCATAGGACCTTACTCAATTAACAATACCCATTACATGAGAAACAAAACATATCTATTGGTTTAGGATCCATTGTTTGTAAATTCTCAAATTATATTCTTGACATTTGCAATTTAACTAGTTTGACTTTAATTGTACTTTGATATGTAGTCTTTAAACTTTACCATGCTTGCTTAGACTTGGGTGCTATTACAAATCTTGGAAAGATTGATTCATTTACTACCTATTGTATCAAGAATATGGCTTTTGCATCTTTCTTTCTATTTTCCTCAAGAAGATTTTTTTCAGCTCGTGCGAAAGTATTTTATGCCACTTGGTCATATGGTTTAGGAAAACTATTTTGTTCTAAATCTCATAACATATTTTGAACAAATAGTGCCTTCATCTTAATGCTCTAGTAGTTATAGTTCTTTTCATTAAACATACAAATTTGAGGTTGAATAATGTTGTTGCTCACACGAAACATGATGAATCAAATTAGAAAGAATTAAGCGCTAACTCTCATATCGATTTGTTGAAAATACAAAAATGATATATATTCTATTGATCAAAATACTTTATTTTTATATTAAATACAACTCTATTTTAATATTAAAGCTATTATATTTGGTGGTTGGGTGGGAAAATTTCAACACATATTGTTGTGGAAAGTCCATTAAAGGTGGTGGAATGGTATGCTAAATTTTCCTAGCAACGGCAAGCATATAGAGTTCGATGTTTTCACATTTAAGTTGTCGATGGTAGTCAACTTTACTTTTCACAAATGTAGTTATGGAAAGCATAACATTAAAGCATGCCAATAGGAGTCCTTTGGCTGGGTAAAAGACTTAGCCAAATCACGAATGATCTAGAGTTTACAAACGACAATGTTAGCAAGGCTTATGTGGAGGCCACATTAGATTGCCCGTGCCAATGATGGTGGTGATAGCTAGGACAAAGAATCGTAATCATTATTCATCACCACCATTTAATCATCAGTCATATCAAATAATGGCAACTTACTATTAATCAGTTTGGTGTAGTTATGATAGATCAACTAAGCTTTCACAAGTCTTTTCACATGCTCTCGAATATCACACTTCGAGCATCCCAAGAGCCTGGTGTTGGAATTTCAAGGATAATAGGGTAGCAATCTGCTAGGTCTACACAAACATGTACATCATAATAATGCAAGCAAAATATATGGGTTTATTCCTCGGCTTTAAATTGACTCAGGGTGGCATGGTTAGCTAGTCTGTGGTAGTTTGTTTCCATTTTAGGTGCTAGTGAAATAGTGGCATTGCTGGGGTTTCCAATGGCGGAGCGGTCCAAATTTATAGTTCATATGTTTATGGAGACTCTTATGAGCATCGAAGCAGACACTCTAATCCAGCTCGATAGTGCAGTAAGGTAGATGGCCTTTTAGGGGGTGGTAACTGACCAACACTTGAAGCATCATCTTCTCTCAATATATCGACTTTCTCACAATGGTGGCAGTAAAAGATTTTTGAAAGGTTTTCTAGCGAACAATGAGATCATATATGTGTGGACATCCATATAACGTAATTGTATAATCTAAATATTAAAACTATTATTAAAAAAATTGATTGTTTTGAATTGTATAAAACATAAAACATAATTCCAAACATAAAGAACACAAATTAAAAGTAAAAACTTGTGTTAATCTATTTTATATTTCATTATTGTTACTAGTATTTTTAAATGCTACTATTGCTACATACATAAAAAAAAATGTGCATATAAAAGTGTCTAGACATACTAAGAAGTCTGAAGACTCCCTTTTCTGAAGAGTTCTATATTTATTTTCTTATTATTTTTTAATATGTAATATCTAGGTTCAATACAAATCTATATATTAGACTTCAACTCTGAAAGTGGATTTACACATTCCTATTTTGTATGAGATGTGACAAGTCATAAAGGAAAGGCTGTTACATATGATAAGAGTTTAAGAAGGGATGAAGACTTAAAAATTAAGAGGGCATTCACCTAATTTTAATTTTCTAAGTTGTTATATTTCTTTCCGTTTCCTTTAGCAATCATTAAGATTCGTATTACTAATGATGTTCCATTCTTTTGAAATATTTTAAGTAACTCATTTGGGTGTCTTAATTATTGATCATTTTTGTCTTTTCTATAGCTTCATGGAGGATTAGGTGATGGGTAAAATTATGTATTCTGTTATAATTTATAAAATAAATATATTAATTTTTTCATAAATTATATGATCTATTTTGTCATAATCAATAAATATAAAATGTCAATTGTGTTTACATATAATTTGTAAATTCATAATGAAGTCAAAATCTTTTAGACATCATTTTTTGTTAATTTTAAAAAAACATAAAAATAATTTTTGATGCTCTCTTCAAACTAGATCTTAAAATAAGACAGTCATTAAAATCCATAAAAATAAATTATATAATAGCAATGACAAAATATTAATTGATTTGAGTATGATTTCAAAAAATAGGCGTGCATATTCATACATGCAAATAAATTATACAAAATTACTAACAATTTTTAAAGTAATTTGAAGATCTAGACATATGTGCATATGTATAAAAATAAAATTACACTATATCAAGGAGAAAAAAGAAAAGTGATTTGAGTATGATCTCAATAAAATTTGTAGTCTCCTCGCGCCTATAGCACCAAGAGCCATAACTAACAAATTAACAATTATATTTGTATGCTTGTATAAAAAAGACTTGTTGCTAATAGATGATTAATTACTGCTAAGTCCTATCCTAACAAGCTCTAATTTCTCTTTGAAGTTTTATTTGACTTTTTATCTATCTTATTCACTT
>VDFB02000253.1:0-18268 GCA_007258455.2 Sequoia sempervirens
AATAATCAAAGCATCAAAATCACCATTATTAGAGGAATTTTCCATGGAGCAATTTGCATTCTTCTTCTTGTTTCTACATTCCTTCTTCACATGTCCCCATTTACCACAGTTCCAACACTTCACTCTTCTCTTTCCAAGGGTCTTAGATCATCCTTTAGACTTGTCCTTCTTATCCCCTTTAGGCCCTTTCTCCTTGGGCCTACCTCACACATGCAAGGCATCTTGGGATCCACTATGCATGGTCTTTCTCCTCATCTCCTCTGAAAGAAGTATGGGAATAATATTATCCATCTTAGGTTCTGCACCACCACTTGTTATAGCAACAATTAAATTTTCCCAAGATTCTAGAAAAGAGCAAATCAATAAAATGCTTTTATCCTCATCTTCTATTTTAACATCAATAGATGCAAGCTGACCTATAATCAAATTAAAAGCATTCAAATGTTCAGCAATAGAATCACCATCCTTCATCTTTAACGAGTATAAACATCCTTTGAGATACAATTTGTTAGACAAACTCTTAGTTTGGTAGAATTCACCTATATTCCTCCAAAGCTTGTATGTCGTATCTTCTGAGGAGATATTTAGGAGGATAGAATCAACGAGACACAACTGAATGGTCCCTCAAGCCTTCTTGTCTAACTTCTTCCAATCTTCATTTGACAAGGATAAAGTAGATGGCTTCTGATCAACTAAAACTAGTAACCACTAATCTCTCTCCTTAAGGAGATCCTCCACTTTCAACTTCCACATCTCATAACCAATTCCATTGAACTTATAAATATCTTGACAAGAGGTGGAGGCCATGGTATACTTGTATCTTTGAAAAATCTGCAAAATCCACAACACAAAAGCTCCCACTGCAACAAAAAACCTTCAACATTTTAAAAGGAAAGTGTCCCTTCCTTAACAGAACTGTTAGATCTGATACCAAATGTTGATTATCAAGGTGAAGAAAGCTTGCAATATGAACTTAAATAAGTGAATGAAAATATGAAATAAGTAGATTAACCTTTATCCTTAGTGTGAAGAAAGAATGAGAAAGAGAGATAGAGGAATCATAACACATGCAACAGCAAATTTACATGGAGAAACCTCGAAGGGAAAAAACTCCACCACTGAAAGAAAGGCAAGTATATTACTGATAATCTAAAGTATTACATACAACAATAGACTTCTCTTATCAATCTCTGTAAAATTTGGTAGCACCTTGTTACCCTATAAACCAACAAAACTAAATTGAATAACTCTATCTCAAGGCCCCAATTTAAAGAGATTTGTGAGGATGAAAACCACCATGGTTTCACCAAACAATAGGTAGAAATACCACCTAGAAAAAAACCACAACTCCCTTCTTGAAATGGTCAAAAAATACCAAAAATAACCTCTTACAGATGCTCTTATAGTTGTCATAAGGCATCTCTCATGCATGGGAGCCTGGAGTCCAAAAATAGCATATTCTGTCATAGGGAATCTGTCATACTATCATAGCATCTTATGAAAATTGTCATACATGTCATAGATTCTCTTACAACACTCTATTTTGACCCAACAACCTCATTCTAGAAGATTCCAAAGTGGGACAGCTTGCTATTTTGTCATTTTCCAAAAGGACAAACGGTAACAGTAACACTACATTTACATTGTCTCTTTCACCACTGTTGGTCAAACAGTCTCACCTCTTATGGGTAAATGTACAAAACACTTTAGGAGAATAATTAATTAAAGGATTTACACGGTTGATGGCACCTAAATCCTAACACTAACAAGGTGAAAGAATGTCCTCCAAAGAAAGAGAAGATAATCTTTGTAATCATCCTACATGCCTAAACAAGAAAGAACTATTGGGTTGTTGATCACATTTTGTAGAAATTTGTGAATGGGTTCAATGAGTTTGATGGCAAAGCATAATACAGTGATGATATCTACTATGTTAAGGGGTTTAAGAGTCTCTTAGTGTTGGACATATGTCAGCAATGCTTGATATAATCTTGTATATTTGAGGATGAGGGATGTGAAATGGGGAAAGGATCTAGAGCAGTGATTGTTGGGAGGGTGATCCCACAATGATGAGAGACATTTTTTTGGCCAAAGCTGGACATTGAATTGATTTTTTAACTAATCTTCACTTCGAGAACTTTCCCTATACTTGTGCAACCGTGAGAATTTGAAGATAATTACAGAAGCTAGTGACTTGTGACATTTTGTCTATAGATTCTAAAATAGTTTTCAAAATTTTTTGGAATCAAATTGCAAATTATTTTTCCATCTCTTTGAAAAATAGTGTTTAACAATAAACACCATTTTTAAAGAGTGATGTTATTGGCTTTAACACATAAATTTTTTTCTATGAAGGATAAAATTCTATTTTTTTTGAATTTAGATTCGTAACTACAATATCTAGTGCATGTAATTGGTTTCATAGCATTTCATTGAATATTTTTTCTTAAATTAAGTTTCAAGTCAAACTGGTTACAATTAAAGACATGATTTATAGCTAAAACATACTTTTTTGTATTTATCAAAATTCAATTCTTTTTTGTTGGATCAGACATCAATATCAAAAGTACATTGATATTTTTCAAATTTTTTATAATCTGCTATTTTCCACATGTACCAAAACAAAGAGCTTGATTTTTGATTGCAAAACCACATTCACAAAGAAATAAAAATAAATATAATAATCAAATTAAATATATTTAAAATTATAATTTTTGGGAAGCTTTTAATAAGGACTACATACTTACAAAAAAAATTGAATTCATTTGATCCCCCAAAAGGTAAATCAAAAGTGGTTTTTTATCAACATTTTGATAGGTGTAAAGGAGACTCTGTTATAGGTATGGCTTAAAAATAGTGGGGTTCTATCTAAGGGGTTTTGATTTAAGGTAGTTTGATCAAACCCTCTTCAAATAAGATATCATAAATGCAGTAAAGGCTTAATCATTATATTTTCTAAAAATATGTGATTTCAATAAAAATAGAATGTCCCAAAGAGGTGTAAACCATATTGTGGGATCACCAGAAAAGTTTGAAGGAAATATATATCAACTTAAGGGTGTTGATGGGAATTGCTTTATGACTCAGATTAATGATAGTTAGTTATGGCATCATAGAATGTGTCATTAATTTTGATAACTTGGAGAGGATCAATGCAGTGCAAGTCGTAAGAGATTTACCAAGGATTACAAAGCTTGTTAATTCTATTTGCAATAATTTTTAGTTTGGAAAGCAAGTAAGGAACAACTTCAGATCAAAGAAACAATCTACTATTGGACTATTGGATTTGATTCATATAGATCTCTATGGTCCTACAAGAGTAATAATTCTACAAGGTGAAAGGTACTTTATGCATTTGATTGATGATTACTCTAGATATACATGGGTTACTTTTCTTAGAGAGAAATATGATGTATTAGATAGATTTTAAAAATTCAAAGATATGGTTGAGAATGATGTGAATTTGAGAATAAAATGTTTGAGGTCTGAAAAAGGTGGTGAACTCACCTCCCATGAGTTTAATATGTTTTGTAAAGTTCATGGAATAAAAGATAGTTATTTTCTCTTAGAACTCCTCAACATAATAGAGTTGTTGAAAGAAAGAACATAACAATTCAAGAAGTAGCTGGATAAATGATTACTGAGGTTGGTTTACCAAAATTTTATTGAAAGAAGTGATTCAAACTATTGTTTATGTGTTCAATTGAGTTCAAGCAAGAGGTTACAGTACTAAGACCCCCTATGAGCTATGGTGTGGAAGAATTCCTACTGTTAAGTATTTCGAGGTGTTTGGAAGCAAATGTTATATTAGGAAAGATGAAAATTTAGGGAAGTTTTATGCTAGAAGTGATGAAGGCATTTTCCTTGGATATTCTACTACAAGCAAAGCTTACAGATGTTTTAATAAAAGATTGAGAAAGATTGTGGAAAGCACAAATGTCAAGGTTGATGAAGCAATGAAGAATGAAATTGAAGTTGATGGATCATATGTATTTGATGAACCTAATTGTGTAAGAATTGAAGAAGTTGTGGAAAAATAGGAGAAGCAAAATGAAGAAGAAGAAGCTCTAGTGGTGTCCCCTAAGACACCTAAATATGTGTAGAAAAATAATTCAAAAAATCAAATCATTGGAGATAAAAGGAAAGGAGTATTAACAAGAAGAAAATTTATTGCTGGTGAGATAAATTTGTGTTTAATTTTTGAGGTTGAACCAAAGACCGTAAGTGAAGCATGTAAAGATGAGCATTGGATGGAACCTATGAAGGAAGAAGTTATGCAAATTGAGAAGAGTCAAACTTGGGAATTGGTCCCTAGACCACCAAACAAAAACATAATTGGATCAAAGTGGGTATTCAAAAACAAGTTGAATGAGAATAGAGAAGTAGTTAGAAACAAAGCAAGGCTTGCGTGTAAGGGTTACTCACAAGTAGAGGGTATAGATTTTTCATGAGAATTTTTCTCTGGTGGCAAGAATGGAAGCTATAAGGATGTTCTTAGTATTTATTGCTCATAAAGATTTCAAGGTCTATCAGATGGATGCCAAGTCTATATTTTTTAATGGTGAGCTGGAAGAAGAGGTCTACATGGAACAACAATTCATGCTGAATTTCGAATCCAACGAATATAGTTTCTGAATTGAAAGAAACTTTATATGGAATTAGAAACAAACTCTAGAAAGCTTAGTATACAAATGAAACGATGGACAGGGAGTTGTTAGATTGTATATATATTGTCCAGTATCTTTGGAGAAATGAAACTATTTTTAAGAATATTTCTTGCGCTGAAATGTAAAAAGAATTTGAAATGTCTATGTTTGGTGAGACAAATTTCTTTCTTGGGCTACAAATTAATCAAACAGAGAAAGGGATCTTTATATCACAGTCAAAGTATGTAAGAGAAATGTTGAAGAAGTTTGGGATGGATGGATCCAAACCGGTATGCATTCCTATGATGAATGGTTGCAAATTGAGTAAAGATGATGATTCACTTAAGGTTGATTAGAGAAAATATAGATATATGATTGGAGGTTTGTTATATTTAATTGCTTTAATAGATTAGATATCATGCATATGGTTGTCTTGTGGCTAGATTAAAGACCCTAAAAGCACATGCATTTGTTTGTTGGCATTAAAGAGGATATTTAGAATATTTGAATGGCGCTTCAATTTATGGCTTGCATGGTATCCTAGGGATATTGATTTTACTTAGGTTTCTTATAGGATCTGATTGGGTTGGTTGTGTAGATGACAGGAAAAGTACAAGTGGTCATGCATTCTTTCTTGGTTGTAGATTGGTGTCTTGGTTGAGTAAAAAGAAAGATTCAATTTCCTTATCCACTATTGAAGCTGAGTATATTGCTGCTGCATCTTGGTGTACACAAGTTTTGTGGATGAGATAAGCATTGAAAGATATCAGAGTAATGTACGATGATCCTATTTCCATCTTTTTATGATAATACAAGTGCAGTCAAAATTTCAAAGAGAATCTAGTGTTGCACTCAAAAGGGAAAAAGCATATATTTATCAATTATCACTTTTTGAGAAAAAGGTTGGTGAAGAAGCAGGTATGTACCTCTGAGGATTGATTGCTGGCTTATGTTATGAAGGCTCTTCCTAAAGATACTTTTGAGGTATCTTCCGAGGAGAGGGTGAGAGGGGTGTGCCCCTCTCCTTTCTTAGAAACTAGATGCATGGAGATGCATAATCAGGTGGGATCCTATGGATCTATCTTTCTTAGAATTTGATGGCTTTTTGTTAGCTACCTCTCAAGGGGAGTAGGTAGTATCATGTGTTTTCATTGAAAGAGTATTATGTTTCTTAATGTTAAAGGGGAAATCAATGTAAAACATCCTTTTCCTTTGCAATTGATGTCAAAGGGGGAGAGAAAGAGGTGAAAAGAGAACGTATCATGTGAAAAAGATTATCTATTAAGGGGGAAAAACAAAAAATAAAATCATGGGGAAATATGTTTAGAGTTGTTGTGTTGTTTTTGATGGTTTTTCACATCATGTGTTTCCATCAATGACAAAGGGGGGAGATTTTTGCAAGTATGAAGGTGTTTTCATTGATGTCAACTAGTTAACTGGTTTTCAATTGGTTGTTATTGTCATGGATGAAGGTTATTGGTTGTATATGTCGAGGATATTCAAAAAATTGTAAAGGAAAAAGGTTGCAGGTGTTCAATGTTTGCTCTGGATTTTTCTTTAGGATTTTCTCCTATGTTTGTGTGATTCAAATATGTTGTTCATGGTTTTTGGAAGTTTCTATATCCATATTTTGGGCTTTTGGATTGTTGTACAATGTGAGTTATGTTCACCAGTTGTGAATTGTGTTCTTCAGTGTATTTGGCAAAGGTTTGGGAGAAATGGAGTTACTTAGGATTTCTTCTTGTTTGAGTCTTATGACTAGTAGTTATGGGGTTAAGCTGATATGATCATGTTCAAGTTAATTTTGTTGTCTGAAAATATTAGATCGTAGTAAGGTTGCATGTGCTTAATTGATTTATTTTTTTTACATTGGTTTGGCTAACCTTGTGTTTAGCACTACCTTTGAAGCTTATGGAAGCGTGTGTTTGGGTCGCCCTCATTCTAATTCCATCCTACAATATTTTGGTGCCGACCTAATTTTAATTTGTAAATGCAAATGGTGTGTGGCCGACTTTGGATATCTTTCAAAGTTGAAGATGGTATAAATACATGATGAGATATTGGTGAAAGGTATGCAAAAACTAGAGCAAGATAGATGTGAATCAGTGTGTATGTGATACGAGTTGGTGCAGATCAGTGCGAAATTTAATTGTTGAATTTTTAGATGTAATGAGATGAAGGTGTACTCTATTATTCATGCATGTCTGCAAGTGTTTGAGTGAGTTGTGGTGGAAATATCTGTTGCATTGAGATTGTTTCTCTCTGTGTAACAAATCCCTTCTATCTTCTTTGTATTTGTGTGGCAGTGAGCCCTCTAGGTGGCTAACCCTTATTGGATAGTGAGTCCTGATTTAGGTAGTGAGCCTTTGTAATCAATTTTGATATTCTCTAAATTATGAGTAAATCCTCACCATGGTTTTTCCCTTATTGGGTTTTCCACATAAATCTGGTGTTATTGTGTATGTGTGATGCTTTCAGTTTCTTCCTTTACACTTAATGATTAATCATACTAGTAGAGTAAAGGATTTGTGATTTATTTTATTTTGGTGAAAATTTTAAAGGTTAAAGTTTGTTACAACTGATTCACCCCACCTCTCAGTTGTCTTGTTCAACAGATGCTCAAATCATATGACAGGTAATAAGAGTAAGATTGTTAAGCTTGAAAAGTATGATGATGGTCTTGTTAAGTTTAGTGATGATACAATTGATAAGATGTGTGGAAAAGGTTCAATTAGTTTTGATGGAAAGCATAATACAGTTGATGTTCTTTACGTCAAAGGTCTCTGGTATAATATTCTAAGTGTAGAAAAAATGTGTAGAAAAGGATATAATCTTGTATTCTAGAATGGTGGTTGTGAAATCAGAAAAGGAAGCTCCAGTATTTTGGTTGCTATTGGAACAAGGACATGAGGTAATGTCTGTCAACTCAAAGGTAGTGGTGCAAAGTACTTTATGTCTCAAACTAATGAAAGTTGGCTATGAAATAGACAAATGGGTCACATTAATTTTGATAGCCTAGTAAAGATAAGTTCTACTAATGTTGTGAGAGATTTTCCAAAGATTACAAAGCTTATCAATGCAATCTACAAAGAATGTCAAGTTGGAAAGCAAACAAAGACAAGATTCAAGACAAAGGAATATTCTACCACAAGCACTGTAGAGTTAGTGCATACAAATCTATGTGGACCTACCAAAATTAGAAGCTCATGTGGTAACATGTATTTCATGTTATTAATTGATGGTTATTCTAGAATGACTTGGGTTACATTTATCAAAGAAAAATTAGAAGCTCTAGACATTTTTAAAGCATTTAAGGCTATGGTTGAGAATGAAATGAATCTAAAGATCAAAATTTTGAGATCTGATAGATGTCGTGCTCGTTTACTTCAAATTAGTTTAATATTTTTTGTGAAGATCATGGAATAAGATGACATTTATTATCCCCTATAACTCCTCAACAGAATGGAGTTGTGGAAAGGAAAAATAAAATAGTTCAAGAAGTAGCCAAGATAATGATGAAGGAAGCCAATCTTCCATATGTCTATTGGAGAGAAGCAATTCCTATTACAAACTACATTCTTAATAGAGGTCAAGCAAGAGTGAAAAATTCAAAGACTCCTATGAGTTATAGTATGGTTGTAGACACCTAAAATTGTCTTGACTAGAAAACAACACTATTTAACTAACTCTCACTCTTCTGATCAAATAATACATTATTATTTAATTATTATCATTTCTCATATTTGTCTATTAATTAAGTAATTTAACATTATTTAATTAATTCATCCTTAAATCATCATTTACATTAGGAAAAACCCTAAATTCCTCTATTAATTGAATAATATGACATTATTTAATTAATTCACTTTTTCATCATTTTTGACCAATTAAATAAATTTCATTTATTTAATAAAGTCCTAATATAACTTTATTCCTCCAGATTAATTAAATAACATCAGTTATTTAATTATGTCACTAATTTACCCTATTCCCATAAGTTAATTAAATTATTAAAACATAATAGTTTAATTAAAACACTTTCCCCTAAATTTGAATAATTGAATTTAATTATTCAAAACATCATTGAAATGGTCAAATCAAATAAACTAATTTGTTTGCAAAAGTCAAACTTTATTTGCATGTTCAACTCCAAAAAGGATTAATTAATTAATTATCCTCACCCACTTTCATGATTGAGTAAATTGCTCCAACATAATTTCCCCAATCCCATTGAAGGCTCAAACTGATTTCTTCAATTTCATGAATTGCTCCACCTATTTCCTCAATCCCATTCAAGGCTCAAATTGATTTCTTCAATTTCATGAATTGCTCCACCTATTTCCTCAATCCCATTGAAGGCTAAAATTGAGTTCTTCAATTTTATGAATTGCTCCATCTATTTCCTCAATTCCACTGAACACTCAACAAATATTTCTTCAATTACATCGATTACATAATAAATTTACACTAATTATTCCTATCTAAATCCTCTCAACATCTTTCAATTGTCAATCGATATATTCTAATACATGATCTCAAGCATTCATTTTGAATCACAAATTCTATATAACAAACCTCTTTCTTAACAAAAAGGTGCAGAGAATCAATACAGTTTATGCAACAAAGTAATGCCAAGATCTTAATTGACATTGACAAAGCTTCAAACCACATCTTCAATCAACACACACACATTCTTCAACCTCTCACACTCACAATGAAGGATTTGTATTGAATTGAACAAACCAACATACATCAATATGGATACACTCTAACATAGGATGGTAAAAGCTTTTTCATTTTGAATTCATTGTTATTGCTTTTTGTCAATTCCGTTCTCAAATTCTTGATTTTATAGTTACATTTTGTGAGTAATGGGAATAAATCAATTAGCATTTTGTTGTTTAAATTAGTTTTTAATCATCAATCTAATCTATTGCATCTTCCCAATTTCCCCCTTAATCATCAATCTGATCTATTAGCATTCTATTAGTGGTAGATAGATCTTGATCGTTGTTTTCAACTTTTGAGATATTGCCAATGTTATCATTGATAGATGGCTCTTGATCATTATTTGCAACATTTGAGGTAGAGATATTTTTGATGTTGCCATTGGTAGATGGCTCTTGATCTTTGTTTTCAACTTTTGAGGTATTGTCAATGCTATCATCGATAGATGGCTTTTTATCATTAACTGCAACATTTGAAGTAGAGATATTGTTAATTTTGTCATTGGTAGATGGCTCTTGATATTTGTATTCAACTTTTGAGGTTGAGATATTCTCAATGTTATCATCGATAGATGGATTTTGATCATTATCTACAACATTTGAGGTAGAGATATTGTTGATTTTGTCATTGGTAGATGGCTCTTGATCTTTATTTTCAACTTTTGAGGTTGATATTTTGTTAATGTTTTCCATAGTGGTTGAACCTTGAATGTTGTCTTCAATAGCTATTTATTTTTGATCAATAAGGTCTTCGATGATATTTTTGAGTTCTATGAATTTACTTGTTGTGTGACCCTTGATTTTGTGGAACTCACATCGTTTGCATATTTATTTGGAAATAGGTTGCCATTCAATTGCAAATCCTAAACATTAATTATTTCATGTATCTCCTAGATTCTTGGAATGTGTTCAACAACACTAAGATTAAGATGAGATTAATATTTGATGAAATAATCATGATTATTGACATTTGTAATTAATTCTAAATGTAAGAAGCATGTGAGGGCGTCCATAGTGAGTTCCTAAATAATAGGGACACATGGGACACTCACATGGTAAGGTGAAACTCACCTTGTGTCCAGTTAACTATACAAAGTAACAATTAACACTTCTGAATGCATATAAAGATCCTAGGAGTTAGGATTTGCATGCTTGAAGCTCGATTAGTTTAGTTAAGTTGATTCAAATCAGTTCCAATTCAATTCGGTTTAGTTGATTCGGTTAGTTGATTTGATTCGGTTTGCATTGAACATTTAGAATCAATTTAGTTATTTCGATTCGATTTAGTTTCAGATTCAATTGATTCGATTCAGTTGATTATCTTCGAAACATGCAGAACATATTGCATACATGTTAGTTGTTTGAGTTACATATAGATTGAAAAACCCGATTAACTTATGTGCATAGCTAATAACAGTAGAGTTGTATAATGAGGATAATAGAGGCTACCTCCGTTTAACAAGGGATGTCACATTCTTTGGGAATGGTGTTGAGTAAATGTTTCAGTTAACTATAAAGCACTTGAAGCCAACTTGGGCGCCCAAGATGCTTTATTGGAATTACCTCTCATGCATGATAAGATATTTCTAAAGGCTCAATTAAGTAGCTTTACTTAAGGGCGCCAACTTTGAGGAAGAGCTTTGGAATTATCACCATAGTGAAGGAGAAGTTGTAGCTTCAGTTTGGGACACTCAAATGCATGAAGCACATGTTGTAAGCTTTAGTCTTCACTAAATAACTCAACTTGAAGGAATATGGCATACCTTTTCAAGGGCTTGAGCTTATGCATTGTAATTATCACCATTTGATTATTACAAGGTTGCATATTGTCTCTATATCTCATTCAAGTTGAATAGAGTTGTCATAATTGTTATTGTAGGTGTGAAGAAGATTGGTAAAGACGGAAGAAGCATTCTCAAGCAAGAATTGGAGCTGTGTAAATTAGGAGAGAGATTGACCGTAGAATAATTCTTGGTGGAGGTTTTTCGAAAGTTTCTCCATGATGCATGCTTGTGTAATCTTTTTAATATCCTGTCTAGTTCTTCTATCAACTTCTCTCTTCATTCTACAACAATAAAATGAATTAATCAAGATAATCATCCACAAAGAATATATGTAACAAAAGAAAGCTTACTTAGATCAACAATATTAAAGTTTCTGAGTATTAAGCTAAGAAACACCTCATTTTTCAACAATTATACCAAGGGAGTTTATAGTTTGGTTCACCATAAGTTGGACTATCGTTGATTTTGATAAGGTCTTGTTGTACTAGTTTGTGCATGATTACCTCTAAAGTCTCTCCCAAAGGGTTGAATTTCCTTCTTGGTTGATTGTATTGCCTTTGTTTCCCTCCTTGATTTTTTTGCTCTTTTTTTTTTTTTGGTTGTTTGATTGATTGTTTTGGTAACCAAGTTGATTGTTATTTTGTAACTGCAAGGTTACATCATCAGTAAGCGTGTTTGTTTGGTTTGGAAGGATGTTATAACCTTGTTGTTTGATGACTTTTGTTTGATCATAGGCGAGTTTTTGTGAAGGCGTGGACCCTTGATAACCATGTTGTGTATAAGGAGGGTTAAGTCCTTTTTGTGTGTTGTAGGTACCTTGAGGGTGGGGTGCACCTTGATATTGAACTTGAGAAATCCTTTGATCTTGAGTTTGAGGTGTGCCTTAATGTTATGGAACTCCTTGATACCGTGTTTGAGGTACATCTTGGTGTTGTCGAACTCCTTAATATTGTGATTGAGGTACATCTTGATATTGCATTTGAGGTACACCTCAAGTGGTGTTGTGGAACTCCTTGATACTATGATTGAGGTACATATTGATATGGGTCATTATCATTGATCCTATCCTATCCAACATTATTTGAGCCATGAGGCATTGTCCCAAATGGGAATATTCTATCCAAACATACTATCCTATCACAAGATAATCCATTATTACTAGACACTAGGGGAAAGTACTTACATCTTGCTTTAGAATAAATCTCGATCTATATCTTCTAACTCACAGTGTGATCTAGGCATCGTACCAACAACAAGGTGTACCGCCAACGCATTACCAAGGTAACCTTCAAAACAATTCATCCCAACAACAAGGTGTACTACCAACACACTACCAGGGTAGCCTTCAAAAATAATTCATCTCAACAAGAAGGTGTACCACCAGCACACTACTAGGGTAACCTTCAAAACTATCAAAATAAAAAAAATCTAAAAAACAACAAAAATAAAAAAATCCGAAAAACAAGAAAAATCAAAACAACTTTGGATTATTCCTTCACTCAAAATTATAAGATATCAACATTTTCTTGAACCTCATATCTAGTTCAAGTAGATTTCCTACAACATATGCTCTAGAAATGAAAGTGGAATATCAATCCAAGTTATCAATGTTGATTAAATCCCAAAAACGTGTTATGCTTTGAGTCAAACTGGTCAAACTACATTGTCTCTGCATGTACAATGTAGGAAAGGCTTATCTCTGATCAACCCTTGAGGCCTTAGGTCAGTCCCTCTAGGTTTCTATCATGCTTTCTTTCAACTTAGTCACAAAATTCAAAATATTCAATATCTTGAAAAACACCAAAAACATCATATAATATCAAAAAGCACAATTTTTTTTTAAAAGCTCAAAAAATACTATCTCCGTCATCACCTATCATAAATAAAACATCATCCATAATAAAGAAATCGTCACACTCACCCTTTGATGAAACAAACAGTAAACAAAGCAACATCAAAAGTTAGAACTTTCAAGAAAACAATCATAAAGATTTGATCACAATTGGAGAACAAAAAATATGACGTATCAATTACCTATCTTTTGATAATTCACCAACAACATCCTGAGATATGTCTTAACGGATCCATTCCTATGATAGACATGATCAACACTGGATAATATCCCTATCCCCAAATAGATATGGCAAGTGATATAACAACATTGTTTTATCTTTTTGTTATCTTATATTTTCGATTTACATTATTGACTCATTCCCAAGATCTCTCGAGGATGTCCATAAGGATTTAGAGAGGAAAAAATGAGGGAAATTAAGTGTCATTTCAGTTTGCTATGTTTGTGGATATTTTTGTTATACTACCACAACAAATACTTGCTTTGTTCTATGTATGGAAGTTGTTTTGAAGCATTTCATGTAGTGTTGGCATATTAGGTGCTTAATACCTCTTGTGTTATTGGTCTGACATATTTTAGAGCTTCTCACCTATACACTATAATAGATTTTCCATATATTTGACCTATGAGAAAGAATATTCTTTGTTTGTCAAGTCAAGGTCTACACAATAGATACAAAGTTGCCTTGGTCATTAATACCTTGGTGCATTGTGTCTATTTGCTACATTAATAAGGATTGTTAAAGATACGAAGCCTCCAAGCAAAAAAAATAAAATTCATCAATGACTAACAACAATAACAATTCTTCACTTCTTATTAACATTTTCTTCTTGTCACCATTTATTTTGTCAGTCCTTGCACTTAAACGCATCACATCAGGTTATTGGAAAATTTGGTTCATTATCCATATTTTTCACCAAATTTCCTGAGGGGGCACCATGCATGCTATCCCGTCTGAGGCATACTGGGGCAACTTTTCAGCATGAATTTTTTATTTTTCTTTGACACAATGCTTAAAATCACATTGTATCAAAGAGGGGTAAAATGTAGACACCTAAAATTGTCCTCACTGGAAAAAAACACTATTTAACTAACTCTCACTCTTCTGATTAAATAATACATTATTATTTAATTATTATCATTTTTCATATTCGTTTATTAATTAAGTGATTTAACATTATTTAATTAATTCATCCTCAAATCATCATTTACATTAGGAAAAACCCTAAATTCCTCTATTAGTTGAATAATACAACATTATTTAATTAATTCACTTTTTCATCATTTTTGACCAATTAAATAAATTTCATTTATTTAATAAAGTCCTAATCTAACTTTATTACTCCATATTAATTAAATAACATCAATTATTTAATTATGTTGTTAATTTACCCTATTCTCCTAAGTCAATTAAATTATTAAAACATAATAATTTAATTAAAACACTTTCCCCTAAATTTGAATAATTGAATTTAATTATTCAAAACATCGTCAAAAAGGTCAAATCAAATAAACAACTTTGTTTGCAAAAGTCAAACTTGATTTGCATGTTCAACTCCAAAAAGGATTAATTAATTAATTATCCTCACCCACTTTCATGATTGAGTAAATTGCTCCAACATAATTTCCTCAATCCCATTGAAGGCTCAAATTGATTTCTTCAATTTCATGAATTGCTCCACCTATTTCCTCAATCCCATTGAAGGCTCAAATTGATTTCTTCAATTTCATAAATTGCTCCACCTATTTCCTTAATCCCATTGAAGGCTCAAATTGATTTCTTCAATTTTATGAATTGCTCCATCGATTTCCTCAATTCCACTAAACACTTAACAAATATTTCTTCAAATAAACTGATTATGTAATCAATTTGTACTGATATTCCTATCTAAATCCTCTCAACATCTTTCGATCATTGATCAAGATATTCTACTATGTGATCTCAAGAGTTCATTTTGAATCACAAATTCTACATAACAAACCTCTTTCTTCACAAAAAAGGATCAGAGAATCAATATAGTTTATGCAATGAAGTAATGCCAAGATCTTAATCGACATTGACAAAGCCTCAAACCACATATTCAATCAACACACACACGTTCTTCAAGGTCTCACACGCAATGGAGGCTTCGTATTGAATTGAACAAACCAACATACATCAATATAGATACACTCTGACATAGGATGGTAAAAGCTATTTCATTTTGAATTCATTGTTATTGCTTTTGTCAATTATGTTCTTGAATTCTTTATTTTATAGTTACATTTTGTGAGTAATGGGCATAAATCAATTAGCATTTTGTTGTTTAAATTAGTTTCTAATCATCAACATGATCTATTGCATCTTCCTAATTTCCTCCTTACACAATGGTAAACCTCCTACTATGAAATATTTTAGTGTTTTTAGAAGCTTATGTTATATCAGAAGAGATGAAGAAAACTTGTGAAAATTTGATGCAAGATCTAATGAAGGAATCTTCTTTGGATACTCTACAAGAAACAAGGACTATCCATGCTACAACAAAAGATTGAAGAAGATTGTTGAGAGTGCAAGTGTAAAAGTGGATGGAAAACCACATCAAAGTTTAGTGTTGATAGAAGGATATGAATCTAATGAATTCCCTTTTAGTGAAGAAGAAAAGGCTGAAGATAAAGGAAAAGAGTTGGCAGTTGAAGATGAAGAAGCTCCGGAAAGGAATCCCAAGACTCCTAAGTATGTGCAGAAGAATCATTCAAATGATCAGATCATTAGAGGTAAGAGAAAAGGTGTGTTGAAAAGGAGAAAAGTTGCTATGATAGAGGAGCAAGTAAATTTTTGTTTACTTTCTAAGGTGGAGCCAAAAATAGTGACTAAGGCATGCAAAGATGAGAATTGGATCAAAGCAATGAAGGCAGAGTTAGAAAAGATAGAGAAGAATCTTACTTGGGAATCAGTCCCAAGACAAATCAATAAGAATGTGATTGATACTAAGGGGGTATTTTGGAATAAGCTGAATGAATATGGAAAAGTTGTCAGGAATAAGGCTAGACTTGTGTGTAAGGGTTACTCACAGGTTGAAGGTATAGATTTTGAGGAATTTTTTTTTTTTGGTTGCGAGGATGGTAGCTATTAGGATGTTTTTAGCTTTTGTAACACATAAAGATTTCAAATTATATCAAATGATTGCAAAGTATTCATTATTGAATGATGAATTGGAAGATGAGGTATACATTGAACAACTAGAAGGTTTTCAGTTGATAGAAGATGAAAATATGGTCTGTAGATTGAAGAAAGCATTGTATTGACTAAAGCAAGCTCCTAGAGCTTGGTATGCAAGGTTAGATAAGTACTTGTTACAACAAGGATTCATAAAAGATATCGTAGATAGCAATCTATATTTCAAAGTTGAAGGTGGACAATTCTTAATTGTGGTGGTATATGTTGATGACATAATCTTTAGAGGAAATGAAGGTATGTGCAAAATGTTTATAGAGGAAATTCAGAAAGAATTTGAAATTTCAATGCGTGGGGAGATGGATTTCTTCCTTGGTTTGCATGTTAGTCAATCAAAGAAAGGCATATTCATATCACAATCTAAGTATGTTAAGGAAATGTTGAAGAATTTTGGGATGGATGACTCTAAACTGGTATGTACTCCTATGGTTACTGGTTGTAAGTTGAGAAGAATGATGAATCTCCTAAGACAAATCAAAGCAAGTATAGATCAATGATTGGTGGACTATTATACCTTACTGCTACTAGACCAGTTATCATGCATTTAGCTTTTCTTGTGGCTAGATTTCAAGATCCCAAAGAAACTCATGTTGTAGAAATAAATAGGATATTCAAATATTTGAAGGTAACTTTGAACTATGGTTTGTGATATCCTAAGGATATCGAATTCTCCTTGAGTGCATATATAGATGAAAATTGGGTTGGATGTGTAGATGAAATGAAAAGTACAAGTGGTGGTGCTTTATTTCTTGGAAGCAGGTTGGTTTCATGGCTAAGTAAGAAGCAAGATTCAATGTCATTATCTACTAAAAAAGTAGAATATATTGCAGCAACATCATGTTGTACATAGGTGTTATGGATGAAGAAAACATTAAAGGATATCAAAGTTTCAAATGATGAACCTATTCCTATCTTGTGTGAAAATACAAGCCCAATCAATATTTCAAAGAATCTAATAATTCATTCAAGAACAAAATATATCTCAATCTAGTATCACTTCTTGAGAGAGAAAGTTGCAGAGAAAGAGGTGAAGTTGAAGTATGTGCCTACTAAGGATCAAGTTACTAATATTTTCACAAAGTCTCTTCCAAAAGATACTTTTGAGTATCTCTAAGAGAAGTTAGAGTTTATTGCCCCTCCTTTCAACTAGGTGTGTAAGTATGTGTATCTATTCAGGAAGCATTTTAAGATGCATTATTGGTGTTGGATTGATGTTGAAGGCTACCTCCCAAGGGGAGTAGGTAGTAGTGGTTGCTAGAAGGTGTAGTAAAGAGTGAGTGCAGTTGCTTGTTGGTGTTGCAAATGCAGATATTTCCCTTTGAATATTGTCAAAGGGGGAGAGAAAAAGAGTTCAATGCAGGGAAAAGATGAGTTTATGGCCCTTTGCCATTGATGTCAAAGGGGGAGAGAGAATCTAAGAAAAACATGGAGAGAGTTAAAGTGGTTGAAAAACCATAGAGGGAGAAAGAAAAACATGTAGAGAGTTGATGAAGAAGTGAATATGGTATGAAGACCATAGGGGGAGAGAGTATGGAAAAGTATTTTCTGAGGACCAAGGAGGAGAGTGATCTTGAGAATAGGTATTGTTGGTGTTGCATGAGAAGAATTATATGAAGAGAGAGGATGAAGAGTAAAGAAGTGTCCTATTTAGGGGGAGTACTACTTATTGTAGTATTGTTGTTGGTTGCTTTTGTTGTTGATGGATTTTTAGAAAGCAGGTGTTGTCATCAATGACAAAGAGGGAGATTGTTGGAAGTTTGGAGATGATAGAAGCTTAAATTTTTTGTGAGTTGCTTAGGTGTTGTCAATGATGTCAACCCCTTGTATGAAGATTGTTGAATAACACAGGTGTTTGTGAAATTTCAATCCACAGAATTGGTTGTTGGTATTGATGTCAACATAATGTTGGTGTTGTCATTCATGTCTTACTTTAGTATAGTTGCAAAGGTTATTGGTTTGACTTGTGTTCGAGGAGATTGTTGTAGTTGGAAAGTGTTGCATGTTGTAAATGTTGTAGATGTGTTGCAGAGATGTTAGTAATGATG
>VDFB02000254.1:0-13601 GCA_007258455.2 Sequoia sempervirens
AATAAATAAAAATATTTATTTATATAGTTCATGTTTATATTCTTCTGATTATTCTCTCTTAATTAAATAATCAAAACTTCAATAGTTTTTATTTAATTATCATTATCTCTCTTTTATTAAATAAAACAATATAAAAAACATTTGTTTATTTTAATAATTGTTATTTCTTCCTAAATTTGAAACAAATCCAAATATTCAAATCTATGCACATATTTCTACAGCTAATCATATCCACCTACCAAATTAGATATGAAATGTCTAATTTAATTCATCTCAACCTTCACGGGTAAATTTGAAGACAAATTGGAGACAAATTTGCAAGAAAACCTCTTCATCTTCTTCCATTGATTATTCCTATCATCTAGATGAATTTTTTTGTGGGGAGGAACAATCTCCATAATCCTCTCAAGCTTCTTCATCCTTTACCATTCAATCCTCAAGATCAAATTCGGACCTTTGTTGTGCTACTCCTTCACAAATGTGCTGCCATGAATCTATAAATACAACCTCTTTCCATAGGAAATAGATCCCAACTTTGTGCAAAATTACTCTATAGAAACATCACTTGAGCAATCAAGCATCTTAGCAATAGCATTATCATTTAGCAATAGCGATCATAACATTTTAAAATCAATATCATGACTTCATCATAGTTCACTGTAGCTTCTTTTAGCAAGTTTCATGTAAATTTAGATTACAATATCTTCATCATTATCATTTAGACATCATCATATAGGATTATATTATTAAATTTAACATCTCATTCTCTAGATTGGAATTTTAACAGTCATAATGCTTACAAAATATGAGAGCCCAATGACTTAATAAATCTTTGGAGATAAAGAGCAATATGATGCTTTCAAGACTTTTCCTATGTTAATTAGATTAATTATTGTTGATTCTCTTGATATAATGTCTTATTAAGAAGTGTTGTTAGTTATTTTAATCATTAATTATTCCACACTTACAATTTCAAATGGTTTCTTTGCAACAAAGTTGAAAACCAATAGACTACCCATGTTTTAGGCTACTCAATTAGCCCTCTTTTACAAAGGAGGTCCCTCATAAAAACTTGATAACTAACCAAACTCACTTTTCAGTCTTAAATTGTGCCTCAAAACAACAAATTCCACCAATATTTCTTAGATACATGACTTCTATGACACCGATCCAGCAAACCCTCACTTTACATGCAAAAAGGCTAGGGTTTATTCAATCTCATGTTTCCCAAACTTACCAGATGCAAAAAATTCATCCAACAGATTAAAATAGGTTTGTACAGACTCACAAAACCTTTAGAAGTTCAATTTTAACAACATTTCACCAAAACCTTATCATAACACCTCATTTTCACATGGAAAACAGATTTAACAACCCTAGGGCATCGTCCCAGTTTGAACAACTCAAGTGCTCTTCCTTCAAAACAATATAAACATGTAACCTACCATTAGATGAGTCATTCCACCAAGGCACAGATTTGGATAGTAGGTGGAATGACTAAAACATCCTTTAAACTTCTATCAAACCCTACTTTGGCCTTTAACAGGCAGTTATAGAAAATCAATGAAATCTCACTCAAATATTAGTATTATACCCTCAAACTTGAAGCATTTGAAAGCTATTTCATGCCTCGACAATAAACCAAAATATTTTAAAGAAAATTTACTATGTGTATGGGTCCATACAACTTCAGGGATGTTTAGAAATATAGTAAATTTATAGAAATAAGCGTTGTATTTGATATTGGAACTTCAATACAATCATCAACAACATTTTCTCAAACCTTGATGAGGCTTTAAATAAACCAACCACCAAACACCTATAACTACCTTTCAAATTCTACGACTTTTCACATTCCCTAAAAGTTGCATTTTTTTTGTCAATTTTGCGTATTACAACATTTTACACTTTTTGCAACTTCTACTCATTTAACACAAATGATTCAAAAACCACCCAAATACATAATAAATGGTATTTTTAATAGACCTTATTTATTATAGATAGACTCAAACTACTACAAATTCCCTATAATCACCTATTGACCAACCTATCTAACCTTTAAATGATCAAACTTACACATGGTGGCTTAGGTGCTCTTGCACCACCATGGCCTAATAGATTAGAGATATGAAAAAATGAGAGAGGGAATTTTTGAGGGACCCTACAACTCCCTATATCTTCAAACAAAAAGTTTGTAATTTCCATAATTTCTAAGAAATATCTCATCAAAATTTGCTACTTTTTGTATTTAGGGCTCGTAAGAGAAAGTGTTGGTATAATGTAGTCTAGAATGATTTGGCATGATGGGGTGTCCTTGCATTGACCCACCCACTTGGACATGTTGGTATTGTTTTTTTGGCCACATGATGGACAAAACAAAAGTTATGCTACCTTGCAACTTTTCATTGAATGCATTTGACAATTTTTGGCACAATAAGAAAAAAATTCACCACAACCAAATGGATTGGAGATCTGAAAAAATGAGAGTGGTTATTGGGAAGGGACCTACAAATACATGTATCTTAAAAAAAGATGTTTTTAAGAGCCATAGTTTCCAAGAAATAACTATTCAAAGTTTGTCACATTTTGACATTTAAGGCTCTTAAGATAGTGCCATTATAATGTAGTTTAGAATGATCTGGTATGTTGGGGTACAAAATAGGACCTTTCCTTTCAATAAACTACCCACTTGGACATGTTGGCACTATCTGTTTGGATGCATGATAGACATAACAAAAGTTAGGCTACCTTGTAACTTTTCATTGAATCCATTTAACAACTTTTGGGGCAGTAAGAAAAAATTTCACCATAGCCAAATGGATTGGAGATATGAGAAATGAGAGTGGGTATTGTAAAGGGACCCTACACCTACATGTACCTCCAAATAAAATGTTTTCAAGTGCCACGATTTTTGAGAAATAACTCATCAAAGTTAGTCACTTTTTGGCATTTAGGAATCTTAAAAGAAAGTGTCAATATGATGTATCCTTTAATGATTTACATGTTGGGGTGAAAAATAAGACCTTTCCTAACATAAAACATCCCATCCAGATATGTTGGCATTGTTGGCTTGGTCGCATGATGCTGAAGCAAAAGTTATGTAATATTGCAGCTTTTCATTGAATACATTTGACAATTTTGGGGTAGCAAGAAAAAATTTTACCATGGAAAAATGGATTGGAGATATGAAAAAATGAGAGAGGGTATTGTAGAGGGACCCTACACTTCCATATACCTTTAGAAAAAACATTTTTATGTACCATGATTTCTGAGATGCAACTCATCAAAGTTCATCACTTTTTGGAATTTAGGGATCTTAAGAGAAAGAGTTGATACAATGTAGCCTAGAACAATCCAACATGCTGAGGTACTAAATAGGATCGTTCCTAGTATAAAACTACCTACTAGGATGTGTAGGAACTATTGGTTTGGCCACATGATGGATGAAATAAAATTTATTCAACATTGCAAGCTTTCATTGAATGCATTTGATGTTTTTTGCAACATTTGAAAACCTGTCACCATGATCAAATGGATTGGAGTCTTAAAAACTTGAGATATGTTATTATGGATTTATCCTACGTGATCCTGTAGGATAGTAAAATGTATGATATTCTCATCATTTAGTTGTGGGTAATTTGAATTTTGGTAAATAGTATTTAAAATTTCAATGAATTATTATTAACTTATTTATTATTATCTTTATTGCATTGTACTTTGTAAATAGAACTTTTAGATCTATGTTTGTTGGGAAATATTTTTCTTTATTAATTATTTGTTCTTAATAAGTTGATGAATTTGACATTGTAGTTAACTTCTTGTCACATGATAGAAAATTAAATTCAAAAATTAAAATTTGGATATGGGATAGATTCAAACATACATTGCTTGGGGCTAAGTAAATTATGAGGACATTTTAAACCATTTAAGCTACCAACTTACAAATAAAAATTTATATAAATTGATCTCCATAAGGCCATGATGTTGTACAAAATTTCATACAATTCCATCATGACAATGCACAAAATTTCATCAAAATGTCATACAATGCTATCATAAGGGAACACAAAATGTGATACAATACTATCATGATGGTGCACACAAAATATCATCAAAATTTCATACAATACCATGAGGCTAATGTTTTTCCTTTCAATCTACAAAATACCACCAATACATATAGCCACACCAAAAATGTTATCTACGTGCCATGTATAGGAAGACAAAATGTGTTCATCTATGAATATTGAACACTAATCCACAAACATTAGGCCTCTTTTAGCTTGACTAATTGAACTTTGGTCACTTTTAGCAATCGGTGTCTTATGCCATTCTAATCTCCTATGCTCCTCAATATTTTGTATCACAACCTAAACATACAAAATATAAAATTAGATACTATGAAAAAGTCAAAAGCTATAAAAAATTATTTAAAATGCTACATATATATTATAAACACAATTACAACATACTGGTGGATTGATTCTTCTTGTTGTCAACACTTGACATCACCAAGAGATGTTTGTCTTTGGACTGGGTTGTTTACATCCATCTATAGCATAACAAAGAAATATTTATCAATTATTTTTGATAGGTCTACTAATATCAATTCACACAATATAAACATTATTAAGCACATATATTCATAATCATACCTGGCTTATGCTCATGCAAGATGAAATTGTTGCACTAATACCAACTTCCAATTTTTTTTTATCTCAGGAGGTGTGTGTAATGAATTCATCAACTAAAAAACAATATTTATAATAAATTTAAAATTTGGCAAATATATATAAACAACAAATTTGAAATTTTCAAAAAAAAACTTAAATGTGTTATAGTGTACCCAAGTAAATCCAATGTCATAACCATCCTTCGTAGAATGTGTAGTAGATGGTGATGCCATGCCCACCTATTCAATTAAAAAATTTATTTTTAAATTATTAAAAAATATTTTGAAAAGAAAGTATTATTTTATTTTGATATATTATACAAAATGTACCTCAGATATAGATGGAATTATACAAATTATTGTAGGAATGTTCGATGATGTAGAAAACTTTGGCATTACACCCTAAAATGTATAATATTTGCATCACTTTAACCCAATTCTATAATTAAAAATCAATTTACAGTTACAATTTTAATTATTTAATAGATAAAATGTTATAAATTAAAATCAACATACCTACATTTGACTAGCATACACCTCATTCAACAACTTATCTATCATCATCGTATCATCTAATACACCACCCTGATTACCTCAACTACTCCCATGACATTTATACTGACAATGAGAACACACATGGGAGGTAGAACCATCTGCACCATCTTCATCAGTATCTCTCCCAAAGCATATCTTACAACATTTTGGGAATATATGAGAGCTAGAGGCACTAGAGCTAGATGGTTGAGATGGTGTATCATCCATTAAGGAAAAAGATTGGGATATTTGTGTGCTATGATCTATAATCATATATGTCAGGCTAACAACTACATGGAGAGTCTACACCTCCATACTCTCCCTAACTACTAGAATTGTCACATGATAAATAGGCATTTGTGCTATTGTTCTTTGATTTGTATGACTATCTACTCGATGAGATCCCAGTCTATTTTACACAAGCCTACACCTCTAACTTGAAACACCCTCATATAAAAGTAATTGGGTATTTCACGAAGGATAAAATAAAAGGATAGATTTCTTAGAAAATATAGCGATACCTCATAATTAATACATGGAGGTTGGTCAAAGATCATCCACCACCTATCCCAAAACATATTTTGTATCTCCTCATGATTACACCAATGTATTTGAAACCTCTTTGAATTCAAAGGAATAGGTTTATTGTTTTAGGATCTATTAAAAAGAAGACATATGCTTTCTTTGCTTATGTCTTTCTTTCTCACATCATCATAGGTTAATTTTGGTACATAATATTGATGACATGAATCTCTATAAGTTTTAATTAGTTTATTTGATTTGAATGAAATGGAAAGCATTGTATATTAAGTGATTTTTGATAAAACTAGAAGATTTACCTTGTAGTTTCTACTTTATATGACAAACAATTTGAAATGTGGACTCATTCATGTAATTTTGATCTAATAAAGATGATATTTTTAATTAAAAAATAAGGAATGCATTTGTATATGTTTTTATAATACTTTTTCCTTCATAAAACTAAGAATTGGAAGTTATCTATTATTTTTTATGTCTATGCAATTTATTTTTTAGGTACACTATTTTTTTTTTCTTTTAATCTATCCTTTTAAGTAATGAGGTAGTCATTATTAATGTGGGGACATAACATGAATAACCTTTTTAATGTATGAATAACTTACCATTGCAAATTCTTGTAAACTACATTGACTTCTTTCTGTAACCTTTTTGAGTTCTTATCAATGAGTGTTTCCATGTATCTATTGCTTTGTTTCTCCTCTCTTAAGATACCCTTAATGATTACTATTTGTAAATATTCCTTTTTAGTTGTAATAATATAAGCTTAGTCACTCTTCAATACTACTAATATAAATTCAAACCTTCACCATTTTAATATTGCATCACAACCTTAAGAAGGTAAATATTACTCTGCCATTTGTTCTATTTTCAAAATTAATTTCAACGAGTTGCAGAATTATTGCCTAAAATAATAGTGCACATACATAAAGGTTTTTCAAAAGATCATCTTAAACTAAAACCAATTTAAACATAAAATGTGTAAGTAAATTTAAAGATATTGTTGAAGAAAATGATTTTCAAGAAAAGGAGTATTTGTTTTCTGTTCAAATTTTTGAAGATAGTTCACAATCAAATTTCATTTGGTATGTGGATTTGAATGCTACAAATCATGGCTCAAAAAAAGAGGTGGTTTCTCAAATTGAAATCCCATCATGGTAAAGTTTCTCTTGGAAATGACAAAACCTATTCAACATCCAAGGTATTAGTGAAATCTCTTTCTAGTTTGGCATACATCATTATAAGCTCACTAGAGACATATGTGCTAGGACTTGTAGCATGCGTACAAACCCCCAGAGAACACATAGCAAAATAATTTTTTTAAACAAACAATTAAACAATACAGAAACGGTAACAATCACACAACACGACATACATTACACTATTCGCTTAGCTCTTTGGGGAGCCGCGGGTTTACTTCACAAACAACTAACAATGAAAGTAAAAGATAACAACATAACTATTAATATTATAAACCATGAATAAGAATACATCCAATAACCAAGAGCGAGAATATTAATACATCACATAATACAATCATAATGAATCTCTTTTAACAAGTTATTATCTCAAGTTCAAATGCATCCACATTACTTAGACATGAGTCCCTCTACTTACATAGATAAAATCATAAAAATAATATTGTAACACCCCTCCATTTTTGGGCTCTCTTTGTTTGCTAATGTTCTTCTTTGTATGTTGTTTACGTTTTATGTTTGTGACTTTGTGTTATAGTTCTATTTGATGCATAAGTATTAGCTGATGCCTATGTTATTTTTAATCATTAGATTTTACGATGTTATCATTGCTAATGTTTTGAATTAGCATATGGAAAATATTTAATTAACGATGCTTTGTATAGCGCGAATATATTATTGATGTTAGACCGTCGATTAGAAATTTAGTATTGGTGAAGGGGGATGAGATTGTATCACTTGTAGGTGCCCTATGATTCTAAATTTCCTCTTCGGTGTGTTTATTATATCATATATGCTGTGCATTGACATGCTCTTTGTTCACAAGTTAGCCAATTGGGACATTGACTCACGATTTCCCTAGGTTTGGCGTGTCCATTGATATATGATGTCCGGTCTGAGATAGTAGCTGGAGTTTTCCTTATAGGTCATCACCTAGTCTCTTAGCATGTCATCGAGGTTGTCGCCAGTTTAGTTGTTTTAATATGGTTCATTCCTCTTTGGTGGGTATTTTGTTCATATTAAAAGGTTATTTAAATGTACGTGTAGTTAAAATGATGATTATAATTTATTTGGTTACGTGTTGAAATATATTTATTTTGTTAGTTAATTTGATTTAGTGTAATAAAATTTTAATTAGTTATTGATCAATTAGGTTAATGGTGATAAATTAAATAGAAGTAGTTGTTTTGGCATTATTGGATAGTATGATTTAAATTAAAATAAAAATGGAAATCATGTTGGATATTTAGAGTTGAATTAAAATAAAAATAAAAATGTGCTTTAAATTTCACTTTATCAAATTTTAGATAAAATAAATTCTTTGCAAACTTTGAAATTCTTTTGTTTTAAATGAAATTTTGAAAAATGCACGAAATTTCATTTAGAAAGTAAAATTGTTTTAAATTTAAAAAATGGAAATATCCCCCAAAACTGCAATAAATTTGGTGGATGGGATATTTTAGGGGTTTGACTAAATTTGGGGAAAAACTCTATTTGAGCAATTTCTATTTCATACAATTTTCAATTTCTCAATTTTGGTGGAGTTTTTGTTGTGGCTTGATTTCGATTTGAGGAAGGAGATTGAATTTCTTGGTGGACTAGAAACAGATCTGGAATGACCATTTGAATCCTTCTATCTTTGGAGAAAAAAAAAATTAGTTTCTTCTTTGAATTTTGTTTCATTTTGAAAGAGTTTTAAATCTTGTTATGTTGTTGGAAAATTTCTAAATGCTGTTTGAATTTCAATGAAAACCCATGTCAATTTGTTTCAAAACTTGCAAACTTCTATTGAAATTATGAGGAAGAAATCAAAACAAGATTTAAACAATAGAAAATGAAAGAAAGAAAAATGAATTTGTAAACCTCTACATTGGATTTAATTAGTTCATATCAAATTAGAATTTTAAACCAGGAAATTGTGTTTGAGAAATTGATTTTATTGCAAAAATCATGTTGAGAAGTTGCACAATTTGTCTGAAAATGGAAATCTTTGGTATATATATATATATATATATATATATATATACAAACATATATTATAAATATGTTTGTTTTTCTAAGAAATTTTATTTTAAAAATTTCTTTTACACAAAAAATTCTGGTAAAATTATGTGTAGTGTGCAGGGGAGGATTTTAGTTTAAATTTTTATTGAAAATAAAATATAATTTTAAATAATATTTTTTATATTGTTTTGTATGGGGAGGGGGCAACTATGGCTGCGCACCCAAGCCCCAATGGAGGGTACTGCCTTAGGCAACACAACCTCCACAGAGGAGGTTGGGCGTTTCCATAGGCAACACACCCTCCACTAAGGAGGCTGGGCGTAGCCTATGGTTGCATCCTCCTCCCATAGTGGGGGCTACAGCCCTAAGTTTGTTGTTTTTTTATTATTATTTAAAATTTTCAAATTTTATTTTATTTTTTATATGATAAATATATATAATATAATATAATATATATATATATATATATATATATATATATATATTATATATATAGTATTTTATATTATATATATAATGTATATATATTTAGGTATATATATTATATACATATAATGTGTATATATATAATGAATATATATGTATTATATATTTATAAATATATTTATTTAGTTGAGTTAAAATTAGAATTTATTATATATATAATGTATATATATTTAGGTATATATATTATATACATATAATGTGTATATATATAATGAATATATATGTATTATGTATTTATAAATAATTTATTTAGTTGAGTTAAAATGGAATTATTCAAATGATAATTATATATTTATATATATATATATATATATATAATTGTATATACATCAAGTATATACTTATATATATATTTAATATATATGTGTATTCAAATATGGATAAATTTAAGTCGATTGTTTATTATTGAAGTTGAAATAAAGATTGATTTATTTTAATCAAATGATTTTATCTAGCAAGTTGATTCGATTATTTTGTATGAATGAGAAAATAGAATTAAATGATTAGTGTTAATTTCTTAATGTTGCCAATATGATTTTATTTACTTTTGAGTATTTGGAAATGAGGTGTTATTGGGTGAATTGGATTTAGAAAATCCTAACAATAGTTTAGTTATAATTGTGTTTGAGTTGGAAGGTGCATGTAAGTTTTTTATTTTAAAATTACTGCTATTGTATTTTGGAAATTAAGGTTAGTGCAATGATTAAATATTTGTTAAGGGTTAGGGTCATAATTGAAATGAATATGCTTAATGTGTTTACAACGACCTATTTGATTTTATGGAAACTTAAGTTATTGTAAAGGATTTGTTAAATTTCAGGTTTATATACATGGTTAAGTTATATGGACTATAATTAGAGCAAAATTGATGATATTAAATATGTTTAAAGAAAAGGGTTATTTTATTACGATGTTGTTATAATGGGTAGAATGTTATTTAAAATTTATTGTATTCCATTGCCTTAAAAGATAAATGGGGAATGTTGTTTGTAAACTAGATTGCAAGGAATAGATAAGGTTCATTAAAAAAAATCATATTGTTTAGAACTTATATGAATAGTTAATAGATTAAGTATATGATGTATATATGTACCTTGGTTCCTATTTTATGAGAAAAGATTGTTATGTCAAAATACATTATTAGTTATTTAAAGAACGTGTATTTATATGATGGTTGGCTTAAGCGAATTCATATTGGTATTGTATGGGCAATATTGTTATGATTGTAAATTTATGAGTGTACTTTGGTAGTTTTGAGTTTTGTTTCCAAAGGCTAGGGAACTTGTTGATTGAGTTGTTTATTCTTTTTGGAGTTGCTTGTTATGTAAGTCTTCCATAAGGGGTTCAACTTTTGGGGTTGCATTATTATGTTAGTCAACCATTGTATTGCCTTGGGTAGGGCATATAGTGTATCCTGTTGTATTATCCGGTATTCACGAGCGAGGATGTTTTGTGCCTCCCATGGATTAGGGGTGGTGTTTGTGATTTGTGCCTCCTATGGAAGGAGTGAATTATGACCTTTGCTGCCTCCAATGTTTAGAGAGGGTTTTTAATTGTGTTGTCTCCTATGTTTGGAGTGGGATTTAAATTCATGTTCCTCCTAGAGTTGGAGTGGTTTTATCTCGTTGGTATGAACTTGGGATTCCCTTGGTGATTGGTTATGTTTGGTATGTTGTCAAGTAGAAGAGTGGCTTCTGTTAGGGGCCAGAGCCCAAAGAGGTAAATTGGGAAACCTTCAGAAGTGGTTTAATCAAGTCATAACTTTAAATTAATGTACTTAGAAGTTTAGGTAGTATTTCACATTAATTAAGATAATTGAGCCTCGCTCATGGATGCAAGGGATTGTATAGACTTGGGATAAGACGAGAAGGCCTGCAATGGTAAGGTCATCTATCTATTTGTCCTCCTTCTGAGGGTATTGATTCCTTGGGTGAGTGATATGGGTGCGGAGTTGGGTAGGGCGCCGGGGATAACCCATAGTGGGAGGTCGAGCCTGGAAGATTCGAGGAGGGACTATCCCATGATGGCGGTGTGATGAGCACTCTTTCTCTGATAACTTCAATTGGTATTTGGGTTTATGTGTATGGTCTTCTTATCATACTCGATCTGCTTTATTTCTGGAAGCAATGTGACCTCTGTCAGTGATGTTGTAGTTGTACTTGTGTTATCTTTATGGATGTTTGGTTCATGTGTTTGGTTGTGTTAGTGTGAGTTAGCCTGTGTCTAGGAGTGGATGGACTTGTATAGGAATTCCTTGTTACTATCTCCTAGCACGGGGGGTGAGCCTTTGGGTATCACATGGTTGGGTGGAACGTCACCAAATCCATTGGGTTGTCTTCTTATTAGATGTGGACGATATTTTCAGTTGGAGGCTAAATTGGGATCAGTGCCTTCATACTTTATTCTTTCAAGTTGTGTGTATTGTAATTTATTACCATCCCATTTATCAAAGGTGGAGATGTAGATTTGTAACTTCCTTGTTATTAGATTACCTCATTAGGGGAATGAGGTGTTTGTAATCTTATTGTAAGAGTATATTTTGGAATCATGTGGAATTTCTTATTCCTTGTCGTAATTTTATCATGTTTGGAATGTATGTTATTCTTAATTTGTTAAGTAATTAAATGTTATGTTTTTTAATTCATGTTTCTTGTTAGGGTTTTAAGAAATATTTATCTCATAACCTTAGAGCTTGTTGGAAATGGATAGTGATCTTGCATGTTATTTGTACTTAAACAAAAAAAATAGTACATTTGAGTAGTAAATTGCAATTTCCTCTAGGGTTGCATGGCGGGGCATTACAAATATTATCATTTTATTGTCGCTAGGGTGGTCAGACACACACCTACTTATTTTTTCCCTAAAATTTAAGTACTACTGCATTGAAATTTCAAAATTTCACCAAATAGATTTTTTTTTTAAACAAACCTAGTAGTTTAGAAACTACATTCAATTTTCTAGAGATTCTATTCTTACATATTTTTGAAATAATATAGACAACTTATTCAAATTTTTACGTCAAGTTGCGTAACTCTGATTTTTGTAAATTTTTTTCCAGTTAAGGGCATGTTTTTTCCATGATGATCCTGCACATACCCATTACACTGTTGTCTTGACATAGAGGTATGGATAAATACTAACCATATCTTTGTATCCCAAATAAAATATGCCAAGACATTGCTCAAGAAGATTAGAATGATGGATTCTTAACTAATGTCTACACTGATGGAATCAAGATTGTAGTTATATTTCTTTGATCCATCTCCTCCGATAAATGCAACTCTCTATCAAAAAATGACTAGTGGTTTAATTTACCTTACTTAGAATAGACTAAATACTATTTTCTATTCATTATGTTTCACAATTCATGAAAGAACGAATGATGTGTCATTGGAAAGCATCACAATGGGTACTAAGGTATATCCATGGTAGAATGATTACAATTTAAAATATGTAAAAAAATGAGCAATTATTCTTGATAAGGTGCATAGATGCAAATTATGTAGGATTTGGTTGTGATTGGAAATTCACATTTGGATTTTTATTATTTTGAGGCTCAGGTCTTATTTCTTGGGGCAGTAAGAAGCAAGACAATATTGATCATTCATCAATAGAAGCATAATATCATGTGATAAGTGCAATATTTTGTGAAGAAATTTGGATACATTGCATACTAAAAGGATTAGGAGTAACTCACAATGAACCCACAATCCTCTATTGTGACAACTAGAGTGTTGCTAAATTTTCTCACAATTAGTATTTCATGAATACAAAAAGCACATTGAGGTTGATTGGCACTTGATACGAAAAAATGTTCAACTTAGTAATTTATTCAACTCCAGTTTTTCTATACTCAAGAACAACATGCTGACATCTTGACCAAGCGTCATGGACATGTAAATTTAGATACTTTTCAAGATTATCTCATTACTAATTTAAAACAATGATGTAATAAGAGAAAACATTTCCATATTCCATCATTATCCACCTATATTCTTATTTTGTTTTAATTTGTTGTTGTTTATTAGTGTTTTTAGGATATTTATTTTCATTCCATTTTATTTTTTGTTCCTATGAGTGATACTTGACACATTGGATTAAATTTATATATATATATATATATATATATATATATATATATAAATATATGATTCTATCAATCCAATAATAGT
>VDFB02000255.1:0-20162 GCA_007258455.2 Sequoia sempervirens
TAGTCAAATTATCATCTTATGAGCAAGTCTATCCCATAGATAACATCCAACATCTTGGGATCTATTTGTTCATTATCCAAAACCAAATCAAGGTAAATCAAATAATCAAATAATCCAAAATCAAAATCCAAAACAAATCTAAGAATCCAAAAAATCCCAAAAGTCTAGCATCTCCTCAATATCTTCTAAGAGTTTCACCATCCATATCATCCATCTTTCACACATTTCATCATCACACCTTTTGATCCTTAAGCATCCTAAATTTTCTCTTTTATGCCTAAGATTAGATCAGTCCAAAGAATTAGAAATTAATCTCTCACATTCTTGAAAATTGATCCTTATTTTATGGTTCAAACTAGATCTCAACACAAGAGGAACATGGAAACCAAAAAATAAACATCCACTTCAAGTGACCTAAGCCAAACAAATTCCGAAATCAATCCCGTTGGATCAAGAAATCATGTAACTAACTTTCCTTCATCATCACAAAATCCTCAAGAGGAAGGCCAAGTGGAGGACCTTACCAATAATCCCTTTGGAATGACACAAGATGAGATCACTAAGATGGTCCAAAATCTTGAGAATCGTAGAATTATCAACATCATGATGAGACTCAATCCTTCACTATACATGCTTGAATTAGCAAAACAAGGGGCTAAACTCCCTTCTGATTTTGATATGAGTACCATTGTGGAACCATCTTTTGAGACCATGCCTCCAATTTCATCCATGCCTCCAATATCATCTACACCTCCATTCCAAAGCATCACTCAAACCATCCCCCAAATTACATCATCCATTGCTCCAACTCAACCCATTGTTAACAAAGGAAGCACATTTCTCAATGCACTACAAACACATCCCCTCATGAACGATCAATATTTTGACATAAACACCATCTTGGGGAAATCCATACCCCAAAATCCATTACATACATACGTTCCTCTCACTTTTCATGATCCCAATGACCATCATCATCCTTTCGTGCAACACTTCAAACCTCTCTCCCCATAAATTCGCAAGAAGGGGAATTATTTGGACCAGGCACCATCTTTGATAGTACATCTTCATCATTTCCTCAAGGGAGTATTCCACTCACATTTCGACCACTTTCACCATTGCCATCAATATCCACACCACCCCTCGGTTTAGGACTTCCTCCTTTACCAAACATCAATCAACAAAATCAAATCAACCCACTGAGCATCAATCAAAGCATCATACCAAATCCCCAAATCTTGCCATCGACATCACAACAATAGATGGAAACCATCCCAATAACAGAAACCACCACCATCACATCATCAACTATCCCTCAAAACATGGTCTCACAAGGACCAAGCATATCCATCGCACCATCCACCACTCAAAATCCACTCATCAATACAACAGTGCCTCTCAACACCACAATAAGCACCATTCCAAATCCACCACAACCACCACCACCACTCAACACAAACACATCAAACCAATATAGCATTGCATTACAAGCTGCTCAACAGGCTGCCTATCAAAATGCACTTCAACAAATCCAAAATCGACAAACTGCACAACTAGTCACTCAACAAGCACAAACACAATTAGTTGCACAGTTGCACAATAAACCGCTCAAGCCACACACCAAGCACAACAAGCACAATAGGCTACACAAGCCCAAGCCTTATTGCAACAACAACAAGCTGCTCAAGTTGCACAAGCTACATAGATTGCACAAGCTGCCCAAAAACCACAAGCCCAGGCTTAGGCACAAGCACAAGCTCAAGTGCAAGCACAAGCACAAGTTCAACAAGCACAGGCACAAGCACAATAGCTCGCATAACAAGTAGCCCAGTAGTAAGGATATCAACAAGTGCTAAAACAATACCAAGAGCAGTAAGAAGTAGCCCAACAACAAGCATTATTGGTGCAACAACAACAAGAAGCTCAACAATAGGCACTACTAGCACAACAACAACAAGCGTTGTTGATATAGCAACAAGTACAAGCATACTTGGAACAGCAAAATGTGCAAGCACCATCCATCAACACAGCAACCAATCCACCCATCCCACCAACAAATGGACCACCACAAAACACCTTCATCCCACCCCATGATCCGCAAAATGATGTAACAATGCAAATAAAATTACTCTCACAACAAGTACTTGATCTACAATCAAGGAGAACCATAAAAACACCCAGCAACTTGTGTACCTACCCGTTCGACAAGAGCCTTGTAATGAAACCATTCCCAAAGGGATTTGAGATCCTCAAATTCGATAAATACCATGGGAAGGGAAACCCTAAAGATCGCATATGGGAATTATAGGTTCATTGCGTGGAAGTCGCATATGACAATACCTATCTGATGTGACTATTTCCTAGAAGTTTGGTTGGCCATGCCATGGAATGGTTCTCTCGCCTTCCTCATGGCATAAAGAAGTTCCAAGAGATAGTGGATTCATTCATTAAAAATTAAGCATTTAATATTCGTATGGATGTCAGTCTCGAGGAACTATCAGCTCTGAAACAAGGTAAGAATGAATCATTTGCTTCCTTCTTACAATGATGGCGAACCAGGGCTAATCGGAGCAAATGGGTCATGCCAGAAGAACAAGTTTGCACCATTATATCCAATCTAAGCGGAGCCTTGGCATTCCATCTTAAAGTGCAAGGTATCACCACATTTGACCAGTTGATCTCCAAAGGGCTCAACATCAAACGAGTCGTTATCTCACAAGGAGGATCACCCACATATCCTGAATAGCAAAATAATCGCCCATCCATCAATTAAAATGACAAACCTCGCACATGGGAAAGAAACAAAAATGTTACCAATGATGGTGTTATTGATACCAAAGATGTCATCAACGCCCCTCGACAAAACACACCCGCATCTCAACAACAACCCCAAAACACCATCAAGCTAACACAATGACACAACAACCGAACAATCAAGTGATCAACATCATAAATGATCAAAGGGGACCACCCTAGTGAAACAAGAACTCGCCCAAGCAGAAGTACACTATCCTTGGGGAACCACTCAAGGTCATCATGAAGAAATTAATAAACGAAAACCTCATCAAGGATCCCACCTATGAGAATTACCAGGAACTAGACATGAAACCACCTTGGTAAAATGAAAACCAGCTCTGTGACTTTCACAAAATAAAAGGGCATACCACTAACAATTGCATGAGGTTTAAAAATCTCATCCAAGACCTCATTGATCAAAAAATTATAAATGTGGAGTAGCCAGCAGAAAAATCAGAACCTCAAGATATACACAAATATGATGCGTAATCATAACAAAGGGAACAATAACAACGATAAAGGAAAAGGCACCTTCAAGAGTGTGAATCATGTGTACAATCATGTCATCACATCCATGGATGAGTATTGCACCACTATCACCATCAAAGGAGCCCATGCTGATTGTGGAGTCACCACAAGAGGCAGGAAAATTGCCATTGCGGGGTCATCTCGGCCAAACAGAGCACCCACTTCCAATTCAAGATCTGTTCCCAGTGGCTACAATTTCCTTGATCAATTGAAAATAACCCCAGCACAAATATCCATCATGGAGTTTCAAAAGATTTCATCCACCCATAAGAAAATCCTTGAGGAAGTATTGGCTTCATCCACTATCCCCACAGATCTTGATGCAGAACAATTCCAATCTATGGTCAGAAACATCATTACTCCCAACCTCCTTACATTCTCTAATCAATATTTTCCTGCTCAACCATCTCACAATCGTGCACTCCATTTGGAGGTCCTGGTGCATAAAAACAAAGTCAAGTGAGTCTTGGTGGATGGAGGTGTCGGCTTGAACATTTGTTCCCTTAAGCTCATAAAGAATCTGAAAACCTCAGAGGACTACATCAAAAAAGGAAAAGGAATCACAATCAAGGCATATGATGATCAAGAAAGAGCGTCTCAAGGAAATATTCAACTCCATATTCAAGTAGGGCCAGTAATCATGGAAACCACTTGTCAGGTCTTGGACCTTGACTTGCCTTACAACATTCTTTTGGGACGTCTGTGGAGTCATGCAATGCAAGTAGTACCATCAACCTTCCATCAATGCGTCAAATTCACATATGAAGGCCAAGAGGTCACCATCCATGAGGATCTTGAACCATTCTCTTACTACAATAACCTAGAGGAAAAATACTATAAAATCCCTCAAGTATCTAAAAATGATGGTCTTTCAACTCCATACATTGATCCAGCCACTCTCGCTTCCACTTCTGCAATAGAGACACCTTCCACTCTTGCCATCCCCACCAACTCTAATGTCAAAGTCATCATCCAGGACAATGGTTGTGAAAACTACACAATTCCTGAAAATGCTTTTGTGGTAGGAGAGTTACCACAATCTCCCAGATCACGAGGATGACCGTAATCAAATGAAGCCTCCACATCCCATCCCAAACATTCACTAAAGGATATTCCAACTTTAGAATTTGGGGAGATCTCGGCTGAGAAGTAATAGAGGAGGACCTATCCCATCTCCTGTATCAAGACAATAGACTGGCAACCAATTTACCTATGGATGACAACAACAAAGGCTTGCAAATAATGCTCGCAATGGGCTATGATAGAAACCAAAAATTGGGGAAAAATGATATTGGGATTCTAATACCCATCATTCCTGAGACATGAATGAGACATCTTGGCCTCTTATGTACCCCTCCAAGTATAACCATACATTGACGAGGTCCCCCAGTTAAAGCAGTCAAGACTCCCCGTCAACCAACACCAACTGAGCTATGCTTACCTGTGTCTACCGGCTGAGTCATAGACAATTTCACTTTTGATATAACTAACATTTGTAGTAGTAGTGATGATGAGGAAGAAACCATAACTGATCTACTAATGCTTTTTGAGAATTCCTCACTCCTTATGATCAAAACCCTATCCTATGAGTCTGAAAACCAATCCCATGAGATAAAACTAGTCTACCCCCAACTCATCGATCATGACTAATGAGGACCACCGATTCTTGACACATTCAAAAATGATGAGGCATTCTCATAATTCATGGGACTATGAGACACGATACCATATGGGGATCATAAAGTTGGATTTGAAATCATTCTAGACACACATGCTTATTATGGGGAGATGATCGAATCCTTCAATCACAAAAGTGAAATTTGAGAATAATCTCAAGGTCCTTGAGTGAAAACCACACTGTGGCACTCTTTGATCCTAAAATAGTAAAAAGAAAGGACGTATCCAATGGTGAAAACCTCTCTGAGGTTCTTGTGGATGAAGGATTCAATCTTCTCCTCAGTGCTTTGTGCTAGGAAAAATCAGTAGTTCTAGCAGAAAAGTGCAACACGTATGCAACCTAAAATGGTCACCTAGACTTTGGGCCCCATTTATTTAATTTGTCAACATCAACTTTCTGAATCAATGATTGTCACATTTTCAAATCAAATTTCTTAATCAATTCATAACTATTTCAAATGTTTCAATTTTCCCTAAAGTTTGAATGCTTCATTAATTTTATTTAATCAAAAGAAATAAATCCCTTTTAATAAATAAAATAATGTTATTTAATTAAAGTTAATATTACTTAAATAAAATGATGTTATTTAATTAAATCTATTTTTAATTAAATAATTTTATTTTATTTTATTAATATTCATTTCTAAATTACATAATCTTATTTTATTTTATTAAGATATTATCATCTTAGGTAAATAAGAAGCCAATGAAATATCCTCTCAAGGAAATATCTATTGATGAAAAAAAAAACAAATCAGTTAAAAGGGAAATAAACTAAAAAAAGAATTTCAATCAAGATTTATTTCTATTTTTCTATTTATCCCACATTGCTTCTGAATTTGCCTTCAATTCTACTTTTGCCTATAAAATGAGCCCTCTCATTCTCATTTCAAAAAAAGAAGAAAGAATCACGAATTTTACATCAGACTTATGCTACAAATTTGAATTTTATCATTTGAGATTACATTAGTTTGATTATATAAGCATTTTATTTTTAGAGCATATAGTTTAATATTACATTTTAGCTTAATCTTCATAGTAGATTAATTTGCAAAATAATTCATTTATGGCATTGCATATAGATTAATTTTCATTTCAATAAATTAGTTTGGTTTATTGCATTTTACAGCCATTTAGATTAGTTTTCATTGTTGCATTGCAATAACAGGATTCATGGAGATTGGCATTCTTGCTTTTCCTCTTTGAATCTCTCGTTCCGAGATTGTATTTGCAGGGGTAACAGGGTTAATCTGAGGGCCACAATATCAATCCCTGCTCTTCTCGGATAGAGAGCTGTGAATTGATTTGCAAGGACTCATTATTGAGTATCCTTGCATGCAAGGATTCACAGAAGTATAACATATTTTCAGTTATACATTTTGGCGCCCACCGTGTTTAATTTTTAATTTTTAAGTTAGTTTAGTTTTTAATTTAGTTTTTAATTTAGTTTTTAGTTTTGCTTCATAAATCCAGCTTCCACTCAGTTGCAGGAAAAACGATTTCTGGGTTTTGTAGCCAGGGTCGAAATCTGATCTGGGTATTCTTCATTTTTTTGATTGCTTTCACAGATCTGAAGAAAATAGCTACACAAAAACCGTCGCGCGTCATTTTTTTCACCTGGCTAAAGATTTAAAAAAAAATATTTTTTCATCTTCTACTTGCTGGTTCAAAAAACGATTTCTGGGTTTTATTTTTTGCTTCAAAAAATTTCTGGGTTTCTGTTTTTGTCTACTCATTATAAACAGATTTTTCAGAAATCAAATTTGAAGATTTTTATGCATGTTTTTAATTTAGTTTTTAATTTTTAGTTTTTAATTTAGTTTGGTTTTTAATTCTAATTTAGTTTTTAATCTTAATTTAGTTTAGTTTTTAGTTAGTTTGGTTTAGTCTTTAATTTATATTTTTAAATTAGATTTTTTTTAGTTTCTAAAATTCAAATTAGATTTTTTTAAACTTTGTTAATTTAAAGTAGATTCTTTAATTTTGTTAATTTAAATTAGATTTTTTTTACTTTAGATTTTTTAACTTTATTCATTTAAATTAGAATTATTAATTTAGATTAGATTTTTTTTTAAATTTAGATTAGATTTTTTAATTTTATTAATTTAGATTAGTTTTGTTTTAAATTTTTAGTTTAGTATTAGATTAATTTAGTTTAATTTTAGTTTTGTTAACTAATTTTTCTTAGATTTAATTTTGACTAGATTAAATTAGACTTTTTAATTCTGATTCTTCTCAATTCTTTTTTCACAGCATAACAGTTTCTGCAGGACGCCAGTCAGAGAACTTGAAACACACTAACGGTTTGATTGCAGGACGCGTGACAAAGACTTGAAAACAAACACTTACGCTTGTCAAAGATCTTATTTAAAAAAAAACATTGTGTTTGTTTTCCTGCTTTTCAATTCACATAGTCTAATTAGGGCTTCATTAAAATTCTTAGGAGTTTTGATAGTGAGTAGGGAATTTGGCTCTTTGTTACATGGAGGTGATGACCATGGACAAATCCAGGCTCCTGATGATCTTACTAATATGACGAACTCTTAGGGAGCGGAGCAAGGTAGTGAATCTTTAACACTTTCACTCGTCAGGGGATTATGCTCTTCTCTCATTGAGAGAATCAGAAACCCAAAAGCGTGTGGATTTGGTGAAGTGAAACTGGCTTCGGTGATTAAGGTTGTTTAAGCGTGTTTGGGTAAAGAGGCGGGCTAGAAGTATGCTCTTCTCTTTGGGAGAATCGAGAGAAATGGCTTCAGTCCAGAGGCCATGTCAGTGTCACCTTTAGAATAGGAAAGTTGAACCTCAGGAGCTTTGACCCAAGTGAGAGTACACACCTATGTGGTGATTCCACCTCCCCACTATAATAATAAAGAGCGTCTTGTTGAGGTCTAAAGTTTTCAAGACCATAATTAACAATTTTCCATGACTTGGGCCCGATCATCATGGAAACTCACATTTATTGGCCGGTAGCGCTCCGAGCCCTGCTTGCGAGGGTGTGTGATTTTCAGGTGTTGGTGTGGCTGCGAGGCCCAAGCTCTGTATCAGAGGCACCGAAGGTTATTGTGAACGGAAGCCAAGTAAAAACCTCTTAGTTAGTTTCCTACCCGGTTCACCTCCGAAAGGAGTCATAATCTTTCATAAGGAGGGAAGAATCTCGTATGTTGATCTTACGATTCCCATCATAGAGCATACACTGGGCGTTTGGAGGCCCGGTTCGCGACCTTACAGCCCCTGCTACAAGGGTAACCTTTGAGCATTACCTTTGGTGAGTCCTTGGAAACACCAAAAATACGGGCGCCCTCTAGGGGGTGACACGGCTGTGTGAGGTGCACGTATGCGCATAAGCAATGGGGCAAAAGGTTTTGACTTCTCACCATTTTCTTTGGTAGGGATAGCTATGTGTTTGTTTTTGAGTCTTAAACATTGTCCAAACATCTTCAAACAAGACTCCCCCGATACTATCAAGTTGCTTTGTCCTTGATAGATCTGTTATTGACTACTTTTTGTATCACAACTTGTTTGATTGAAACCTATGTGCTTGATCAAAATCTGTGGATATACTTGCTTGATCTTTGAAAATAAACAACAAACTGAAATACTGAGTTCTTCGATTAGGTGACTTGTCCCAGTTTTAGAGACTTGTTCTGTATTTAGGGTTTATGTGTCCTTGACCTTTTGAATTAGTGATCCTTGATCTCATAAGCAATTTTGCTTGAGATTGGCAAATTAGGAATTGTTCCTGTCAAATAGATAAATTTTTAGACTCTTTGATAACACACTTGGAGAGTGCTAGTAGTCTCCTTGTCCACCCATTTTCATACAATTGAAACTCAGTACACTTTGTGTAAGTCATCCTCCTGATCCATATGTGCTAGGGTGTTCACCCAAGAATTGAGCACCTCTGTGGCAGTGTTGGTTTGCACCTATTTGCAACAGTTCTATTTCACCATCTCTCTCAGACAAGAGAAATTTTTTACTATCCTAGTCTGGTATTGCCGTTTCTTAGAATTGTCTGTTTACTTGAACTCTCCCTTTCATGTCAGTCACAACAAGATATCAAGTGAGCCAGGAAGCTGACCGCCGGATAGTCTTTAACCAACTACCCGGTTGAGAATCGTCAAAAGAGAGGAAAAAGGAACCAATATTTGACCCGGTCACCTAGAATTGATGCGAAACCTATTTGACCCAAGAGCCATTTTAGTGACTTGAGTACCCCTCGGCACCTTCCACTCGGGTATGGATATGAGTTATACTGTCACTCGGCGGGAGAGGGAAGCCATGGATCAAAATCTTGATGATATCTATGAACAACACAGAAACAACATGATATTTGGAAATTCTTCTCATGATGATCAACCTGGTTCACCCCTCATTAATACAAGATATTTTGATGCCCATCAACGGGGTGAAAGGTATAAGAGACGAGCTCACCAAGAACAATGGTCACAACACGAAGGCCAAGACAATGAACCTCGCGATGCTCATGTCAATACAACGTATACCAATGACTTGTTCAAACAGTCTAGACCAAGCTCACCACTTCAACATACCTCAAGGTTCACAAGTGATAGGCTTAGAAGAATTGAACGCGAAAAGAAATCCTTTCTAGATGAACAAGCTGCAAAGCAAGAAAAGTTTAGACAACTTGAGGAAGAGAGCCAAGCTTTATTGGAAGTACAAAGGAAACTTGCTCAAGAGGAGCAAGATAGGCAGTTAGCCCACCAATTAAACAAACAATACAATACAAGGGGTGCTAACAATGGACATAATTCTCCTCCCTCCACCCCTTCCAGAACACCAAGAAGTAGAAGGCGGTCAAGCACCCCTTCTAGATCTCCTAGTCCTAGAGGAAGAAGGGCCTCTCAGTATGCTCACTATAGGAGGCAAACTCCTCCTAGAAATTCAAGACCACACTCCCAACATGTACATCCTGGTTCCCAACATGGAGGTGGTAGCTCACATTATGATTTTGATACTCAAGACTTCATGCGAATACAACAAGAGCCTATCTTCCAACAGTATGTGGAGAGGTATTTGGAACAAAACAAAGATAAATTCTTGGAAAGTCTAATCAACAAGGGTGCCAGAGTCCCTTATAATTTTGATGTGGACAACAAAATACAAAAGCAAAATCCCTCTCAAGAAGAAGAAATCCACCAAATGAAGCAAATGATGGAGAAAATGATGCAACCTAAGAGCTCATTCTCACTAGACTCAATTTGTCCTAATCCATTTGACAAGAGTGTGAGTATGAAAGATTTTCCAAAGAGGGTGGAATTCCCACAATACGATAAATATGATGGTAGTGGTGATCCACATGACCATGTGCGTCAGTTCTATACTATGAGCTTTGAATTCCATCAGGATGACTCCTATTTGATGAGGTTGTTCCCTAGGAGTCTTAAAGGACAAGCAATGGAATGGTTTACCAATATCACTCCTCCTGTCAAGACTTTTAGAGAACTTGTTCATAGATTCATTCAACAATTCGCATATAATTTTCCAAGATCTGTTACTATGTTGGACCTATGCAACTTGAAACAAAATCAAGGGGAACCCTTTGTTACCTTCTTGCAAAGGTGGAGGAGACAATGCTCTCGGTATCCTAGGATGATCCATGAGGATGAAAAGATTGACATACTTGTTAGTAATTTGGTGCCTGAAATGAGACATGAGATCAAAAAGATAGTCTTCACTTCCTTTGATACCATGATTGAAACTGCATGCCGCATTGAAGATGTTCTAAAAAGAACAAGGCATTTTGACCGGACATAGCAAATATACCAACAATGGTCCAACACTAGCAATAAAGGGATAAAGGAAGAACAACAGTGGAACAAAACAAACAAGTTGTTGTCAATGATGGAGTTGTGGATTCTTCCCAATCAAGAGATCAAAGTGTTCTTAATTTGACTAAGGTTGTGCAAGCAATGAAGCTTAATGCACCTCCACAACAAGAAAGTAAACCAAGATATCAGGAAAGGCCCAAAAACCAGAAGCGACAATTTACCAAATTGGGTGACACATATGAGGATATTCTCAAAACTCTCATTGCTAACAACTTGGCACATCCTCGGGATCCTACAAAATTTCACATTCCAGATCCTGAGCCACATTGGTGGGATGACAAGGCATTCTGTAAATTTCATAATGGCCCCGGCCATACTGTTGAAAACTATTGGAAATTAAAACATATCGTCCAAGATTTTATAGAAAGTGGAAAGCTTCAAGTTGATGGCCTAAATACCAATGCTGATCATAAGGCTTTTAAGGAACCTTTGCCTAATTACGACAAGGGGGAAACCTCTAAATCACAGAATGGCAAAGCTGCAATCAACTACACCTATACAACGGCAGAAAATGTGATAAACATGCTTGAAGTTGTGGAGCCAAGTGTTAATATGATAAGGAGTAAAGACCCGCATGGTTATGACTCTCCCCCTATTTTTGACAACCAACCTATTGTGGTGCTGAGAGGTCCTCATTCTAGGTTATCTTCCCAAGCCCTTAATGATGTTACCAGGAGTCAAGCCCCTATTATTCTCAGAGGGCCTAGTTCAGGTCCATCCAACAAATCCAAGCAAGTGGCATCCAAGAATGTCACTATAAAGTCTGCCACTGCTCTCAAACCAAACTACAATCTTGTAGATCAGTTACAGAAAACTCCGGCACATATCTCAATCTTAGAGCTTCTAGAGTTGTCCCCTAGGCATAAGCAGATCCTTGAGGACGCTTTGCGCACAGCAAATGTCCCCAACAACATTGATATAGACCAATTCCAAGGCATGGTGAATCACATTACTAGCCCACATTACCTTTCTTTCTCTGAAGATGATGACAAATCCCTAAGCCATCCACATAATCTTGCCCTTCACATTGAAGTCATGATTCATAAAACCCGTGTCAGGCGCGTGTTGATTGATGGGGGTGCTGGGTTAAATATCTGTACTTTGAATTTGTTAAAAACTTTGGGCTATTCAGAGCAAGTGATTGACACTAGAAAGAAGATCACCATAAAGGCCTATGATGAGGCAGAACGAAGTTCTAAGGGATTGGCTGTCCTTCTTGTCAAGATTGGCCCAGTTGAAAAAGATATCTTGTTTCAAATTGTTGATACTGGACCCCTTGCATACAACATTTTACTGGGTAGACCATGGATTCATGATATGCAGGCCGGTCACGATCTACCACCACCGATTAATGTTAAGTTCCCCTACAATGGAGTGAGAATTTGCATACCCGGGGGATAACACCTTATCGAATTAACTCAATCTCGGCTAATGTTCATGTCCCTCTTAAGGCATGAGTTATGAAACAGCTTTAGCGGTTGTCCGAAACAAATTTAAGTCAGTAGACCTTGGCATGGGGGGTATCAACTTGACTCTTTTGCAAAGATGCCTGTTTCCCCTAGGACATATGGAAAGCCTTCACAGGAGATGAAACCATCATCTTCAACAATGACAATATTTGACAAGTTTGTTGAATCCTCAGTACCAATACAAGATGAAAAAGAGGAAGTAGCTGTTTGAGATTGGATATACAAAGAGGAGAAATACCAGCACAATGAAAATTTCTCCCCCTCTCCTAAGTACTATGGGAGAGGATATACTTTTGTCAAGAAGATGGGTTATCCAGGATATGGCCCTCTTAGTCATAGGTTAGATGCTAGAGCCGAACCGCTCAATCATGATCTTTTTGCATGTAAGTCTAAGAAACCGGTTGGCCTAGGCTTTATGAACAACAATAAATGCACTGTCCCCATTTCTGATAGGCGGGATAGTAAAGATGACATATAATATGTACCAGATTTGACCAATCAACAAGACATAACAGATGATTGGATACCTTCAACAAATCTCCTTTGGGAAGATTCAAGAGATTTAATAATTGATAGTCCTCCTATCTCATTTGCAATAGATAGTGACTATATGAATGCAAGATTGACTATGGATAGTGTCTCCATCCTAGCTGCAACGGATGGTGATAATTCAGATAATTTTGTGATTGAGCAAATTGCTAGAGGAGAGGAGCCTCTTCCAAATCTTGAGGCTTCTACATCATGAGGCTCCAACAATAATTCAGAAATAGACTCTCATGAGTTTGAATGGGATTCACTCTCAAATGCAACAGTTGACTTGGATATGGATGTTGTCCATGCTTATAGTTCTCAACCTAATGTAACTGACGAGTCATGTGTTAGATTAGAAGATTGGAACCCACATGTCACATTAGTAGACGATTCTTCGCTTGCTAGGATAAATTCTGATTTAGACACTTTAGAGGGAAACTTGATAGATTCCAATTCTACAGTCACCCGAGATGACACCACCTATATCCTTAATCTTGAACCAGTCATCAACCTACCCCTTGTTCACCCCAACCTTATTGATTGGTCTCAACGGTACCAAGAGCCTCAACTCTTGACATTTCACAATGACTATGAGAGATCACGCTTTAATAAATGCCGAAACTGAACTATAAGGTCTCTTCCACCCGATTGAAGCCCGACTACGATTATGAATAAGGGCGACATCAAAGTACCTTGAGTCACAAGATAAAAAGAAAAGAAAAAAGAATAAGTTTACGATGCGTGAGAGGAAACCACTAAGCGTGATTATCGGAAACCAAAAAAAGTAACAATAAAAGATGTATCCAAAGGTGAAAACCTCCCAGAGGCACCTACGGATAAGGTACTTGATGGTCTCCCAAGCTATTTCCAGGATAGATCATCAGTATTGGTTGAACCTACAGAAGCTGTTAATTTGGGCACAGAGGAAGTTCAAAAAATTGTACACTTGGCTAAATCTTTATCACTTGAAGAAAAGTATCTAGAGAGTTCCTCAAAGAAGGAAATTAACTTTGCATGGACATGCACCAGACATACCCGGGGTTGAACACTAATCTCATTGTGCATCATTTATCCATAAAGCTCCGGTGTGAAACCAGTCAAAGCGAAGTTGAAAAATGCACCCTCATATAGCTCTTTTGGTGAAAGCTGAATTAGAAAAGCTCCTTGTTGAGTTCAGTAGAGCCATAGACTATAAAATTTGGTTCCAACATTGTGCACAATTTCTAAACTGATAATAATTTGAATCTACACGGACTTTAGAGATCTTATGAGCATGCCCAAAGGATGTTTCCCACTTCTAACATATAGACATGATAGTGGACATGGCGGTAGGGATATAGAGATCTATTCTTTGATGGATGGTTTTAAGATATGTCCGGATCGAATAGCTCGAGGATCAGAAACGCATTCACATGTGCCTGGGGTACTTATTGTTGGAATGTCATGCCCTTTGGATTGAGAAATGCAGGAGCTACTTACCAAAGAGCTATGACAACCATCTTCCATGACATGATGCATAAGAATATGGAAGATTATGTGGATGACACCCTGGCTAAGTCTAAGAGAAGAGGAACACATTTGGCTGATTTAGAAGTGATTCTAGATCGCATGGAACAATTTCAACTAAGATTAAACCCAAAAAAGTGTGCATTTGGTGTTACTTCTGGAAAATTATTGGGATTCATCATTTCAGCTAAAGGAATAGAAGTGGACCTTGAAAAGGTTCAAGCCATTATAAACATGCCACCTCCCAAAAATGTCAGCCAAATGAGGAGTCTTCAAGGGCACCTTCAATCCATAAGGAGGTTTATTTCACAATTGGCAGATAGAGCACAACCTTTCAACAAAAAATTGCATAAAGGTGTTCAATGTGTCTGGAATGAGGATTGCCAAAAGAGCATGGATCAAATTAAAGAATACTTGGCAAATCCTCCCATTTTAATGCTTCCCATTCCAGGAAAACCTCTCATTTTATATGTCTCAGCTACTGAATCTTCGTTGGGGGCATTGTTGGCTCAATTAGATGAACAAGGGAAAGAAAGGGCCATATATTATATTAGTTGCACTCTTGTTTCTTATGAGGTTAATTATACTAGTATTGAAAAAGCTTGCCTCGCAGTAGTGTTTGCTTCTCAAAAATTGTGACACTATATGCTCACGCACACCATACACCTCATATCAAAAATTGATCCTCTCAAATACTTGCTCGGTAAAGCTGCTCTCACGGGCAGACTTGCTAAATGGATGATGATTCTTTCTGAATTTGACATAGAGTATATTGAGCGCAAAGCAATCAAAGGCCAAGCTATTGCAGATCAACTAGCTAATTTTCCTATTCAAGATAATATGCCCATTCAAGTCAACTTTCCAGATTAGCATCTTATGTACATGACTGAAAGATCCTGGAAACTATTCTTTGATAGTTCATGCAAAATGGATTACGGGTAGGTGTGTTGTTTGTTTCTCCTCACATGGGTATACTATTCCTAAATCTTACAAGTTACTCTTTCCATGCACAAACAACAAAATTTGATATGAAACTTTGACAAATGGATTCACAAAATGGCCATAGAGTGGAATATCCGCGAGAATTACATATCTATATGCAAGTTCTCGGTGATCATCAACCAAAGTCAATGAACAATACCAAACAAAAGATGACAAGTTAGCAGTACCTTACAAAAATGGTTGATTAAATTTGAGGCGATTATTTTACTTTGTCACCTTCGGCTTACGGGAACAAAGCAAGCGATGCTATGGCCACCCTTGCTTCACTTCTTGAGTTAGAGGAACATGGAGTCGGAGATATGAATTCTGGTGGAAGAGCTCTGATATCCATGTTGTCTCACACAGCCATCATTTGTACCTTGTCGATCATGAATCCTCCGCTATGGTGCTATTTACTCATATCTTCGTGATGGCATCATCCACGATACATTTAACCGATCTGAAAGAAGAAACCTTATCTGCAACGCCTCTCGCCATTCCCTCATCTCTGGTGATTTGTATAGGAGGGGTCTAGATGGAACACTTCTTAGGTGCTTAGAAAAGGAGGAATCTGATCAAGCGCTAGTTGACATCCATGAGGGCATATGTGGAGGACATTCTAATGGTCTTTCCATGGCTAGAAGGTTGCTTAGAGCAGGGTACTATTGGCCTACGATGCAGATAGATGCAGTAGCATTTGCTAAGTCTTGTGAAAAATGTCAGAAACATGGACACCTGATACATGCTCCAGGTAGGGAGCTAATTCCTTCTATATCTCACTGGCCATTTCAGCGATGGGCCTTTGATCTTGTTGGGAAGATTCATCCCAACTCATTAGGTGGGCATAAGTTCATTATCACTGCTACTGACTACTTCACAAAATGGGTAGAGGCTATTCCACTTTCTATTGCCTCAGGCAAGACAGTGTCTTTATTTATTTTAAACCATATCATCTATCGATATGGAGTGCCATCTGAGATCATCACTGACAATGGAGGTCAGTTCAAAAACAAGGACCTTAAAGAACTCTGCCAAAGATTCGGGACTTCAAACAAAACCATTCTCAAGATTTTGCACAAAACAGTTCATAAGAATGGTAGAGACTGGCACCTATAGATAAATCCGGCCCTGTGGGCCTATAGAACGAGTATTCGTACTCCAACTGGGGCTACTCCTTTTGCCCTCACATACGGCGCTGAAGCAGTGTTACCTTTAGAGGTTGAGATTCCATCACTTCGGGTCTCTCTCAAAGGTCTAGTTACAGATGAAGACTATCGCGCCATGAGATTGCAAGAATTAGAACTTCTTGATGAGAAGCGTAAAGCATCATTTGACTATATGAGGGTCTATCAAAAGAGGATGTCCAAAGCCTTCAACAAAAGGTTCGCCCTAGAGAATTCCAAGTAGGAGATCTTGTCTACTTGAGAGAATCCCTAAGAACCAACATGCTTAGAGAATAGAAGGAGGCAAATTCAAACCCTGTTGGCTTGGACCTACATCATCCACCAGCTGACTTTTAGCCACGGGTGCCTATCTACTATCTTTTGAGAAGAGGAGATGACTCCACAGGCCTATCAATGTTTTACTTTTTGAAGAAGTTCTATCATGATACCCACGTTAATGCGAGGGGCATCCTTTGTAAATAATTATGACCACTGAAAAAAGTTCCAAAAAAAATTCGATATATGATCTTGAAAAATTAAGAAAAAAATTGATGTAATCAAAAATCCATAAAAATTTAAATATGATCTTTGAAAAATACAAAAAAAATATAAAATAGAAAAAGCAAAAAAATGCAGCAGGTGAAACTTACGGAAGCAATGGTATATGAGGTAGAAAAATACAAAAATATAAAATAAAGTCCTAAAAATTCTTCAAATTGGTGAAAGCACAGGAACGAGGGGCACTAGCAGGGCCCAGCACATCCCTATTTCTTAGCATGCATCCTCGACACTTAGCCTTTCTCTATCATGCCTTGTCCTTATTGCCTTGGTTTGGAATTGGTCTTTGTCTTTGTCTAGGGGCATCACTGTGTTAGCTTTGGTCTCTTGGATGTGCTTGTCTTTAGGACACCTCGCAAACGGTGTTTTTCAACACTAACCCAACTGTGTTTTTCAACACAACCCCTGACATCGTGTGTTTTTCAACACTTATCAGTTTGGTCTTATCTAGTTCGGTCATGTGATCTTACCTACTTGCAAGCATTCGATCCTTATCCTCGGAACTCAATATCAGTTTACACACTTAAAATTTTTTAATTGCAACACTTAATGCTTGATATGCCATGATCTTTTCTTTGTGTGTTGACTGATATTGATTTTCGTTGAGTGTCCTTGTCTAATAAGTCTGTCCGTGATGCATAGCTAGAGGACTTGGGGCATGGGGCATGTTTTTATTTGCTTTCTGCTTGTGGGTGTTGTCTTGAACCTCTCCAGTGTCTCTTGTTGTCTACTTGACACACTTAAGAGATTTATGGCATCATCCTTGAATGTTTTTGCACAACCATTCTCATGGTAATCTTGGCGTTTATGTCTTGATGCGAGCATGGTTTTGCTACATTAAATTGGGTAAGCTAACATTGTAGTCATCTTGACCTTCATGTCTTTGATGCTCATGTTAGAATCTTTCCACATTCCAAGCTGATATAAATCACATTCATATCTTCATAGTTGCGTTTGTGACTAGTGATGATTGTGTGATCGTCCGATGTCTGGTAATAATGGCCCAATGATGAAAATAAGTTCTCTTACATTCTCTAATGAATGATGAACACACAAAAACCTATGTTACCCTATTGCAAGTACACCTTTGCATTTTCATGTAGCTTGCATTATTTAGACTTCATGTTAATTTGCACTTTTAGGCTGTATTATGGGTTTGAGAGGGTTTTCTTCATCTTTCTTGTGGATTTTTCATCAACTATGATCCCGTTCTTCATTTCCTTATCTTCTTTCATGATCTCAATCGAAATTCCCCATCTTAAATAGTTGATTGATTTTGATGCATCCTCTTTATTGAGGCATATTCTCTTCCTTCTTTCCATTTCTTTCCATTTCTTCCAAACTTCTATCTTCCATTCGATTTCACCCTTCTTTTCTTCTAATTCAACCTTAGGGCATAATTTTCTTGCTGATCTACCTGGGTTCTGTGATTCTTATATTTTTCATCTTACATCAAGAACCTTATCTTTTGTTTAATTTGATCAAATTTTTCAATTTATTATTTCTCCTCTATCTCATTTCGATTTCGATCACGAGGGGGCAGTGCCTATCAAACTTCAATCCTTGATTCAGCTTTATCAATTTATCAATTGCTTCTCTTGGGGCAACCTTGCTTGAGATTCTTATCTCTCACTTTGGATATGATCCCGAATCGACCTCATGTTCAAAGGCCTTTTGTTTATGTTTGTCCAGATGTGATCCCGAGTCGACCTCACATCTGAGTTGTTTTGTGATCCCAAATCGATCTCACATTGCAGCTTCATTCTTTGACTGCATGTGATCTCGAGTCGACCTCACATTAGTCAAAGAGGGGCAAATGTATGCAACCTAAAATGGTCACCTAGACTTTGGGCACATTTATTTAATTTATCAACATCAGCTTTCTGAATCAATGATTGTTGCATTTTCAAATCAAATTTCTTAATCAATTCATAACTATTTCAAATGTTTCAATTTTCCCTAAGGTTTGAATGCTTCATTAATTTTATTTAATCAAAAGAAATAAAACCCTTTTAATAAATAAAATAATGTTTATTTAATTGAAGTTAATATTACTTAAATAAAAATGATGCTATTTAATTAAATCTATTTTTAATTAAATAATTTTATTTTATTTTATTAATATTCATTTCTAAATTACATAATCTTATTTTATTTTATTAAAAGAGATATTATCATCTTAAATTAAATAAAATAAATGAAATATCCTCTCAGAATATCTTTATTGATGAAAAAGGAAACAAATCGGTTAAAAGGGAAATAAACTAAAAAGAATTCCAATCCAAGATTTGTTTCTATTTTTTCTATTTATCTCACGTATACGGGTACCAGCCATTCCACTTTGCTTGCCCTGCTCAAGAATGACCCTCTCATTTCTCATTTTTCAAGAGAATAAGCGGTGCCGGACTTATGCTACAAATTTGAATTTTATCATTTGAGATTACATTAGTTTGATTATATAAAGCACATCTTATTTTTAAGGCATATAGTTTAATATTACATTTGTAGCTTAATCTTTAGTAGATTAATTTGCAAAATAATTCATTTATGGCATTTATAGATTGAATTTTCATTTCAATAAAATTAGTTTTAGTTTATTTGCATTTTAACCATTTAGATTAGTTTCATTGTTGCATTGCAAGAGCGGGATTCGCTGAGTTGGCATTCTTGCTTCTCCTCTTTGAATCTCTCGTTCCGAGATTGTATTTGCAGGGGTAACAGGGTTAATCTGAGGGCCACAATATCAATCCCTGCTCTTCTCGGATAGAGAGCTGTGAATCGATTTGCAAGGACTCATTATTGAGTATCCGTGCATGCAAGGATTCACAGAAGTATAACATATTTTCAGTTATACAAGCCTCATCAATAATATGAGTTGAAAACACATCTAAACTGGTGATGAAAACCAAGATGTGCTTGTCATCGTTGAATACTTGAAAGTTGGTAACATTGTCTAGCACAAACGGGGTGAAGGTAAGTTCAACATTGAACCTTATGAGGCTAGATAGTGACAAAGGTTGAAGAGTGCTAGTTGCTTGAGCTAGGGCATCAATAGTATAATTTTGGGAGTGAGGTATCATTTGAATATTGAATGCATCTAAGCA
>VDFB02000256.1:0-60032 GCA_007258455.2 Sequoia sempervirens
TATTATTCTTTTGATAGATTTTTTCCAAGCATCCATAGCTTGTTCGAAGCACTTGTTTTAGGCTTTCAACCATAGCAACAAGGCAACACTTGAACTATTTGACAAAATGCTTTGGTAGACATGTATGAAAAATGTGGTAGTATAGACAAGGCAGTGAACTGTTTGAAAAAATGCCTTAAAGAAATGTTGTCTCATAGAATGCCATGACAACCAAATGCAATTGGCAGCTGCTCCTAGTTATTTGTTATGCAATGTGAAGTAATTGCATAACTGCTTAGGTTGACTTTGTAAAAAGTATATTGTAATTGAAATTTTGTCATCTATCAGCCTCTAGTTATAAGTTATGAAACATGAAGCAATGTTTTCAATTTGAAAGATGTGCAATGCAATGTAATCAACGTTATGAATATACACTACAAAAATCTATTTTTTACTAAGTTACCGGTTCAGTTTTGGGTTTGGGATTGGGTTCGAGAACCTGGTTTGCTGGTTCGGGAAAAAAAAAATTGGGGTTGGGTTCGTTTTGGGTTCGGTCATACAAAAACATATAAAAATCAGAAATATATACATATTTGCAGCAGTAATCAAGTTCAGAATACACCACCATATTAATAGTCAAATAACATAGCAAAAATACACCACCACTTTCATAGTGAAATATTAAAATATTAGTGATCTAATTAATGTCACATGATACAAAATTATAAATTAAAGTTCAAACATAAAATGTCAAGTGTTTACAATCACCATTATTGATCATTGATCAATCCAAAAAGTGTGAACATTTTTCCTCATGGTGGAAGGAACAAGAAAACAATGTTACATAATTATTTACATTGTGAAAGAGCCAAAACCTTTTTCTTGGCAGATCGTAGAAGAATCTCACAATTTTTTTTGGGCATCCTGCCTTGAAATCCAAAACTATCTCGAGCCATGAATGATTGACCAGGAACTGTGAGAAATAAATAAGATAAATCATGCAACTTACATTGCAATTTCTTTCCTTGGGAAAAGGGTAAAGTTTTCTTTTCAGGGAGAATCTCCTTTAGAGTTTGAACACATTGATAATTTTCAAGATAGACTTAGCCAAATATGTCATCTAGGTTTGAAGCTTTTAGGTAAAATGTTTGCTTCTTAAAATTTTGTTCAAAATTCAAGATGCAGGCTCTCCTCCCTTAGGGAAGAGAAGGCCTATCAAACCTAACACTCTTATGCAACACTTCTTAAGTTCTTGTTGATGTAGTATTAGATGCAAAGTTTCAAAATAGGCATGGTTAAATAAATTCTCATCTCATGACTATCATTGCATCAAATTAAGAATTTTCAATCCTTTATGGTCTAGACAAGAGAAGTATGGAGTAGTGTTCCAATGCTAAAGTCTTATTGTGAATCTCTTTGCTATGAGTGGTTCAAAAATGAGGAATTTGTCTTCTGCACCAAATGAGAAATATTCACAATATGTGCTAGGAAGGAATAAGTCCATAAGATCGAGTATGCAAGAACTGAGAATTGCAAATTTGGCTTACATTTGACTTCCAAACACATAAATTTTCACACTTTTCGATGTTCACATGTAAGTCAAAAAATATATGTGTGTAAGTTGTAAAGTATACACTTGAATACATGTAACTCATATCTATTGAACCATGAATTTATAATTTGCAAATATGGACACCATCGATAAAAAGATTTGTATTAACCATGTAATGATACATCAATATATGCTTCCATATAAGTATAAAATATAGTTAAAAATAGCCATATAGGCTTACAAGAATGCTATATAGGCATTCAATGTCAAATATATCCAATACAAAATATGTACAAAATTGCCATGTAGGCATACAACAAAGGGCTCTGTGCATTCAAAATTCATTTCTCTCCATGCTCCGATTCTAATACAATTTTCTTTCCCTTTGTTGGGCAATCCGATGGCTATAAGTCTGTCACCTATTTTTGATGTGCTCGAGGAGTGCTCGTACTGCTCCTCCTAGTGTTTAGCTTCTGGTGAAGTTTCAACTATTATAATAAGAAGTAAAGACATTAATATATAGAAATTATATTATAAAAATTAATATATTTAACAAAATAATTTCTACGGCCATCTCAATGACATCACTTCCTCGATGGAAATATTTGCATCACCGATGCTCGTGCATGCTCAAGCTCAGATAAACCATCCAAATAGAATTAAAACTATGAATCAATAATGGTTTGATTTTTCACTAGAACTAGTTCATCTATAACAATGAATGTAATTGAAATTTAGTAATTTGGTTCTTATGCCTCCCCTATCAGAGCCATCGAGGATTGTATAGCAGAGGAAACACCAATATCCATTGCCCTCATAACGTTTGGGTGTTTTGTCACCAACATCTGAAAATAAAACAACAAATTATTCAATCACAAAAGTTACAATAGCGATCCATGTGATGACTTATAATGTATGAGATCTAATGAACAAAATTTTGAGTACAAGTATTAAACAGATATATTTCTGATTATTAGTTATCTAATTTGAAGTAATGCTTTGATTTTGAATGATCTGTGTAATGCAATGTAAGGTCAACAATATGAATATAAACTACACAAATCTATTAAACTTAGAATTCATTACTTAAGTTCTCTTTAAATTCTATATTACCTCCGAACGTTTGATCAAATCTTGGTACTCGGAGGTGTTTCCTTGAAAACCTCAACGGTACCCTATTCAACATCCAAAATCACATATTAAATACCATTCAGAAAACAATGCTATTAACACATGTAATAAATTTATAATTGTTTACTAACTTTACATACCCCACCGAGTAGGTGTACTTGCAAAAATATAGGTGGATGACTGGTGTATCCAGTCTCTACACTGTGACCCTACAATTTTATTAAAATAATAAAACTAAATTAGTTAATCTTGCATTTCACAATCGAAATTTAATAAATTAAATTCAATGAACATGCTGAATTTTACCTGAGTGTCAATGCCATATGCATCATGCAAAATGTCAGCCATCCTCTCCATCCCCGTAGATGCATATAGATCAGGTTGCGTAGTAGCATATGGATCCTACGTAGCACCCTCTTGAGTGTCGGTAGGGTCATATGAACAAGTTTCCCCGCAAGATTGACACACATGGGTTCGAAGGCCACCACCTAAAGAATCCCCTAGATGGTGATGTACAATAGGGCTAGTGTGATGGATGACACTCTGGGTCAAATTTGTGATCATCTGCAATGTCTCTATGTCGGTACTCTCCTTCGCAATGGCAAGCATCACAATCTACTCACGAGGTGGCCTAGCGAGAGGTCATCTCCCTTGCCACGTAGGATCCGGCTGTGCACCGGGCCTATCCTGAGCTGACCCCCCACCTCTCCCCTGAAACTCCCTCATATCAAAATAATTTGGGATTTGGTTCAATACAAACTCACTTTATAGTTTCCTAAGAAAATATTGGGGGACTTCACAATTATTGCACGGTGGGTAATCAAAGACCATATACCATCTTTCATAAAAATGGTTCTTAATCTCTTTGTGGTTGCACTAATGAATAGGAAACCTCTTTGCATTGAGGGTAAGATTTTGATTTGTTTTAGGGTCAGTGAATAGAGAGCACAAATCACCTTTAGTAATTTTTAAATCTTTTACTTATCTATATGATAATTTGTCTGCATAATATTCCCTAGCTGTCTGCCTCCTATCTTGCCATCCAGATATTTGTTGGGTGATTGCATCTACATTTTTTAACATGTCTTTCAATGAATTTGCTAGAAGAATTATTTATGTGGTTGAAGCATTTGGATCACTCAACCTACTGATAAGATCCTCAAGTTGTTTTCTATTGTTCTCAATTTCACTCCTCAAATTTTCTTGAGTGCCAGGAGGGAATTGAGAAAATGGTGGGGGAGGTTGATTTTGTTGTTGAGGTTGATTTTGTTGAGGATTTTGTTGTTGAGGATTTGCAGGATTTCCTACAGATTTAAAAAAAAACAATCAAATCTAACCTAAAACAAACAAAATCAATTTCAAACTAACAAATTCATAACAAATAGTAAACAATACTTACCTCCTGCATCTCTTCGTCGTCATGGTGCCATATTTGCAGACAAAATCCAATTTTTCTTGATGAAATTTGCAGAAGTCCTTCCTCCTAGAACACGAGCATGAAATTGAGGGTTTTTGGCCGCAGGTAGAGCTGAGAAACGGTGAAAAGAAAATGATACACATTTCACTTCTTTTTTTTCTTTTAAAAGCACATAACACGCTCGCGTTATGTGTTTCCCCTTTTTTTTTCCCATTTGGCCACAAAAGTGCGACCAACTTCGTGCACCCGCCCATTGATTTGATTGTGAACTACAAAAATGTTAAGAATGGTAGTGTCATAGACATAGTTTACATTCTCTCCTTTGTTGTTTGATGAAGAGGATTCCCCTTTTTCATAGTTAGGTAAATGATTTTTGAATGCGCCATGATCATCATTTGTTTGGGGTCCTTCTACCAATATTTCCTTTTGATCAATCAAGTCTCATACCAAATGTTTTAGCTGCATACAATCATTTGTTTTATGTCCCTTGTTTCGATGAAAATCACAATAATGTGTGTCATTCCACCAAGATGGTTTAACTTGTGGGTTATAATCTTGTCCCTCTGGTAATGTTATAACTTTATGTTCAAGAAGTTCCTTTAATGTTGATTCAAGAGACTATCCCAAAGGTATGAATTTTCTTTGATTTGATGGTGTTTTATATGGTATTGAAACTGGTTTTGATTCATTGTTATTTTGATTATTGTTTTGATTATTTTGATTGGTGTTTTGGTTTTTTTTATTGGTCTTGGTGGTAGCTGCTATCAAGTTAAATACTAGTTTTGCATTTTGTGTTTTAGTTGCACCATCATTGTTACCAACACTCTTGTTTCTTTGCCAAAACTTTGGTTTATCACTGTTGTTGTAATTATTGGAAGAGGAATTTGCTAAGTCGTTTCCTTCATTATATATTTTTATGACTCCTCTCTTGACCAATGCTTCTTCGATTTTGATTCCATTTTCAATCATTTTCTCAAAGGTAGGTGGACATTGCAATTCAAGTCTATAGCTCATCTCATCATTTAGGTTGTCAATGAAGATTTCCATCTTTTCCTTTTCAAGTATGGGATGAGAATATCTTGTAAACAATCTTCTCCATCTTTGCAGAAATATGAGGAATGATTCACCCTTTTTCTATTTTGTATTGCAAAGTTCTTTCATTGTTATCTCATGTTGGATGTTGTAAGAGTATTGGGTGATGAATTTATTAACCAGCTCTTCAAAGGTTTTAATTGGTGGTGCTAGTTTGGAGAACCATTCCATGCATTTTCCACCTAAGCTTCGTGGAAACAATCTCATCAAGTAAGTCTCTTTGTGTGCAAATTCAAGACTCATGGTTTGAAATTCCCTTACATGGTCTATAAGATCTATTTTACCATTGTATTTATCATACTTTGGGAATTCACAATGTTTGGGAAAAGGAATCACATTAACAGTTTGATCAAAAGGATATGGGAAAATATCTTGCAGCGGATATCTTTTTTGTGGTTCCTCTTTGCATGTCAAGAATTTGTTGTTGTAATTTTTTCATTTGATGAGTTAATGCAGCCACTTGATCTGTATTTGGTGGTTCATTTTCAATCCTTTTAGGAGCTCCTTTCAATTGGTTAACATCAAAGTCATGTGGAAGTTTGATACCTTGATTAGCCAGCATTAAAAAGTATTTTTCTCCATCTTTTTCAAAAATCTTTTCCATGAATTTGTGGAATTTGGGATCTTGTTGTACTGTTTGGATATCTTCCTTAGTTATTTCATCATTTTCAGTGTTATGGAAACTATAAAATGGATTTTCTTTAGGTTCAGCCATGGTGTTTTGAGTTTCAATTTCTTTTTCCTTGAGTTTTTTCTTTTGTGATCTTGTTTGAATGGGAATACAAGTGTTATAATTTGACTAAACTTTGATCTTCATTTGGAGGTGCCAAGGATAAAAACCAAGTCAAATAAGATGACAAATCTTACTAATGAGACTAAGTTTAAGTTTGATTACACAACGTTGTTTCATGATGAAGGATGACATATCGTAATGATAAAACTTGGCTTAACAATCAAATGTTTGTTTGATGATAAGGAACTTTAAGATGTTAGATCATGGTTTAGTTTGAAGAATTTCACTTGTAAAGGTTAGTTTTAACAATTTTAAGGCACTGGTGTGACTGAGGAATGTTTATGTTCTGGTAAAGATCCTAATTCTGGTGCAAACTGACAAACAAATGGTAAAAATAGCTCTCTAGTTTTGAATTTACTAGATGTGCTAAAACAAGGTATGGATGCGCTAAAAGATTGCACAGATGCGCTAGAATGTACCCAAGATGTGCCAGAAAATAGACTCAATGCACTAAAAAAGGACCAAATGTGTTGGAGAATGCACCAAATGCGCCAAAAGATGGACTCAATGTGCTAGAAAATGACTCAGATGCACCAGAAAGTGAACTATATGTGCCATAAAAATCCAGTGATGCACTACACTGCCCCTAAATATGTGATTTCAAGTTGTTATTTTGTAGGTGAATGCGCTAAAAGGATTAGTACATGCGGTGGAGGATGGAACAAATGCGCCAAAAAGTGACCCAGATGTGCTAGAGAATGGACTAGTTGTGCTAGAAAATGACTCAAATATGCTAGACTATACCCAATATGTGCCAGACAATGGACTCAATGTGCTAAAGGATGTTATGAATATGCTATAAAATGCACTATATGCGCTAGAAATTGTAGTGAATGCACTAAAACAGAGGGTGGATGCACTAATCTAGTTATTTTGCTTTTTAATCTATAAATCTGAATGTTTCCAGGGTATGCTTTTTTGAACAATGATTTTTTGCTTGGTTTCCAGTTTGTGAATTATGGGAATTAAATGCTTTAAATGGATGATTTCTTGGATTATGACCTCAAACATAGCAGCAAGTTGTCAAACAGTTGTGTTAAGCCTAGGAACTAAACATTGAGTGTGTATTCAGGAATCTAGTTTGATTCCTTCGATTTCCACAAGTATAACACAAGAGAAAACAATTCAATCACTTATCTAATGTCAAGGGTCACTTAAAATACCATAGCCCACATCTTAGAACCATGTCAACTCACACAACCGTATCACCCCCTAGAGGGTGCCCATGTTTTTTCCTTTCCCAGGTCTTAACCAAGGTCAAATCCTCCACCTTTGGCCAGTAATCCTTGATGATTATATGGTGAGTGTCTTGGGGGAAGATTCTTCCCTCCCCTTGCACTATGATATTAGAAGTGTTCGGAGACTGACTCAATTGGCTTCTAAACTTAAGGTTCATAGTAACGGTTTCCATTTGGCACAACAAAATGATAAACTCTCGTAGGAGACCTCCCAACCTTTAGAACAAAGGCTTTGGGGATGGTTATAAATGCACACTGTCGTCGAATTGTGAGTTTCCTCAAACTCACTTTTGATTATAGTGGGTCAGAAAAATTGGCTTTAGTTGTTCCCACTTAGGTTGTTCCCATAGGGTGAGTACTTTTTCCCACTACGACAAGCCTTCTAAAGGTGCTAACAAAGCATAAAATAGTGATTCTAGCATTCTAGTCACCCAGTGAAGGGGAGAGCATAGGCCTATCACCTTACAAGCACAGTGGACAAGGGTGTTCTTTAACCTTCTAATTAAACTAGGTTCCTAATTTAATTAAAAGAAGCCAATAAAATAACTCAAGCCACTACATAGATCATCAGTAGTTTGATAAATTTGTCTTTGACTAGCGTATTAAGCACCTGCAACATAGAAAATATCAATTAGTTCTCGAGATTTTGAAATTTTGCAAAATAAACTAGATGTGTTAAAAGAAACATCAGATGCGCTAAAAGATCACTCCTATGCGCTAAAAGAACTACCAAATGCGCTAAAGAAACTACTGAATGTGCTAAAGTAAATACTAAATGTGCTAAAAGACCCCTTGTATGCATCGAAAGATGAACCGAATGCACCGAAAGATGATCTTGATGAGCCGTAACAAGAACCAAATGCGCCAAAAGGTGTTTCGTATGCACCGAAAGAAATAACAAATGCGCTACATAAAAATTCATGTCCAAATCTACGAAACAACTTTCCAAAAAATTTCAATAACAAGGGGCTAGGCCCCACAGTGGGCACCAATTTATGTGTGAGGTAAAATGTGCAAAGTGGACCAAGGTCACACAATCAATGAAACGTAGTACATTAGAGAATTGAATCATAAAACTAATCTATTTGCAAGCAAAGAAAATTCCCTAAAATTGTTTAATTGTTTCCTATCTTTAGGGATTCATTAAATCATATTGGCTCTCAGATTTATGTATGCACTATGAATGTTAGAATGGCAACTGGAGGAATGGAATGTTGTAGAATGCAAGAATCTAATTCCTACATGATTTGACAAGCTGTATGATAATGCTATAATGCTATGATATTAATGTTGTTGTGATAAAATGAAGATTATGCTATGATGCAAATGTTGAGAGGAAACTAGTATGATAATTGAAATGCAACTACTAAACTAAGCCATGATTCTCAACTAATATGATACTACAATGCTCAAATGCTAAATACTAAATTGCTCTAAATGCTCACAAATGCTTAATGTATCAATGAATTAATTTCCTAAGGTTAGATTATTAAATATTAAAGCATAGAAACCCAAAGAACTACGAAGTACATTGAAAACTAAAAGAAGAAACGATTATACTAGTCAATCGTTGAAGCTTCCATGATTCATCTTTGTAGCACCTTCTAACTTGTTGATTGTTGCCCTCAAATCGAACGTATGAGCAACTTGATAACAAAGACTATGCCAAATTCCTAAACAAGCTTTAAAGGATTTGAATGACCAAATGAAATATAAATGCCTATGAAAAAATGAGTATAATGTCTATGACTAGAATTAAGTATGCCAAAATCACTAATAATAAAAAATGCAAGTATATGAGTATGAGCGTGAGTAGTCGAAAATGTGAGCAAAATTGTCATTTTATAGAAAATACAATTTTGGATGGACAGACGAGATTGAAAGTTGACGGAAGCCTAAAATCTGAGGTCCATTTTTCATGTGACAATCCCTATCAGGGTTAGGGAAAAATCATTAAATGAGTGGTTGAGATGTCATCTGAGAAGATCGAATCGGCGGTCGAGAATAAATGAGATAATTAATCCAAAAGATAAAGATTTTCAAAAATCAAGAAGATAAAGACTGCTTGATTTATGAGATTCAAAAAATCAAGAAGATAAGAGTTGAACTGAAAAGCAGATTTGGAAAATCAAGAATCTACTTGATTGCTTGATTTTTGGAAGAATATTACCATTTTGAATTAAATTAATTCAAAATATGGATTTTGTGTGATAATAAATAATTGATTTTTAGATTATTTACTAAAATGAACTGACAAGAATGTGAGATCATTTTAAATAATTTCATTTATTTAAAATGAGGAAAATGTTAAATTTGGCAATTAAATAATTAAAGATAATTATTTAATTTAGAGGATATGATTAATAATTAAATAAATTAATAAATTCATTTAATTATGAGAATTAGTGACATATTAAATAAATAAATGAAATTCATTTATTTAATAATCAGGAAGAATAAATGAACAAAGGTAATTAAATAAATTAAGAAATTTATTTAATTGTAAGAGGACAACAGACTCTTAGTGACGTATTGAACAAATAAATATTATTTATTTATTTAATAATCATGAAAAACATAAGAGACATGAATTAATTAAATAATTATAAATTATTTAATTAATATTCGAATGTGGACCAAGGACATAATTAAATGTCATAAGTATGCGAGGACGAAAGTGGTAAAAATAGAGCTTGCAGGCCTAGGTCATTTTTATGTGTCTACATTTTGCCCCTCTTTGTCATAATGTAGCATGTTGCATTGTGACAAAGAAAATAAGTTAAATTCATGCCCCAGCGAAGGTATGGAGTATCGATGCCCCCTCAGGAAATTTTTCAAATTTTGGGCCTACAACAGAAAAAATTGGAAAGTGTCCCGATAAGTCAATTTAATGACTAGAAAAATATTGGCTGAAATGGTTTCAGATTCTGACATGTTTAAAGTGGCCAAAATGGTGGTCAAAGTTGGTCAAAAGGGCCTCCAGTAATAACCTAGTTGACAAATGTCATTTTGACTTTATAAATAGGTTGACAAAGGGGTAAAAGTCAATTCATTTTCACTATTTACTTTAGCAAATTTGAGAGCTCAGAGCAAGGACTTCGGCGAGGATGGTGATTCTAGTGACTGAGCATCGTGGTGAGCTCATGCGGACCTACAGGTAGCCAGAGGGCTCAGAGCCAGTGGTATGTACCCCTAACCCACTTTGTCATTTTCTTGATTTGTGTGCCAAAATTAGGGTTTTAGGGCGAACAATGAATGCGTTGTGACGCATATGCGTGTGCGTAAGCCGCATTTGACTTCGCGTTGGACGCATTTGATGCGTCGTGATGCAAGTGTAAGGGGTATTTAGGGGAGGCCGAGGATATGTAACGCATTTGCTAAAAAGTGTGACGCATTCGCAATATCGTGTCGCATTTGAGAGTTATAACGTTGCATATGTCATTTTGTGATGCATTAGCCAGTTTGAGCGACACATTCGAATGAAGTGACGCAAGTGCTCTAATGCAATGCAATTGAGCAATAGAATGATGCAATTGATATGTCACGACGCAAGTGAAGTACGGAACGACACAAACATTTTTCTATGATGTAAGTGTAATGAACATGATGCATTTGATTTTGACTTTGACTAGGGCTGTTTCTAATGCTTTTCAAAATTTACATGCTTTTGAGTTATAATGATGATAATGACGATTGTCCAAAAGGTACTGACATGTTGTTTGGCTTTGTGTAGAGACAGCTTGCGCCCATATATACATGAGAGAGCAAGCCATCGACCTTCCGATTTGGTGATCAGCTGACTCAGCAGGAGCGACGACGGTTGATGCGGTTGAGCTTGTATTATGCTACCTATATGCCTATTATTTGGGAAAATAGGGGTTTGTTGACTGCATTATGTGAGAGGTGGTGGTCAGAGACATGCTCATTCCACTTGTTGACAGAAGAGGCCACAGTGATGCTGGAGGACGTCTATCATATCTTACGTCTGTCGACCCAAGGAGAGCAGATTGTTTATGACCCTCGGCATGGGTATCAAACATTCACAGTGTACTATCAGGATGAGGGAGCAGGACTCGACATCGAGGACTATGAGATCCGTTGGGAGTTTATGGTGAAGCATTATGCCTAGTTTGATGCATTTATGGCGACACTGATCGGCGGGATATTGATTCCTAACCGACGTGGGCATGGGTTTCCCATTGGTTAGGGAGATGTGATAGTGGGGATGAGGCGGGACAGGACAGTGTATGTTTGGGGGCCATGTTTGTTGGGCACGGTCTACCATCAGCTTCACGAGGTGGCCTATAGGAGGGTAGAGAGCATTTCCTATGGCACCACCCTTCTGATGATATGGGCTTGGGAGCATGTAGTGATATTCTGACCTCCTATCAAGAGACCACAGCTAGCCGAGGGGATGCCTTATGCCTATTACTATGTCGGTGCTCTATAACAGATGTGGATGGGAGAGACAGGTTGGTGGCGACATCATATTGACACCATAGTGTCATTCATCTGGAGACCGTACAGAGACTGCTAGTAGTGGGATGATGAGGATGACCACCTGAGCTTTTGCAAATAATACCGTTATTTGATTGGTAGGATAGTGCAGAGTCAGCTCATCATAGAGATGTACCTGCCACAGCGTGTACTGAGACAGTTTGGGGAGCAGCAGGGTGTACCAGTAGGCACAACTGAGTATGCCAGATCTTCCAGGGAGTTAGCTTGGGGACCACTGATTCCTATAGCTTTTGCTGAGCAGCAGATTGATGGGCTAGTAGCCCAGTAGTGGGGATGGAGAGGTGGAGTTGTAGATCTCAGGACTACAGCTAACTATGACTTATGGTGGTAGGCACATCGACCAGTGCCACTAATAGATCTAGAGGGGCTAGCACTAGTTGACAAGAGATCAGATATACCACATGTGTCGAGAGCTAGGCGAGGGGGCAGAGATGGTGACAGAGGCAGAGGCAGGGGGAGGGATGGAGGCCGAGGTGGAGGCAAGGATGGAGGCAGGGGAGGGATGGAGGCTAGGGTGGAGGGCGAGATGGGGGCAAGGACGGAGATCAGGGTGGAGATGATGGAGATGATGGGGACGATGGAGGAGATAGTCAGAGATGGAGAGATGGCCAGAGGCAAGGCCGAAGGGTACGACCATGTGTAGCCAGAGTAGCATTGGATGCTATCCTAGAGGTGGCCAAGGAGGGGGAGAGAGAGGAGGATGAGCAGTCGAGGCAAGAGCAAGAGGAGGAGAGACAGGAGGAGTAGCTGAGGCAAGAGCTTGAGGTGGATGTGGATGTGGATGGAGTGGACGTGGAAGAAGATGCAAGTGTGGATGGGTCAATGTATTTAGAAGAAGAGGAGCCAGGAGCTTCTCGGTTGATGGGCACCCGGTTCTCAAAATTTCCCCTTAGGTTGGTACAATATTGAAAAGGGTTGGGGTCTCCATATATAGTGATTTTTGTGTCGTCAAATAGGAATTTTAAGCATTGGTGATATGTGGAGGGAACGAATTTTAGGGCATGAATCCATGGACGGCCGAGCAAGATCTTGTAAGGTAATTCTAGATCTAGGACCTGGCAAGTTGTACCCACAATGACTGGTCCCACTCTGATAGGAAGAGAAATAATGCCTCGTGAAGAACGTTCTTCATCATCATATGCTTTTATGACTATACTCTTTGTAGGTTCTATGCATGCATTAGAAAATCCTAGAGCCTTAATCAATTTCAAGGAGCATATGTTCAATCCAGCTCTGCCATCTACTAAAACTCTTCTGACCTTGTGCTTATGGACGAAAGTTTCAATGTGTAATGCACCATTATGGTTAGTCTTGGGTGACAAGTAGTCTTGGTCAGAAAAGGTGACGTGGTGAGGTGTAGTGAGGTATCCCACCATGGTCTCAAATTGGTTGACATCAATATCCTTAGGGATGGATGACTCTTGCAGGGTTTTATCCAAGATAGCCTTATGCATGGGAGAGATGCGAAGCAGCTCAAGTATGGAAATCTGCGTAGGATTTTTTCCAAGTTGGTTGATAAGGTTAAACTGACTCTTAGATTTCCATTGCTTTGTGGTTGAGGTAGGTTGTGACTGCCTAAGAGATGGACCAGGTATGGTAATCTTAGGTTGCCTAGCGGCAAGTGGACCAGCTATGGTGACCTTGCCACTTTGAGTAGTTGCATTGCATTGGGGTGCTCGTTTGACGATGATGGTGTTGATGTATTCATCGTCAATTCGGACATTATTTATAGTAGGTCCACCAGAATAATCATACTTGGCAAAAGCATAATTGGCTTGATTATTGTTTGTCCTAGGACCTGACGTGGAAGCATTATTAGAACCATGGTCTTGCAATGGATTCTTATGAATGGTATGATCGGCATTTGATAGAAATGTGGCCCACCCAATTCAATTATTCGACTCTTGATAAGGTCTTGCACAATATTTTTGAGTTGTCAATAGGATGATGTCTTATGTCCTTTTGCTCGGTGGTAAGCACAGAAGGCATTATCATCCCACCATGACGGTTTAAATTGCCCTGGGTCATACGGTTTTGGTTCTTCAAGTGTGATGAGACCGTTCTGAAGGAATTTCTTGAGGACTTCCTCCATGGGCTCACCCAAGGGAGTGTATGTGTGACCTATGGGGAATTGTCTCATCTGACAGTATTGTCCTTGATTTTGACTATTTTGACCATTTTGGTTGTTTGGGATGGCATTGGTGGGGACTGTTAGTATCGTTGTTGGCTTGTTTTGCTGTTGAACCCCTTTCAGAGCTAGTACAAGACCCATAGTGTTTACATCCTTGGCATCAACAACACTGTCATTGGTAACATGTTTATTTTTTACCCAGTACTTATTTTTGTCAGTGGGTGGATTTGCATTTGTATTTTTAGGACCGTACTTTAGCTCTTCCTTTGTAATAAGGGCTTTCTCTATCTGGACACCTTTTTTGACTAGGTATGTGAATGTTGTGCAACAATGTACTTGTAATGCATATTTTACTAGAAGTGTTTGAACGAACATGTCCACCTTTTCCTTTTCGGGTATGTCGATATGGCAATGACTAGCTAGACTTCTCCATCTTTGGAAGAATGGGATGAATGTTTCACCAGCATCCTCTTGTGTGAGATTACATAAGCTAGTAATAGAGGTGTCCATGTCAATGTTGTACGCGTAATTTTTTATGAATTTGTGTTTAAGTTCATCCCATGTTTGGATATCCTTTTGAGTGGAGAACCATTCAAGGGTAGGACCTGCAAGACTTTTAGAAAAAAAAATCATCAAGTACGTTTGTTCATAGGCGACGTCCATACAGTTGGTTGCAAATTCTCGGACATGTATAGTTCATGTTGAAGGGATATACGGATAGATCATATGAGACTTCTGATTTCTTACCGATTATTTGTATGTTTTTTATGGTCTTCTCGAGACCCATCAGCTTTGCTTGTAAGGTATCGATTATAGGGTCATTTGTGGCCCCATATATCAGACTGATTGGTACGCCATATGTCCCCATTTGTTGTGAGTGGATGTTGGTGTGTTGTTGAGGTACATGTTGTTGTGACATGTATGATGTGTTCTGATTTGCAGGTTGTTGGTATTGAAAGTTTGGATTGGGGGTATGTTGGTGAGTATGAATATGGAATGAGTATGTTGGGATGTGTCCCCCAGCCATTTGGGTCGATATTTGGGGAATATGGCGACCATGAATATTTTGATGTGTGAATGATGCCATAGGTTGTGTGTTTTTATTTCCTTGTCCAAATTGTTGGGCTTGTACAAGGGGAATGGTCATATTTTGTCCTTGGGAGGTGATGGCAGACTATGTTGACATGTTAACATTTTGTTGTTTTCCTTGAATAAAAATACATCTTTTACCTCCACCCAAAGGATTTTGTGAGATACCAATGAGAGGATATGATGAAGATGTACTCATGGTACTAGATGTGGTTGTCAATGGAAGATTTGTATGGCTTCATGATGCCCCCATGGCATTTACTGTAGTGGTAAAGAGAGGATTGGAATAACTTTCCCACACTGCCGAGGACCCAAATGTGGTTCCATCCAATTGTTACGGTGTTGTGGATATTGTGGGCATTGTGATAGATTGTGATCCTCCAATGGATGTAGCATTTATTGAATTAGAGTTGTTTGGAATGTTGGAGGTAGCACTCATGGTCGTTGTGACATTTTGCGAGGTAGCATCAAAAAAGGTATTGCTTGTGGTGCTTGGAGGTTGACCACTATTTGGCATGTTATGTGTATTGTTGACGTTATTGGCAGGAGTTGTCGATCTCAAGGTATCTATGTCAAACCCATGAGGTAATTTAGCTCCTTGACTTAAAAGTATGGCCAAATATCTATCTCTATCATATAAGACCATTTGTTCGACAAAGTAGGTCACCTCTAGATCTTGGGCTGCTACCTCTAGGTTTTCCTCAAATATTTTTCCATACTCATCCTTACGTAAGAATGGTTCAAAGGGGTTGTTTGATGAGGATGGTATGGTCATGAGAGGTTGAGTATTCGTGTTGCTAAATGGGTCGTCGAAAGTCCAATTTGGGTCATAAGTGTGATTGGTGACATTGGAATTAGAATCTTGTCCAAAGTTTTCCATTTGTCTTTTCTTTCTTTGGAGTCTAGTTTCAACCATAAAAGGGAATTGCTCAAATGATGGTAATGAAAGTGATGAAGAAATGCAAGGATGATACTAGCCTTTTTTTTATTTTATTTTATTTTATTTTATTTTATTTTTGTGTATTTTTTATAATGAGGGTTGATAATGCCAGGTGATGACTAAGGAAATGATTGATGCAAAATGACAAGGTTGTCAAAGCCAACGTGTCGAATGAGGACTAAGATGGTAATGTTGACGAAGGACTAAGGTGATTAATGCAAAGTCTAGGTTCAAAATGAGGACTAGAGGTGGATAATGCAAAGTCTAAGTTTAAAATGATGACTAAGTTTGGACAATGTTTGGAGAAGGGTTTGTCTAACCACTCTAAGCTTGACGTATGTTTCAAATTAGGTTATCAAAAGTACTTGCTAAAGGGACTGAACGACAAGATCAAAATGACGAGTGGGCCTGCCTAACTAGACTATTGAGTTGGAGGTTCTCACAAAAATGACAATGACCGAAAAGAGGAATAATGACTATGTCCCAAGATACCCTAATTTTGAAAACAATGGTGTTTGCAAAGTGTGGAGATTTGGCCTAATCCAAAGTTTTCCAAAATGAAACCTAAGGAAAAAAAAATATGACAATTATGACACCTAAGGAATGTAACTAAAATATGGAAATTTTAAACCTATGGTTAAAGTGCAAGCTAAAGAATGCAAATGATGGATGTTTTGAGAAATTTTGATTCTGGTTTTTGACAAAGACTTTTGAAAAATGATGTTTGATAGTAGGCTAAGATGTTTGGACTCAAATTCTAGTCTGAAATAGGGTTTGCTTTGTTGGCAGGCGAATGCATTGTTACAGGCAGCAAATGCGTTGCAATTATTGAATGCGGCTCTAGGAATGGAAAATGTGGTTCAGTTTTGCAAATGCGGCTTTATAGAAGTCAAATGTAGTTCAGTATTTCGTATGCGGCTTTACAAAAGGCAAATGTGTTTTAAGACAAGCAAATGCGGTGTTTGGAGAAGAAAATGTGGTATATCAGAGCAAATGCATTGTGAAGTCTGGAAAATGTGGCATGACAGAGCAAATGCGGTTTGACAAATGTGTCTCAGGATGTTAAAAAGTCAATTTTTTTGATGTTTTGGTTAAAAACTTGAATTGTTGAAAGTTTTACTATTTTTTTGTTTGTTTTGTTTAAGTATCCAGCAAACACTTGGCAAGCACAATATTTCAAAAATTAAACAAGCATACAAGAGAACAAGTACGATCCTAGGTTAGGCCAGGACAATATTTGCTAGACTCCACATGGGTTTCCCCAGCCGCATATCAATAGTGTGTGAATCCAAAAGCTTGGTTGCACGGGCTCCCCCTTATAGTTCACTCTCTTCTTAGGCCAACCAAGCTTCCAACCCCCATGAAACTCCCATGGTAGATTGATCACCTCTACTAAAGATTGTGAAGACGTGGAAGGCTTCACACCGACCGGTGTTGTACTAGCAAATAGAAGTTTTTGGGCTTACTACACAAGAGTTTTTAATTCGGGACCCTCGTTCGAGTGGCCATACATGGGGTAAGAGATTAATCACCAATTAGGTGGCACTCCATCCTGAAGAGGTTAAGCTCAACAGGGTTTATGGGAGTACTACTCTGTCCATATGACACATCCGCACTCGTAATCTTAGGTTTTCCCTTAAGATTCACATTTATATACCGGTCGGGGGTAGCTTGGATTTAGCTCCATTGTCGGTTTGAGTCATATTGGGGTAAAAAAATCCCTAGGTAGGCCCAATTTCTAGAGGTAATAATCATTTCTCTTACACCCAAGATCACATTACTGCGCAAGGGGAGAGGATACTTCGGTTATTGCATCAAGGTTACACAATGATAAAGTGGGTATGGCTTTTTTATCACCTAGTTTGCACAGGGTGAGAGCATACTCGCCTACCACTTTCAAACACAATTAGAGAAAATGAAAGACATGTTTATTTTAAGTGCACTAAAAAGAAATGTGTTGTAATCTAAAAATGACAAGCACAATGTTTAGAATTGAGTCTTCGACACTCGAACCTACAAAACCACAAGTTAGTAGTTTGCTTAAATCATCTTGGACTCATGAAATATGACCACCACATGCTACAAACAACAATTAGTAACACGAAAACCCTATGCTAGAAAATAAAACCAAAATGCCAAGCAGAAAAGAACATAAAACATAAAGAAAAAATAGAATGCAAAACAGAGAATGACAGAAAACAGAAAAACTAGAATGTAAAAATAAGAAAAAAATCTTTTACCAGGCAAATGCATCGCAGCAGAGCGAATGCATCGTTGTCTGACAAGCAGATGTGACTCGTTTATGTTGAATGTGATGTTTCGTACTTCGTATGCGGCACCTCAGAGCGATTGTGTCGTTTTATCATTTGAATGTGTCGCGATGCATCAAATGCGGCATGATAAAAAACAAATGTGGCATGCCTGTACCTATACCTACAAAAATGACAAAAAACAAAAAAAGTGTGCGGAAAATTACCTAGGCCTGCAAGCTCTATTTTCACCACTTTCATCCTAGCATTATTATGACATTTAATTATGTCCTTGGTCCACATTCGAAGATTAATTAAATAATTTATAATTATTTAATTAATTCATGTCTCTTATGTTGTTCATGATTATTAAATAAATAAATTATATTTATTTGTTCAATACGTCACTAAGAGTCTGTTGTCCTCTTACAATTAAATAAATTTCTTAATTTATTTAATTACCTTTGTTCATTTATTCTTCCTGATTATTAAATAAATAAATATTTATTTAATATGTCACTAATTCTCATAATTAAATGAATTTATTAATTTATTTAATTATTAATCATATCCTCTAAATTAAATAATTATCTTTAATTATTTAATTGCCAAATTTAACATTTTTCTCATTTTAAATAAATGAAATTATTTAAAATGATCTGACATTCTTGATTGTCAGTTCATTTTAGTAAATAATCTGAAAATCAATTATTTATTATCACACAAAATCCATATTTTGAATTAATTTAATTCAAAATGGTAATATTCTTCCAAAAATCAAGCAATCAAGCAGATTCTTGATTTTCCAAATCTGCTTTTCAGTTCAACTCTTATCTTCTTGATTTTTTGAATATCATAAATCAAGCCGTCTTTATCTTCTTGATTTTCAAAAATCTTTATCTTTTGGATTAATTATCTCATTTATTCTCGATTGTCGATTCGATCTTCTCATATGACATCTCGACCACTCATTTAATGATTTTTCCCTAACCCTGATTAGGGATTGTCACATGAAATCTGGACCTCTGATTTTAGGCTTCTGTTAACTTTCAATCTTGTCTGTCCATCCAAAATTGTATTTTCTATAAAATGACAATTTTGCTCACATTTTCGACTACTCACGCTCATACTCATATACTTGCATTTTTATTATTAGTGATCAATTTTGGTTTACTTAATTCTAGTCATAGACATTATACTCATTTTTTCATAGATATTTAGATTTCATTTGGTCATTCAAATCCTTCAAAGCTTGTTTAGGAATTTGGCATAGTTTTTGTTATCAAGTTGCTCATACGTTCGATCTGAGGGCAACAATTAGCAAGTTAGAAGGTGCTACAAAGATGAATCATGGAAGCTTCAGTGATTGACTAGTATAATCGTTTCTTCTTTTAGTTTTCAATGTACTTCATAGTTCTTTGGGTTTCTATGCTTTAATATTTAATAATCTAACCTTAGGAAATTAACCCATTGATACACTTAAACACTAAATGCTCTCACAAAATTTCTACATAGTAAGTTTTCTTAAAGATGGGATATGAAATGCTGGAAAATGATGTATTTATAGGAATTCCAATGCATATTGTGATGTGATAGCAACCAACGGTCAAGATTTCAGCTGGAAAGATTGAGGGTGGAGAATGAAGAAGTTAGAGGGAATCATGGAGGATGTTCCCTTTAAAAGAGCACTTTGCCAAGTGTTTAGAAGAATCAATGAAATGGAAGAGCCAAGTGTCCAAGGTTGTTTCAAATTTGCTGAGGATAATTGTAATTTAAATATTAAGCATATTTAAATTCATGAGACACTTGATGATGTGGCAAGAAGAAAAGTTAGAGACATGTGACTAAATTCAAATTGGGAATTATTCAAATTTAGTGAGAAAATATTAATCAAATAAAACAAATTATTGACATTTGTTTATTTAATTAAAATTAGAGGAATATGATTTAAGCTGAAAGAATTAGAAAGTATGAACTATATAAATAAATTTGGAATTCATTTATAAGTAGACAAATTAAAGAGGTTCATTAATTAGATAGCTTGTATTTAACTAATTGAGTATCTTGACCGATTTTAGGTGTATACAGGTAGAATAAAAAGAATTAATGGTGTATTGCATGTCCCTGGATTAGCGCAAAATATGTTATATGTAAACAAACTAATAGATGCAGGTGTGCAAGTAGTATTATTTGATGCAGGATGCAAGATGGTTAGAGGTGTTATGGTGATTTCTAAAGGTGTCAGATATGGCACATTGTATAAGTTGGATGCATGCACTATTGAGTGCAATGGTACTTTTTGTGAAAAGAAAGTTTGTGGAAGAATTTACGGTTTCACCTTTAGCAGATGGTCATGGCTTTTGGGTACCCAAGGGTGCTCTTTCTTCTAAGACAAAGTTACCTATAGAGAAAACTATGTTATGACACCACAGACTTGGCCACATTGGAGAAAAGGATCTAAGGACCTTGAAAAATAAAAACCTTGTTGAAGGTTTTTCTAATTGTAATTTTGAATTTGATTTCTATGAGCATTGCATTTATGGAAAATAAAATTGCATTTAGTTTTACTCGAGTTCTCATAAATCTTGTAGTGTACTAGATCTTATTCATTCTGATGTGTATAGTCCTATAGATGTTCCTTCGATTGGTAGGTCCACATTATGTTTCATTTATTGATGATTATAGTAGAAGGACATGGGTATATTTTCTAAAGAGTAAATATAAATTTTTCGGTTGATTTAAAGAATTTAAAGCAATGGTTGAGTTACAGACTAGAAAGAAAATAAAATGTTTAAGGAATGATAATGGTGGTGAATTTTTCTCTAATGAAATTGATAGATTTTGTAAAGATTCTGGTATTCATAGACAAAAGATAACTTCGTATTCTCCACAACAAAATGGAGTTTCAGAAAGAATGAATAGGACACTGATGGAGAAGGCTAGGATTATGTTGAGTGGTGTTGGTCTAGAACAAAGCATTTGGGCTTAATCTATTGCCATTACATGTTACCTGATTAATAAGTCTCCTACAAAGATGCCTATGAGGCATGGCTAGATCGCAAGCCTTCATTAAGACATCTTAGAGTGTTTGGTTGCAAGGCATATGCACATGTGCCAAAGGAGAAGCGAACTAAGTTGGAGAACAAGGCTATGAAATCTCTCTTCAAGGTTTGTATTTTATAATGTTTGACTAAATTAATTGGTGGAGAAATAAAAGTGTAATGAATTAATTATAAATTACTTATAGATTTATTTATTTCAAATAAATAATAACACTTGGTTAATTTAGAGTAATTATTTTTATTCCCAATCGAATGAACTTCTTTATTTATTTGGAGTAATGAATTTAATTTGTCTCACTATCCATTGTGATAAATTTCTTAGTTGCAATTATTCTTTATTATTATCGAAGGTAAATAATATGATTAAAAAAAAAGAGAAATTATTTTATATTCAAGATTTAGTTATTGAGAAAGTGAAGGGATAATTATTTCATATTCAAGAATCGGTTATGGGGAAGGTGGAGGAGAAAATTCTCTAAAAGGAAAGGAAATTGATCGCTTCAGGAATGGGGGATCTGCTCTTTAGTGCCACAGTTCAGTACTCCCAGTTAGGCTCCCTTTGAGCTCTGACGTGTGAGCAGGGTAGAGAATACTTTCTTAAAAATTGGATTGTTTTCGAGATGGTGGAACCTCTACTAAGGTCGTGTGAGGGAGAACGTGCAAGTGTGGATAGAAAATATTTCTAGTGTCAGGAAACCTTTTAGCCTAACACCGCTGTCGCATTGCTTTCCTGTGCCGAAATGAAGGTAGTCATTGTAGTGGTTTCTCCTAAGCTTCGATGGTCAACTTCAACTCTGTACTAAGACTAGTGCAGTCTCAATTTCTTAGAATGGGGATTATTTTCTCATAATTGCAACATACGCAGAAGTTAGAGCAATTAGTATGAGTTTTGATAAGAGTCGGAAGACATGCCAAGATGATAGGCAACACGTGTAAATAGCTAATAGTAGTGTAGTAGAATGATGCGTTGTGCTTAAGATTTCATACAATAAAATACGCACAATAAAGAGACCTAATGACACTTACAAATTCGGTCCAAAACTCTACCATTTGAGTCATTCATCATATTTTCAAATTATAAAAGCGTAGATAAGACAAATGAATGATTGAAGAACCGAGGCCTTTCAAGAAAGGCTTTTAAAACTTTCAACAAAATTTGATTAGTTGTAAAGCTAGCTTCCACGCCTTGGAACAAGGTATGGATATATGCCAAATCATTATACGAGGAGGATGTTATATCAGATAATATACTGTAGAAATTATACAAAACGTGAAAGCATAAGACAAGGAAAATAGTACGCCTCAAGAAGTGTCTGAAGCGCATGCAAAAGGAGGAGATCCTCTTGTAACTGAAAGAGCCTATTTTTAGAAGATTGGGGGGAGTTTTCAAGAGGAATAGGGAAAACAAAGGACTCACTGCCTGTACGTTTTCTGGGTATCTGCCACAACCACGCATCATCTTCCTCTAGAACATTGCGCAGCCAATTTGGCAATGGCTCCAGGTATGTACAATAACATCCCTTATTGAGATATAATTAAACCTATGATAAAAATAGAGGAAATCTTAAGGTGCTATCAATTAACAAGTAAGACTAGTTGAATCAGAGTTATTGAGACATTTTGCTATGTAATTCCTTTTGGCATCAATAGGGCGAGGTAATTGTTTACATCTTATTTTTACTTGAAATCATATTGTGATCTTGTTAAAGAAAAACAGCCTAGAAATGCATGTCATTGATTATATTAACTCAATAAAGAGATTACAACACAATATAAATAATACATCGCTTTCAAGATGTACAACACACTTTAACTAGATATCCTAACACTTATTGGGCATGCTGAGTGCTTGTAAAATTAATTATTTGAACTGTATGAAACATGAATTTCCTTGTTCTTTATCCTCCTAATCAATCTTGTGCTTTACATGTCAATAAATCGTGTAAACTTATGCTAAAAAATCTATGATTACTGACATTTCCACTGTCATGTTGTATGCAAGATGTGCAAATATAGATTTTAATTTTCTAAGCTTGGGTCTTCTGTTGAACTGACTCATATACTTGGTATATGAGACTCTACTCCTTTTGTAGATCATTAACTTGCATTTAGATGCATGCTTATATGTCACTTTAAATCAGTATTTGCTATTTTCTTCATTTGATCTACTTAGGAGTAGTTCTATGATCATTGTCCAATTTGGTAATTCTAGTAAAACCATATATGTCATCTTTCGAGTTTTTCATATGAAGTATCATATGGAATAAGTGTAAATGTTGCACTTTCTTTTCCTATTTGCATTGAATTTTGTTTTATGCATTGGAGATACACATCTTGTAAATGTGATAAAACTTAGCTAAATGGCCAGATTAAATACACAGTTTTTGATATTTGCATGGCTCTGACTGTAAGCCTTCTTAAAGTTTTGATAAAGCATTTGGAACTTTGGGTATCAATTTCTAGAGATGGTATTTCTAGTAGGGTATTCAATAGACTTCTACTTTAATTTTATATAAGGATTGATCTGCTTATCGAATGTTGGTAAGTTGTTATTTGGTTCTTCTTTATTAGGATGTTTGAGTATTTGAGACAATACACTGAAGAGAATGAATCATTGTTCACTTTCATAGGGATATATCTTATTATACAATAGAGAAGTCTTGTTTATTTATGAATATGTAGAAAGGGTAATTTATTATGTTCTAAAGGAGTATTGAAGTATTTATATATTTTAATTAAAACTTTCAAAAAGGAAATTTAGGAATATTGTATATTGAATGTGTATAAAAAGGGAATTTATTACGTTTCTTTAAATGGAGTATAGAACTAATATTTCATCATTTTAGAAGAAAATTGAGGAAACTTGTTATTCTATATCTCATATTTTGGAAGGTAAGTAGGAACCTTGTCTATTATTTTAGATCATTTAATAGTGTTACCTTCCATAAAGTATTTCTTAGACTGATAGATTCTTACCGTCATTGTGGTAATAGTAACCCACAACCCACAGTGCCTAACATCATGTCAATGTTATTCATGTATTATGTATGATTTTGAGTAAACATTTGTGATAAATATTTCGTGATTCGAGCAAGTATTCAAGACAAGACCTATCACAGTCATGCAAGAGCTTATCGCCATAGTTTTGGTGAGTTGCAAAGTTATAATGTGATCCTTCATCATTTTTTTTTTTATCTTATTTCATTTATTTTCAAGGTTTGATTACCAAAACGGGGCTTGACCAAGGCAAACCCTTATTCACTAATATTTTCTTGCAGGTCCAAGTTGTTGAGACATGGATGAGCAATCCTTTCTTGTGCTTACAATGTTAGATTGGTAAAATATGTGACACCTGTAAGTTATTTATTTTTAGTAAAGATGATTCTCATTTATACTGATAATTCGTTATCTGAGATTCTTTTGAAACACTTTAATTTAATGATATGCATGTTGTTCATATTGGATAAGTGATTGAAAATATCTAATTAATCTTATTTATTTCCACCCTCATACAATTATTTGGTTCTATTAAATTATTTTGAAGATTGAGGATTACAAATAGTATGTGTGATATTCTGAGTTGTTATAGTTATGGTTTGAAAGGATACAATCTTTGGGATCTTGTTGTACAAAAGGTAATATATAGTAGAAGTGTTATTTTTAGAGAAACTAAGCCTTCTTTTGTTACATTGCATCCAGAACAAAGTAAATAGAAAGATGTGATTCAACTTTCTTATACACTTGAGAAAGTCGAATTGAGGCCCATGGATAGACAAGAAGTTAAGGAGAGCTCATCTAGCTCTGAATCTTTAGAAGAGGAGGAAGAACTTCCGACTCAACTTGTTTGAATAGGTCTACAAGGCATAGACAACCACCTGAAAGGTATACACCTAATGATTGGAGATGTATTTTTTCATTGAATACTAACATGGATGAACCCAAATCTATAGAAGAGGCATTAGGTATGAATGATGCAAAATCTTGGAAGATTGTTATGGATGAAGAAATGGCATCTTTGAAAAAGAATGATACATGGGATCTTGTGCCATTTTCTGAAGGATGGAAACCTATTGGTTGCAAATGGGTGTTCAAAAAAGAGATTGGTTCAGATGGAGGTATTGAGAAGTACAAAGCAAGGTTGGTTGTGAAAGGTTATTCTCAAGTTGAGGGTGGTGTTGATTATGGTGAGATATTCTCTCTTGTTGTAAAAATGACATCCATTAGATTTTTTCTTGTTATTGCTACTACTTATGATTTAGAGGTTGAGAAAATGGATGTGAAAACTACTTTCCTTCATGGTGACTTGGAGGAGGATATTTATATGACACAGCCAAAGCCCTATGCGGTGAAAGGTAAAAGTAAGTTGGTTTGAAAATTGAAGAAATCTTTGTATGGCTTAAAATAAAGTCCTTGTAGGATGTGGTACCATAAACTTGATACATATGTGTTGATTTTGGGATTTGAGCATTCTAAATCAGATCATTATGTTTATTATAAAATTGATGGTGATCATTTCCTATTTATTGCATCATATGTTGATGATATGTTATTTACTGGCAAAGGGAAAGGTATGATTTCAAAACTAAAATCTCAACTTGATGCTAAATTTGAAATGAAATATCTTGGTGCAGCTAAACACATTCTTGGGATGGAAATTAAAAGAGATAGAGTGAACATAAAGCTATGGCTTGGCCAAAGTAAGCATGTCAATTCAATTTTATAAAGATTTAACATGCAGGATTGTAGACCATTGTGTGTTCCCCTTTCTGTTGGAACAAAGTTATCTATTTTAGATTGTCCAACATCTCCATCAGAGATGGAAGACATGAGTAGAGTGCCTTACCAGAATGCAGTTGGAAGTTTGATGTATGTTATGGTTTGTACTAGACCAGATATTGCCCAAGAAGTGGGAGTTCTTTCCAGATATATGTCTAATCTTGGTAGAGCTCATTTGGATGCAGTTAAAAGGGTCTTCAGATATTTGCAAGATACCTCAGATTATTCCTTATGTTATCACAGTAATGTGACTAAAGATGAGATTTCCCTTGATATTCATGGTTATGTGGATTCATACTAGGTATGTGATGTTGATAGCAGAAGATCCACCAGTGCTTATGTGTTTACTTTATTTGGTGGTGCAATTATTTGGATGAGTAAGCAACAGGTTGTGGTTGCTTTGTCCACTATTGAAGCAGAGTATATGCCAGCTACTTATGCTTGTAAAGAAGCCATTTGGATTAAGAGACTATGTTAAGATATTAGAATAAAACAAGGTGCAGTGACAATTTATTGTGACAGTCAGAGTGTGATATGTCTAGCCAAGAACCTGACATTTCATGCCATGACCAAACACATTGATGTACAGTATCATTTTGTGAGAGATATGGTTGAAGATTGCAGGGTGAAGTTGGTTAAGGTAGAGACTTTGATGAATGTTGTTGATTCTTTAACTAAGCCTATGGGCACAGAGAAGTTCATATGGTGTTCAAAGATTATGGGCCTTTTGGCCCCTAGAAATTAAGAGACAATGTTTACTCCCTCCCATAGCTCTTGCAAGGTATTCGACAAGTGGGAGATTTATTGGGAAAATGGGTCTCAACCTTGCAATTATATAAAGGTTATTGTTGATAAGATATATATATATATATATATATATATATATATATATATATATATATATATATATATATATATATTCCTAGTTACACCAATAGGTGTAATATACAATGGCAGCAAGGGGGAGGAGTGGGATGTGTGTAAACATTTTTTGTTAAATTTTTTAGGAAACTCCTAAAATGACTTAAATACATTAAATAAATGATACATTGTAAATCTAGGTCCCGTTCATTATTAGGTTTTAGATCTAATGGTGGATATTTTGTTGGTTTTTCTTTCCCTAGAATGTAATCCTATTTTATTAGGGAATTGTACTATGATGGTAGACGGTGATGTATTCTGAGAGTCTAATAGCAGTCGTGTTTTCTCTAGATCTTTGAGTGGTGATACTCCTATGAGAATATTTCTCTGCAAGTATATTGTAATCATTTTGATTTCTGAATAATATATTAGGTGACTTTTGGAGTGTGGTATTTTTCTCCCGAAAGGGTTTTCCCCATGTAAATCACAGTGTTGTGGTATGCATGATATTTATGTTTATTTTTGTTTAAATTTTTGTAACTGTTAAAGATCTGTAAAATTTTTGCATTATTCTCCTCTCAATATTAGTGTAGGAAGTTGTTCTACTACCTTAGCTTCCTTACATTAATTATCCTATTTGACATAAACCCTAGATCTAAAAATGTAATTTATCACACAAGGGAAAACAAAAACTAATAGAACAAACCCAGATCTAGAAAAATGGTGACAAAGAGGAACCTAGGACTAAAAGTTGAGCCTTAATTACAAGGATAACCTGGTGTTGGTTCCCTAGACTAAAAATGGTTCTTTTTCAGGATCTACAAAACTCTGGTGATGTGTTACAATCTACTCTGTATTTCTTGTGGAGCTTGTTGTTGACAAATTTTTTGGGTTGGGCCTACACACATTAAAAGATGGGGAAAGGTTGTGTTTGTATAGGGTTTTTCCTAAGTCAAACCTTGTTTTGGTGTTTCCACCTCCAAGTATAGCAAATGATGATGATAGAGAGGACTTACCCTGGGTCAAGAAGAGGCCAAATGAACAATAAATGATTGAAATGACAAATGCAAATGGATAATATTACCTTGGTATGAAATCCTTGTCAAATAGATGTCCATACCATAATTTTCCACCAAAGGTTGTTTGATGGATGTTTGAATTGCTTGATAGACTTGTAAGTGGTTAGTCCACAAAACAAAATGGATTATTGTAGCTAGAATCTAGAGGATGACTCAATAAATTATTCACAATAAGTTCATTGTAATAGCTTTCTTGTTCATAATTACCTTTTTCTAATGTTCAAATGAGAATAAAACTTGTTTATATATGCATCCCAATTGATATTGTGATTATAGGCCGACCTGGGATCCTTTTTAATTCTCCAAAGACCAACACCAAAATATTAAATTTGAAATAGGTCACATTTAAGTCCAAGGGTTCCCTCACCCTAGACCAAGTGCTTTTTGTCCAAATTTGTCAAGAAGTCAATGATTTTAAAGTATTTTCATAACCTATCCCTGAACTAAATAAATTATTAGTATAATTAAACCTATAGGTTAAATAAAGGGTCCATGTAGTGTGAAATTGTCAAGTTCAAAAAATTATGACACTACAACTATGACATGCACTTCTACTCAATTAATTGAATTATCTCTTATCAAGCTATCATCAATCATAAGCTTGAGGTTACATTTAATTGTACATTAAACTAAAAAGAAATTCATCTTAAGGAAACATGAATAAATCATACTACAAGCTATTGCTGCAAGTTGATGTTGCAAGTAAAATATTATAGTTACAAATTCTATAATGGATATTGATCAATAATGGCTATGGGTGGTATCTATAACTTAATTGAGCATCTAATTAATAACTTAATACAAAATATTGAAAGAAATGGTTACTAATTCTAACAACAGAATTGTGGCATACATCAAGTGAACCCTTCCTTGGGGTAATTGCACTCTTTTAAATCACGGGACTATTAATCAACCAATCATTAACTCGATTCTTTTGAAAATAAAAGATTGTAATTACTATTCAAATCTTAGAAGGATGCACTTTTTGAAAAATTACTATTTTTTCTATATGCAAATATTTTTTACTGTACATAGACTAATAAATTTTAACTACTACAAACAACTTGGACTCACACTTTATAAATATCAACTCATTCATATAAAATAGGAAGAAGATTATTCTTCTATAAGGACACATAATGCAGACTCAAAAAACTTAGAAATAAAATCCTAATAGAATTCTTCTAGTCTAAGATGAAGAAATCAACTTCAATGGCATGCATAAACAAGTGGAAAAGATATGCAACGAAGAATTATTATCATTATCTCAAGATCGCTAGAGAGTTCATAGAAGTTTCATTAGTGGTGATAAGTCTTAAATGCTCCATCCTCATCATATTGTGGCTTACTTAGCTACAAGTGTCCACTCCTTTTCTTGGAGACTCACTATCCTGTGATTGCATGTTATCAATTATTGTGGCCCTACAAGTCAGCAATAGTCCATTGGTTAAGGGTTCATATCTCCTTGTTGCATGATATATTAGTTATTTTCACAAAAAATAAGTTTGTTCATTATAATTAACATAATCCATCATAACATCTCATCACATTTTAACAATAATCACACACATATGAAAGTATTATCAAACTATCAGTAATTAGCTCTAGTTCTTTATAAATTAAACATAGAGTCTTAGGAATGTTTAAAAGTATCATTATAATACTAAAATGAGCCTAATTAAAATGACAATTCTAGAGCCCATCAAAGATATTAAGGACAATACTCTGTGCAATGGAGATTTTTTATTAACAACACATGTATTCCATACTTGAAACTAATTTCTATTAGTTTGATTGTTTTTTCTCAAATTTAATTATAATAAAGAAATATGTATTCATTTACTTAGTTTACTCCTTGAACTTCAAAATCAAAACAGGATAACTAAAAATGGTTTTTAAAGATGTTGCTTTGTTCTATTATTTGATTATCATTTTATTCCTTATTCATTTCTAGGATTTCTCATTTAGTTTTGTGTGCATATACGGGAATATCTTGACAAAATGACACAAGATTGTCGTTTTCCATTAAGTTCCCTCAACAAAAAAGATAATACAATGTTTAATATCTTTTCGGCCAGAATGGACAATAGGACTTATCATTTTGTGTTTATATTATTGGGATATTGCTTCTACAACTATTTATTTTTTAGAAGAACTCGATAAGAAATGTTTGACTGTATTGATTTAAGATTTTTTGTACCTAGTATGATTACAATTATTTATCTATTATGCCTTCTATGACTATATAATGGACATATTAAGAGAGATGTGTTAAAGTGGGATTATTGAAAGGAATATGTTCAACTAATTGAGCAAGGGCTTTATATTAATTAGCCCAAGGGGTTCTTGATCTAGAATGTCAAAGTACATTCATATTTATTTCCTAGAGATATTTTTTCAAGGTAACACCCACTGCTTTGTTGTGAATCATAGTTGAGTAGATGGTTGTCTCAAGGATGGGATTCTACTCTAAAATTTAATATTGTACAAAGAAATTGTCATAGACTATGTAGTTGTTTGTTGAAAAAATAATTGTACAAACTACACCAAGCTAGTTAGAAATCTATAACATGCATGTGAACAATAGAGAATACTAAACACTATTTCCATAATATATTTAAGTAAAAAATTAATGAGGATGATCCATTCATCATAAGGAAATCAAATAGCTTAAAAAAATCTTTAGAATATGCAAAGAGCATATATAATCTTATGATTATAAAAATTTGGGATCATAGACCATTGAAGATTGGTGATCAAGTTCTTATCTAATAATGAACATTGTCATTTTACATTTTTTTTATTTTGGAGAAATGAGAAAGCATCATATATTGATCAAAATTTTAGTAGTTAAACATTTATCATTTCTAATACTTTAGAATGTCAAGGAATAAAGAGCACAAGAAGAGATTATTAGCAGATGAATGGTTGAGAAAAAGGTTTCAAAGAGACTATAGTTCAATATAGACATGAGATTCCTTTTGACAATATTTTGTAGGAGAAATACTACCCCTCCAGTAAATGAATTTTTAGTAGTTTTATAAATGTAAAGAATAATTATTTGAATACTAAACAAATAATTTTCATGACTACTCTACATGCTTGCACAAAAACACCCCTAAGAAACACAAAGTACTTAAATACATAAGTAGATTATCACCTTATTTTGTCCAAAATTGAACTTGAAGTTAAGGTAAAACTCAAGTATATATTAAATTATTCACATAAGAATAAGATAGCATAGGATTCAACTCCAAAGCATGTAACAACATATCTCTCTTATGTAGAAACAATAACTTGGAATTCAAAATTTGATCCCCTTTGTCAAATGTTAAAGTATCTATATTATTTGTACCAAGGAAGTACAAGGATGAGATGAAGCAACAATGTATAACCTATTATCATGGAGCCAACCCAAATACAAGAAGTAAAAGTATAAATGCAATAGTATATAGCTAAGAGGCCTACAAATAGTTGTGTTTATGACCCATTTTAAAACAAAATGAGTTATGGTTACTAATAATAAGTGTATGACACACCCCCACACACACATATATAGCCCATGTATACACATACATATATAACCCACATATAAATAATTATGAATAAATGGGTGAGTCCTAAGTCATGGTTGTTGTTGACCCAACTTGATACAAAAAGAAAACAATTAAAAAATATTATTAATCACTATCACAATTAAGATCCAAATTTAGCATTGACCTTATTTATCTAACAAATTTATTATCACAATTATCCATTTAAAATTGTTTTCCAAACATTAAAACATATCTTAATATAAACTAGATTGTATGTAAACTATATATATATATAGATTTTGATGATTAAATCATCCTTTCAATTATACAATCTTCCTAAAATATAGATTACAAAAAACACCTAAATATAGGTGTACAGCCATCAAATGTAGGCCTTGATAGCATTTCGCAAGCATACTTTAACTTTAGAGGTAAAAGTAAAACAATATTATGTGGGTCTACAATGTCCATTAATATTGAATCCTTTGAAGACCCCATGGGGTGTCTTTGTGACCCACGGCGACCATCAACTGCACGAAGGAGTCCAATATAATGTATCGGACATAGAATTTATGTTCCTTGAACATGTACAGTTTACCACTGAAAGAGAATAACCATATCGCTACAGGAAGAATGAACACCATAAGCCATACAAGTGCTGCCAGCCATGGACACTGGGGTGCCACTACCAAGTGAATTGCTGCACCAAATGTGAATGCAAGTGATACCAACGCCACCCACAATGCATTGAAACTGAATCCCGTAAGCAGGGGATCTTCTGTTCTGTTGCCCAGAAGTGCATAGAAGAGGAGAACGGCTGATGCAATAGAGAAACACAATGCCAAAGTGTCAGATATCACAAACACTTTGAAGATAAATGTATTAATCAGCGCAGGAATTGGGTCTTGAGATTGAAGACCTCCTGGCAGAGTAAAAGCAACTGTGAAAGCTACTGTCGCAATTAGCACTGCATTTATTGATATAATTTCAGTTTTCCACTTTGAGTTTCCAAAAATAGATGGAAAATTCTCTGTTGTTTCATCTTGGGACGTGATCTTGCGAGTTGCTCCACATCTTAGGAGATAATTTCTAATCTGCAGCAACATCTGTGACTTTAAATTCCACATCTTGGACTAAACAGAAAATAATCTACAGCTACATATGTTCCGAGGGTTTAAAACAAATTTACCATCAACAATTCATGGTCAACAAATTCACTTCTAACAATTCATTGTCAACAATTCATGACGATGAAAATTTTATCTTGTGGAAAATTCACCACTATGAATTGCTGATGGTGAATTTTCCAAATTCATCACCAACAATTTATGGCCATGAAAAATTCATCTCCTAGAAAATTCACCACCATGAATTGCTGATGAATTGTTGGGAGTAAATTTTCCACAAGATGAATTTATCACGACGATGAATTGTTAGAAGAGAATTTATTTATGGTGAATTTTCCTAAAACCATTCAGAAAGTTATTGATTTATTTATAGATCGCTCACCCCAATAAATAGCTGTGGATCTTCCTCTATCTTTTGTATGGCCAAGTCTAATGCCGTATGTCCATTGTTGTCAGCACAGTCCACCAAGTTCTTTACCATCACTGAGGATATAATAGTTTTGAGACTATATCCAACCCTGTAAAATATTTTGGATGCATTCATCACAGCCAGATGAAGAGCATTTCGACCATCATTGTCTACCATTTCAATGCAAAGATTGTTGTGTTGTAATATCTTTTCCACCAAATATGCATTTCCTTCTTTCGCTGCTATATGAAGTGCTGATTGCCCATTTTTGTCCACTCTGCAACATAACTCTCCATCATTTTTCAAAAGCATTGATCCAATCTGGCTAATTTTCTTCAATTTCACCTGTGATACTGGAATTACTGCTGGAATTAATGCAGCTAAGTGGAGTGGTGTTCTACCTTGCTTATCTGTAATTTTAATAATTCCAGGTCTCTGCAAAAGTTTCTCGATTACATCTGTATATTTGGAAAAGTTATAAACAGAAAATTAAAAACTAAGTTAAAATGAATTGGAGTTTTTTAATTTGATTATATAAAAAAAATTGTAGAATTAAATCCTAATTCGTCTTCATAAACTCTGGAAAAATCATACTATTCAAAAAGCCTGCCAATTACTGGGCTGGCGCCCCCACTAGCAAGAAGTGAACTTTGACAGAGAAAGGTAAGATATTTTTAAACGTACGAATCGCTCTAGACCATTTCCTACTGTACCTGTGGCTGTAATTTATTATTTACCAATCACATAATTAGGTGTCCTGTCTAAAACATTGTACGGAACGATCTAAATACACTCCAATATCTTTGGTACGAATCTACATCTTACGCGTTTGGAAATTTGCACAGGTGCATGCTTTTTCCATGGATGCTCAAATATCTTTCAATTTTTTAACAGTCATTACATGTTTTAAAGTAAATTAACTATTTTAAATTTTCATTTAAATGTTAAATTCAAGACATAATCAGTATTATTAGATTTCCACAATTCATATGACAATCAATTTTGCTATTTCTGAATTTAATTGTATGCTAAATTTTTCATCAAAATTTCAGATCACATCTCCTTGAGCTCTCTATCCCAATGATAGATCACCAAAGGATGATACAAAAACTCCACACAATCAAATCCAAAAACAGCAAAATTGATGTTTAATAATCTTTACCATCAAAATTTATTTGTTAAAATTAGATAAAATTATTTCTGAATTCAACTGTCTTGAGTTTTCAATAGAAATTTGAGATCCTATCATTAAAAAAAAGGTGAAAAAATAGATTTGAGACAAAACCCTACAAATTAATCTGTTAAAATGCAGTTTCATAAACACAATGCTTAAAAAATGGTTCAATGCAATACCTTTGTGTTGCTTGAAGACGGCGCGATGAAGAGGTGTTTGGCCATCGGTTCTGGTGTACGGTCCGTCATCAGGCGTTACAAGCAACAATCTACTAACAATTGTAGTATGCCCTTCCTCCGCAGCCTTGAACAGAGCAGTTTCACCATGGCGATTCTTAACCTGCGCCAGAGTATAGTCTTCCTTTAATAGAAGCCCCACCACAGTCTCATGTCCTCCCCGTGCTGCATCGTGAAGGGCCGTGTTTCCCTCTCTGTTAACCGCTCTCAAAAATTGATCCCCTGCCATGTATCCAACTGCCTCTTCATCTGTTTTCAATATTTCAACCAACTTCGTGACGAAGTTTAAATGGCCATTGCAGGCGGATATGTGCAGTGCCGTGTTTTTCTCAGGGCTAACCCCCACGAGAATTTGATAGGGAGAAAACTTGTCAAGTACATCTGTTTTCCCCAATTTAGCGGCTCTGTAGAGTTCTGGGTCCATTACTCTCTACAAGATACAGAGTTCCTTTGAAAGAGAATTTATACACGCATAAACGTGGGTAGCTCTGAAATTTCCTGGTCTGTTCGCATTTGAAAATTCTGTGCAGATTCCAGTGTTAGTTATCGAAGTTGGTGGAGCATCTATGATGTTCCCCAAATCAATGCTGACTTGTTCAATTTCATTAACTCTTGGATGTTGACCACCAATGCAATTACATTCTAATGCATGTTATGTAAGTATGCTTGGAACTTTCAGACTGAGATTACCTATTGGGTTGAGACGAATACAAGTAAACTGGATCGGATAAGATGTGAAATAATTGGTCTGCAGTTTTCCACATAAAGTCTTCGAGTGCTACGAATGAATTATGTGGATCCTGGCTTCAAACAAAAACAAAAAAACAAAAAAAAGGTGTGATACGAACAAGATGCGAAGCTATCGGTCTGAATTTTCCGCATTATTGGGAAGAAGGAAACAAAGACTTTGACTGCAAACCCCCGCCCCCACTCTCCCCACGCCCCCAAAATAGAAGTGATACAAATGACCAAGAGCATGGAAATTTACATCTAGACCGAATAGAAATAGAAGTATTCTATTAATAATAAAAAATATATATTATAATAATTTCAGGTAGACAATCTTGGAATTGTGTTAAGACTTAGCACTACGTATATACATGGAAATGAACCGTGTGGACCTTCACTTCAAATTAAAAAAAGGTGTGATATGAATAAGATGCAAAGAAATTGGTCTAATCTTTCAGTACAAAGACGTTTAGTATTATGAATGTATTATTGGGGAGAAGGAAATGAATTATATAGATTTTGACTTTAAAAAAATTGGATTAGATTATGTAAATTTATTTTCTTCATTAATGTTTCGGATTATAGATTATGATTTGAAATGTTGATGAAGATAATATATTTACATAGTCTAGTCTATAAATTTTACAAAGTATTCTTATGAATTATGGAAATTTCATGTCTTTAAATATGAATATAGTAACAATGTTCTTTCAAATTTTAATATAGAATTTTATGAAAATAAATTCAGAAATGTTTTAATGATATTGTTTTTATGTTCCATCATGTATGTTTATCAAATCTACATACATACATACGTATATGTCATGTGTTTTATTTTTTATTAAGATAAATGATTTTGCCTAGAGTTTTGAATCATAGAGAACAAACCCTTTACAAAGAAGCAAATAAAAAAACCAACGGCAAACAAGAACAACAAGGAGTGTCAAGAGTCAAAGCATGATTAAAACCACCACACCCCATAAAGGGGGAGAATAAAGTAGCTAGTTAGATGCTATAAAACATATAACCACTTTCTGTAAGGAAAATCAGATGCGAAAACAATTCTCCTAACGTCAATACCTCAGAGAAGAATGTAGATATACTTTTAATTTTTCCAATTATAGTTCAACTAAGATGCACTATGAAGTAAATAACAGAAACAGAGTATTTGACAATCACACATGAACACCAGATATACGTGGGAAAACCCTTACGAGAGAAAAACCCACCACACCAAGAGAAATCACTTTGTATTACAGTAATGAAGATTACATACAAATGACAGACTTATCTTTCTGGTGTTTGTTTACAGCAGCATTCACCATGAACAATCTTCGAACAGAACCTTTCAAGTTACAGCCTTTATAGATTAGAATACATTTACTGATCAACAAAGATCTGTCGAATCAACCTTCGAACCAACCAACTATCCAACCAATCACAATCTGCAATCACAGAGTATATCTTTGTTGTTCCATGCAGCGAACTCAAGAGTTCAGATTTCATTGGTCCACTGATCAACAATAGAATTCTGTCATCTTGTCACCATGCCACATGATATTGCCCCGTACGCCAAGATGAAAATGTTCATTCGCCTAGACCATGAGACATAGGAGTCACTTGAAGTCACAAGTCGAGCTTAGTACCAAGAGATACATCGAACTGACTACCAATCTAAAGCAGTAGACATCGGCCAGACATGATCAGCCATACCGAAGATCATCATCGACGAACTTACATTCTCCCGAATGGAGGTTAGCTTAGCCATGTATTTCATCTATCGATTTGAGATGACATTAATTCCACATCACTTCTAAGCAAGCTACGGACATTTAAACTCACAAACATGAGCACTACAAAAGATACAAAAATGAAGACTAGCACTCAACAACTCCTTGTCACTAGCTCTAAAGTTTCTGGAGCTCCCTGATATAATGATGTAGCCAGTAGGAGGGTCACTAAAGTAACCATCATAGGAGATGCAAATTTTCCTAATAATTGAAGGGTGAGATTGAGATCAAGAGGAGAATCATTAATTGTAGTCAAATCCAAAACTTTAGTTTTCATCATCTAAGAGGTGTCACTCTTTGAGTCGGTCTTGTCCACTAATGGACAATCCACACCACCAATCTCCTAAGCACATCCTGAAGTGGAGAAGGGAACTTATAGGTCCTTAGAATTATAATGGCTAAACCTTGAAACACCACATGCAATAGAAGCATGACTCGACTTGTGGTAATTAAGGCACATCACAAGGGACCCATCATACTCAATTAGTTGCACCCAATCACCATGCTTAGAAGAGAAACTCATTGAAGAGGGAAGATTTTTTCCAACAATAATGTTAATACAAAATATAGAAAAGAGGAAGCACTTCTTAGATTTAGTCACCTTGTCAATCACAATGAGATCTCCCAAAGAGCAAGAAATCACAATCCACACATCCATGTCCCAATATTAGCAATAAGCCTAGGAGTCTAACCCACACTAGAAATTTTTTATTGTCAACTTTATTAAGATCCATATCTAGTTCCCACTTCTTGAGATAGAGGTACGATTTGCAAAAAAAAACATGGTCTAGCACCCTTCAAGGTTTGAAATATTCTTCAAGAAGAGAGAAATAGATGAGAAAAAAAACTATTTTATAAGATAGCAATCCACATTAGATGCATATATAAATAGCCATATTGACCAAGCATTGTACATTTAGTATTTTTCACATTCATGTCATATAGTGTTTGGTTCATATGATTATTTATATATGTGCATATCGGTCATTTAATAGCATCTTTAGATGCTTTTACTAGTTTTTTTTTTATGAATAGGCAGCTATCTATATTAATTCAAATATAAAGATACATATTCACAAAAAAAGGATGAGTGGTAAAAAGGCACACCCTGAGAGTCAAATGGGTAGCCCCCAGAAAAACCAATAGATCACATGGGCGAAGCCTAGAAGTCCAAAATTACAAAGTAAATAAAAAGGCCATTAAGCGGCCAGAGTAGTGCCAGCAGAGCCAGGAGGGTCTTTGTCATCCAAATTTTTCCCTCATACATCAGCGAGGTCTGGAGTGACGTCAGGAGGAGGACCCCAACTGTCATCAGCATCTTTTTTATCTTTATCTTCTTCCTCGCGCCGAGGAGAGATTGCAAGCACCAGACGTAGAAAACTTTTACCAATGGTTGGCCAACCAGAGCCAGAAGCAGGAGGGTCATTAGAGGGCCACCTAGAACCATCACCGCCGCTCCCCAAAGCACCACTAGAAGGCCACCCCTGGCTAGCCTGCGGCGGAGGAGAGTGGTTTCGCCGAGGAATGCGAGAATCTCGTCAAGGCGGAGGCTAGGAACGAAGATGCACAAAGCCACTCCGTTGTCGACCCCTAGAGGGTGACTGGCCACGGGAAGAGGTGGGCGAAGCGGGGACCCGAGCAACAGTACAAGGGGAATTACCCTAGTGATCCAAGAGAACTTGAAGGTGAGCAATCTCAAGTGCAACTTTGTTAGCTTGCACCTGAACCTATAAAAGCACATTAGAGCAAATCATAGCTTTAGCATATAAAGATATATGAATATCTATTTGAGTATGTGAAAAAATGCAAGCATTTTTGTCTTTCCAAATATTGAAGAGAATTTTCACCCTGAAAGAGTGCCAAAGCTGGGTGAATTTTGCAGGAAATCTAGGAGAATTTTCTAGCAACACCATATGCCAAGAGAAAGGCTTTGCCCTAAAGGGTCGAAAAAATTCATGAATCCAAGTCCAAAGCTACTGGGCTCTGGGACAAAACCAGAAAAGATGCTTAAAATTCTCAGCTTGCCCACAAAAAGGGCAACAACAGTCCCGAACCCCCAGGTGAACAAGTCGAGAACCCACACGCAAGCCTTGGAAAAGAATACACCAGGAAAAGTGGGCAAGTTTCAGCTCAACACTTGCAGACCAAGTGGCAGCAAATATTTTACGCTAGACATGAGTGGGAGATTGAAGGAGCCACCTCTGGTTCAAACTCTGAATCATAGGAAAATGTGGTGAGAGCCACCTGTAACCAATTTGAGGCTTGTAATTTTTGAAAGGGGTGTCTGGATACCACTTCTAGTCTTTCCACCAAGGTTTGGTCCCATGAATTCCAACTTTATGAAGCATCTTAGAAGGAATAGCATTCACCAGACCCTCATAAGTAGCACGGTCCTGGTTATGAAGCCTGAACTGGGCACAAAAAACTCCCAACAACATAATACACATGGTGGGTCTATGAAATATTTGTTGGAGGGTTTGGATACCCTTCTTGTGAAACCTGAGCACCTTAAGCCAAGGCAACTTAGCCAACGACTGACTATTACAAGCAAAAAGAGGCGACCACCAAATATTGTGTTGGTTGAGAGAAAGCCCATCTCAGAAACCAGAGCCAGCCTAACAGAGTCAGGGTTTGACAGCCTCCCAGGCTTGCCAAATACTTTTGGCCACAAAAGTCCCAACAATCTGGGTTGGTTCTTCCATGACCAGAAGGGTTTGAAAGCCAATCCCCTTCCAAGCAGGTCTATGGAAAGGGAAGCCAGATTGAATACTATGCCTGAGAAGAATTTTCCAGGCCTCATCCCCAGTAAGGGCACGAATAATCCATTTAACACAGAGTAGTCCCTTGTCATTGAGTAGACAACAACCCAAGACCTTCTGAGTCTCTGGGAAGGCAGCAGAATTCCCAAGCCATACGGTGAAACCCTCTGTGAGACTCAAAGGAGGCCCAAAGAAAGTCTCTAAGCAATTTCTCAAGCTTGCCATAGGTAGCTTTGAAAGGAGCCCAGCAAGAAGAGTAATAAACACGGGTGGCCGTTAGAACTTTGGAACACACCTGAAATTTCTCTACCAAAGAGAGGGGATTGGTAATCCAATAAGAAATCTTTTGCTCAACCCTGGAGAGCACATCTTGCCAAAGCTCAATCGGGGACACCTGAAAGGCAAAGGGAATGCCCAGAAACTGAAAAATTTCTCCTGGCCCAATCCACTTCCATCCATACTGTTGCAACCAAGGCAGAGAAGCAAAGATAGGCTGTCGGTAACACAAAGTTTTATGCCACTGGATGGTAGAGCCGAAAGCAAGACAGAAGGTATTAAGGCACTCAAGAGCCACCGCAATGGAATCTTCTTCCTCCAGAAGGGTGAGGAATGAGTCATCAGAAAAATGGCCATTAACAAGTTGAGCTTGAGAGTTGGACACAGAAATGCCCTTGACCCGCTGCTAGGAAACCACGTTGGCCAAGAGGTAGCCAAAGCCCTCAGCTGCAAGCACATACAAAGAAGGGGCCAACAGGCACCCTTGCCGAATGGAACAAAAGAGTCCAAATACAGAGGATTGATGGCCATTGATGGTGATACAAGTTGAGGCATCCACAAAGAGCATTCAAATAGATTGAATGAAGTTGGGTCCAAAACCCAACGCTTGCAGCATAGCAAGAATAAATAGCCATTCAATGCGGACATAGGCCTTGGCAAAGTCAATTTTAATAAACACGGCTTTCTAGTTTGAATGTCTTGCCCATTCCATGCCTTCCCAAACAACAATAATATTATCCAAAATAAATTTGGATTTGATAAACCCAGTTTGTTTCGGGCGCACAATCTGAGGTAGAAGATGGCGGATTTTAAGAGCCAAAGCCTTAGCGATAATCTTGTAGGAGACATTAAGAAGCGTGATAGGTCTCCAGTTGAAAATGTCTTCTGGGTCACCAGGCTTAGGTATGAATTTTATGTTACTTTTATTAATTAAGTTTCCTAGAGAATTAGAATGGAAAGCTTCTAAGTAAATTTGATGCAGGTCGTGCCTAATATAGTCCCACATGGCCTTGTAGAATTCACAAGGGAACCCATCAATTCCTGGGGCTTTGTCATCAGCCATGGAATAGACAGCCTCTTTGAGATCATCAACTGATAGCAGTTGATCACAAAAAAAAAATCTGAGCTGAAGAAAGCTTATTTGGCGTGCAATAGCAAGACAATCTTGAAGGGCTTGTTGTCACCAGGTGTGAGCTCCTGTGCAATGAAGACTTGCTCACAATGATGCACAAAGGCCTGGAGAATATCAGGCGGCTCAGAAAGCACCTAAATTCCATCTTTTAATTTTTTAATGCCTGGGGATGAGTGTCTAGCACGCAGAGCCAAAAAAAATCTTTGGAGGCATGATCACCAACTTTTAGCTAGTGTAACCGGGCTTTGATTTGCGCACCTCTAGTAGTATAGTTGTCAACAACTTGTTTCTTGTGCCTTAATTCTGCCACCCTGACTTGAAATTATGGAGAAAAAGGGTTGGCCGCCAAAACCTCAATAGCAACACAGAGGTCAACAGTGGTAGCCTCATAAGACCGTCGGCAAAAAATAGCCAGTTGGCACCCATAAATGCGTAGAAATCTAGTCGTGTGAATGATAGCCTCATTCTACCAATTAATCCATCATGTATGATGAGCTAGTCTGCACTCCAAATTCCAGACTCTACGAATGTGGGCCAAGGTAGGCTTGTGGCAGAGTAAAGATGTGTTTAAAAAAAATTGAGTTTTACACGTGCGAGGTTGTCGAGTCTCCCATTCAATGCAAAAAGAAATGGGAAAGTGGTCTGACAAGGTCACATCCACTAACGACTTAACCGGGAGAGAGGAGTTGTCAAAAGAGAAAAAATATTGCGCTGAGATCATGGCAGGATCAAGGCGCTTAAATATTTTGTCAGAACCGGCTCTGTAATTACACCAAGTATGCCAGAGAGAATGAGAATGGTGGCAGCCAATATTGGGATCAAAAAGCCCCAATTTATTGCACATGTAAAACCACGCCTCCCTTTCCCCAACTATCCATCTAAATGGAAAAGTGTCATCTTTGTCAAACGCCATCTCCACCATATTGAAGTCCCCACATAGTAACCAGGTAGCAACTGGTAAAGAATTAGCAATCCAACGCAGAGCAAAACAATGTTCCACAGCATCATTAGAAGCATAGACATTAATAATCTCAAAGGAATGATTATCAATGTTGAGAAGGATCCAAACGAGCCGATGAGTGCGATCAAACCTATGGTTGACCACACAAGAGTGCCACCGTGGGGCCAAAAGGGTGACAGCTCCGCCATGCCCAGCATCATGAGTAGTACAAAACATTTTACTGGTTGGCCAAATAGAGCGACAAGCCGCAACAAGCAAAAAACTAGAAATTTTAACTTCTTGGAGACAAAGCACTTCAATACCAGAGTACTTACACAAGGTATCCCTAACAGAATACTTCGTGGAGAGGTCTTTCAAACCTCGAACATTCCATGAGAGGAACTTCATGAGTGAAACTCCTCCATGTTTTCGAAACTCGATTCCTCTTCATTTAGAGAAGAGAAATGATTCTGCAAAAATTCTAGTGGAATTGATCCAATCTGGATGGACAAAGAGGAAAACCTCCACTTTTCATGAACATATTCCCCTTCTTCCCTAGGAGGGGAAGGGCTGCGAGACTGCCTTTGAGCTCCCATCAAAGGAGAAGAAACATTCGGCTATGTTACCATGACAGCAGTCGGCCGAGGCGTAGCCTTTAGCCTAGGCTGCTGTGGAACATAATCAGCTCCAACCGGAGCTTCTTTCCCCTTTAAAGAAGGGTTTGAAACATCTTTCACTGGTTCAAAGGTCATGGGAGCCGACCCAGAACCAGTGGACTTATTCTTTCGGTTCGTAACCGTAGTCCATTTCGCATCAAGTTTGGCAGCAGATGTAGTCATCGAATGAGGCTTTTCAGCATCTCGTGGTGAAGGTGTATGAGGCACTACCAAAGGGCAGTCCTTAATCTTATGGTCTGCTAACTGACACCTGCAGCATGTGTTGGGCAGATTAAAATATGTGACCTTCTGAGTGTGACAGAGAGCTCCAATTTGAATATCAATGGAGTCTTTCAAATCTTTGGAAAGGTCCACTTCCACACAAACCCTCTTCTAGGGTCGGTCTTGAAAGAACCTATCTGGCTCAATGCAAATAACCCTCCCTAGTGAGGAAGCTATATTATTCAAAAAAGGCACACAAGGCAAGGGTAAACCAGGAAATTCAATCCAGACCAGGACCCGAAACTTGGTGTCATCTGAGACAGCAAAATCACGGGTCCACGCCTAGAAAACTAACAAAGAAGACTAGACATATCAGGGCCCATGGGCTAAGATAGTCTGCACATGATTGACCTCCGCAAAGTGGAACAAAAAGAAACCCTTGGTTAAGTTTTGGACCATATCAAGACGGACCTCGTGAGGGACCCAAGCCTTGTTAACCCATTCTTTAAGCACACTTTTAGGGGGAGTTCTTCCAACAAAATACCCAACAAGGGTGAATTACTCAAGCCATTGACAGGCAGTATCAAAATCTGGTAAAGGAAAAACCACATTAGCTGGTGAATCAAAGCACTTACCTCGTGAAATACTTTCAGAACAAATTTTTGGGGATGTTTGTTTAGAGGAGGAGCCATTGAGAAACGTCGTGGAACCGCTAACACCAGCAAGAACTGTTGGGTTAGAGTCGGTTGAAGGCATATTAAAACAAAAAAACCACAGTAAATGCGGTCGTACACACAAGAAAGGAGGGGCTTCATGCGCAAGATGTGCAGTATGATGCAAGAGGGTCCAAGGGTGACCACAGAAAACACAAAACCCTAGCAGAGCTCCACATAAGCATCAGATCCCTAAATTTAAGCATCAGATCCCTAAATTTTTCATCAAACAACCACCGCTTTTACTAGTTTTTAACAATCTCATGAATTTTTCATTGAACTTATTTGTAATTACAATTGTAATTTTTATGTGTGTCCTCAAATTTAATAAAATTAAGTTCTTCCTGACCACCCAACAATATTTTAAATGAATATAATTAGTCTATTCTTCTCAAAGCACTTTCCAAATTGGAGAGCTCTAAGGAAGTTGAATGGTCACCTTCCATTTTTTGCACCTTGGAGCTTTTGCTACCACTTTCAAAAGCTCAGACTAGTTTCCTTCGTCACTGTGTATCCTTTGTTTTGTTTGTTATCTTCTTCCAAATATTTATGCTCTTGATGTTTTTGTTTTGATTGCTTGGTTGAAGGTTTATTGTTAGAATTTTATGCATGTCCTTGTTTAAATTTATATTTATATTTTCTCCCTCTCGCGCCCTTCTTTTGGCTTGAGAGCCGAGATCTAGCATTGTGTTGTGTTTAGGTTATCAACAGTACGTACTAACTATTGTCTGGCCTAACTCCCACACTTAATTCCCTCATATCGATTTCTATGGCTAGCATTAGCAATGGCTCTAAAGATGAAATGCAGATAGATGCAACAAAAATTGAACTGGTACTCCCATTGAGAAAACTTTTGGTATCCCTGTTGAACAGACTATTGATATTTCTCCTGCTTCTCTTGGTTCTTAGAAGCCATCCTATAAAGAGGCTCTTTGTTCTGAGGTAGAGGGGGTTGATACTCCAGCTATGGCAGTATTTGATATAGTCCAAAATGAACTAGCAATAGGGTCTCGAGAAGCTCGAGTGGGAAATGGAAGCATCATTCAAGGAAAAGAGTCCAAAGATGGAGAAAATGGTAAGGCTCCATCTACTACTAAGTTTATCTCCATTTCTTTGAACCTTGATATGCTCCATGCTATTAGAAGCGAAGAAAATTGACTAAAAAAATTTATAGTTTTCTTTGTATGTTTGGATTCTAATTTCTTACCATCTCGTGAATTCTTTAATGACTAGATTATGAATGTTTGGGGCAAGGAAATGGGTATTTATGTCTCATTTTGTCGAATGCTACAAAAAGGGGGGTTTGTTGTTTCTTCAAAATTTGTTCTATGAAAGATAGAGTGCTAAAAAAAAAAAGAGTTGTCGAACCTAGGGCAGTCACTATTTAGGGCTATCTCGTTGTCACTAGAAGAAAAGGGAGAAGAGATTGTGGCTAAATTATCCACTAGATGGATGAAAATAAAAAAATGTGCCTTTACAATTGTGAAAATTTATACCTAATTTTCTCAAGCCAATTGGAAATGTCCTACAAGTGGAAGACTCTAGGGTTACTTTGTCCCATGTACAAGCTAGAGTCCTAATTTATTTGATTCCATTTTTTTGACATTCTAGATGTGATTGATGTGCAGATTGATTCTATGGTTATCAATTGCGAAATTCAGTTGTTGGGTAGCCTAAATGTTTGTTTTCTATGCAAGAGAAATGGTCAAAAAAAATACTGTCCAAAAATTCTTCATGAACAACCTGGGTTTTTTCATTAGTGTGAGTAAAATGTTGAAAAAAAGGTGGAAAATCCCTTTGGTAATGATAAATTTTCCTCTGAGCAGATGGTTGAAGAAAACCCACCTAATACTGCTAATAATCCAATTTCTCAGGTTGACCTAACTAACACTTGTTTCATGAACAAAATTGTAGATATAAATATACTCTAATATTGTTGGAGACAAATTGGACATCTACCCTCTAAACACGAGGTCTTGTGAGAAAGACATCCCTAGGGTTTCTCTTGCAAACCCCTTATTTGAAGGAGAGATAGAAGTTGTTAGATCAATGGAGGGTCAAGACCCCAAATTGGGTCTCCATTGTAATGGTTAATACTAGACCTAAAGGTAGAGATGCTTTAATGGGAAAAAATAAACTCTTCCCCAAAATTCCCAACAATTGGCCCCATAGACCATTAAGCCTCGAGCTAAAGAAGCCAAAATATAGAAAAAGAAATTGCATCAGGATGAAATACTGCTAAACATTGACAATCCAAAGGCCTTGGGGCTTCTTCCTAGACATGGATCTGAAGTCCCAATTATTAACTATTTCATCCACTGTACTCAACTTCTAAGACCAAAATTGCTCAAATTAAACAAGGGAAAACAAAGGAGGTGAAAGTTACAAAAAGAGGAAACAGTTTGAGAGGTCCAAAAGTTATGAATCCTTAAAGAGGGTGATAAGAAGGGAATGTAAGATAAGAAACCTAAGGAGGATAACTCCTCTAAAAAGGACAAAGTTCCACAGTGTTTTGAAAGATTATACAAAAAATAGAAGGCCCTTCCCCAACCCCTTGCCTCTTAATGAGATTGAATATAAGCATTTTGGAATGTTAAAGGGACTAGAATTCCTTGATAGAAAATATATTCTTGGGACTTTTTTAAGGACAGGCCTAAATTGGATATTCTCTTCCTACAAGAGATTAAAGTGGTTGGGTTTCAAAAATATTGTGTCCTTAAATTCATATGAAATTCTACTAAGGCCTTTTCCACCATGCATTAGAAAGGAAAAGGAAGCTCTACTATTCTTCTCAAAAATAACTAAGCCAAGTTTGTGGTAGACTGGGGTATTTCCCCTTGTAACTGGATTGTTTGGGTCAAGTTTGATATTGAATCTAAAATAATTGGACTTTGCTCCATATATGCCTCAAATGACTATAATGAGAGATTTCATCTATGGGCTTGGATGACTTCCAATCTACCTAAAATCCCCTAGCTTATTGTTGGTGATTTTAATATGCTTGAACAAAAATAAGATAAATCTGGGGCTAGAGATGGTCTTTGGAAAGGTAATGAACTATATTTTGGTTTGGGATGAAGAGATCTTTATTTATGATGGATCCATTGGGAATAGGAGTCAAGAGAGTCAGAGACAACTTATAACCAAACTTGACAATCAATTGTGAACTCCTCAAGAATACTTAACTAAACATGTAAACTCAAAACTTATCAACTATGCTTCAACACTTGGAGAAAATAGCCTCTAAAACATTATGTATCAACATGTATTAACCTGAAGGAAAACTTATCCTATGTTATACTAACCAGCAACAAAATCTAATCAAACAAAACCATTGACTAGTTTCTTTAAATAACTTCCTTTTCTCATCAATTTGTAATGATTCACATGTTTATGAGTAGCCAAAAGGAGGTGAAAGAATAACAAATGTTTAACCACTTGTTGCAATACCTCTTGAAGAATTAAAGAAAACCCACTTACCTCTTCATGTTGGTCATGCATACTATTGTTTTGAAGTGGATAGGTAAGATGAATGTGTTCTTCTTCAGCTACAACTTCATACTTGGGTGAAAGCATGACTTGTGATGTTTTGTTTGCCTCCATCTTGGCTAGATGTCTAATGATACATCCTCATGAAAAGACAAAATCCAAAACTCTAGTGTTGGTCTCTTGCTTGTGGTATGTTGTCTCATCATCTTGCTGACTTGTGAAGACCATTTCTTGTGACTTATTTGACAGAAACATAGATATTTTTCATCATGCTCTTGTTGCTTATGATTTCCCTCTTTGAGAGATGATGGCTTGATATCTATGTTTGAACAAAATACCTCTAAATCATCCCAAAATAGGTCTTCTTCAACCTCTTCTTTGCTTTTTTGTATGAGAGGACTAATTTTGACTTCATAGTAGCTCTCCTTGTTGTGTGTGTCAACTTCTCTATTTTATAAAATAAAGTTGTCCTCATTTTCTTCCTCATAAACCAACACCTTTTCATGGCCATTTGTATCTTCCAAATGTACCAAAGTTGTTGATGTTGGTATGAGCATGTCTTCTTCATCTTTCTCAATGAAAGAAAGCATCTCATCAAACCAAAATATAGAACCTTCTTCTTCACCACCCCTTTCTTACTTGTAATATTGTTGTCCCAATTGATCTCTTATTTGCTCTTAAACCTGATGTCCTATTTGATCATTCTCATCATCCTCTTATAGCAAGTCTAATTTTTCATTTTCTATACCACCTGAAAGTTCATCAGCTACAAGTTGTTCATCTCTTACCTTAGAAAACTCATTTTTTTGACCAAACCAACTATCTTGATAAGTAATGGGCCCACCTTTGCACAAATAAATGGTGCTTGGACAAGGAGGCTGCTCATAGAGGTCTTGTTGAGTTTCTTGAGGATGTATGAGTTTTGGAGAAGGATACTCTTGAGGGATTCTACACTAATCTTGCTTAGGTTCAAGGTCTTACAAAGGGAAAAGACTCCTAAAACTTGGAATTTTAAACTTAAGAGACTAATTTGAAGACTTAGGAGGTTTACCTTGCTTGAAGCTTGGAATTTTGTAATTGGGATTCTCTTCTATTGCATGTTGGTCTAGTGTTGTAAAAGGTGCTTGCCTAAAGCTAGGAATACAAGGGGTTGATTGGGTTTCTATCCTTTTTTCTTGGGCAAGTAATAGCTTCATTTGTTCTTATTTAGTAGCAACCTCTTTTGCAAGAGACTCCTCATATTGATCCTTTTGTATTCCCATCTCTTTCTAGTATTGGTAAGCTAGATAATACAAATCTTCCACTGTACATAAGTTATACTCTTGGTCTCCTTCAATATTCATTCAACTACTTTTGAAAGTCCAACATTATATCTCTAATACTTATGTTATCAACATTTTGAGGCTGAATATGAGAGTAGATATGTTAGTTGGAAACAAAATGGCCTTCTTGTGGTTTATTTTGAGAATATGTAGGTTTCCAAGAAGATTTATCAAGGGTGGGTGGGTGGAAAATATATTAAACATGTTGGTCACTTCTTGTAGAAAATATATTTGGGGTAAGACTAGTTGCACATGCTCAGTTTGATATGAATGATAAGAGGGTATATGAGCAACACTTTCATGAAATGGGGGATGATAAAAACATATCTCCATGAAATGAAGGCATGATGCAACATTTAAATAAGTTGGGAATTCATTGAAGTATTCTTTAAATAAAGATAATCATGTCTAATTTTTTGAAAAATAAATTAAGCACATACCAACACTTAGTCCACTTGAAACCGGTAAATTGAACTTGGACTCACTAGGTGTGTGAAGATATTGAGCTTCCAAAGGTAGAAACTACTGATACACACACCAAATATCAATAATGAGAGGAAAATTTTTGAATTGAGATAGTTCAAATGGTCTCACCAAGTGTGCGAAAAACTATTGTCACTTGGATTTGCACCCTTGCCAAGTGCTTGACTCAACAATCTAGTGAAACATGGAAACACTCTAGGGTTTGTGGGTTGCCTATATCTTGGAGTGAATTTCCAAAGAGGGCTTGTTCCATTGATACTCACCTATTTTAGCTTATACTACTGTTGCATAATAAGAAAATGAGGGAAGGAATGAAATGAAATCTAAGACTAATAAGATGATGCATAAAATTGATTTTAAAAAATATATAATGTTGTTTGCACACACAATATGATCAACAACTTAAACCACAACATACAACTAATAATGTCATATGTCTTTGCAAAAGTGTTTCATAATTAGGTTCAATATGTAGAGGATAGTGTTCCAAAGGAGCTAGAAATGTTGTCACAACTTAAAATCTATCCTTAGTTGGTTAAATGCAAGTCATGACCTGCAAAAATACATACTTTCAACACAAAGGTAATGAAGATAGGAAATAAATCAAGGGGAAGAAGACATCACTAGACAAGATTACACCAACCATCTTGAAGAAATTTGCACGACGAAACAACTCTAAGAAGGTTAAAAATCTTATCTTTATTGATCAAATGATGCTTACAAACTGCATACAAATATGAAAATGAGTTACGATGCTTATTCCTACTGGAAAGAACCTTTAAAGGTTACAATACATAGCCCAAAATAGCCAGAACTCCTTTTTAATGAGCTTAGGTGTCCCCTTTTACCTTTTGTAACAACTTGAGTGAATTTAGGACATGTGTGAAATAATAAATGAGGTTACCCTTGAAAATTGCTAACTTGTTTAACATCTTCTTTGCGGTGAAAAAAGTCCCTCTTTGCTTTAACTCTTTAAAATGTTCTAAGATGGTGTTGAAGAAAGTGGTCTTGAATTTTTCAACATCTTTTTTCTTGTCAGTTGATGATGTGATTTAGATAAAATCCAATTGTTGATATTGTTACCATAGGTCTATTTAATTGATAATTGCCTCCTATATCCAACCAACTATCTTTTAATACCCTTAAACTACCACTAATCATGTATATAGGGTATGTTTTTAAATGGTTTTGAAGGTTAAAAATGACTCTTTAAGGTGTTGAATAAGGCTCTTGAATGCTTCTTCAATGCTATCTTTTCCTTTACAACTTTAACCAATGGATCATTCATATGTTTATGTTTATACATTGACTCCTCTCTACTTTCTATGGTTATAGATTTTCCTCCATTTTATTGTATTATCGACATTATCCTCTTTGAAGTTAACAAAATTGTCATGATACCTTTAGCCTTTGCTCTTAAATGTGACTAGAGGTCAATTTACTATTATATTAATGCCTTCCATGCATACTAGACTACCACCTCATAGGATTGTGTTTTGTCTCATGAATCTACCATAACTAGACTCTACATATAGCGTCTCTAATCCTCAGCCACCATGAAAATTTCCAAAGATGCCTTGTCATTATTGATTGTTCATGGGTGATGTGATAAAAAAAAATTGTGGTGCCTAGTCAGGCATAAGAAATCTCAGTTATGTATTATCACCCATAAGTAGGGAGGACCATTCTCAAGTGAGCATGTGTATAGGATATGACATATTTTCATTGCTTGAGTTTTTCAAATATCTTTATTGAGCCTTCCCCACTACTTGTAGCTTCACCTAGAAGTCTCTCAATTCCTTTTTTACCTTACAACTACTCACCACAAGTTTTTCCTTTCTTATCATGATTGTATTGTCATCAAGATACTATCATATACCTCATTTAACACTAAAGTTTTGGAGAAACCTTTTCATATTCTACCCTTATGACTATGTCTTATTCTTACATAATCCATATCATATGTTTATGATGGCATGTTGACCATCATTTCATTGTTTCTCTTGCCATTGTCAACACCACTATCATTTAATGGATTTTCTCTCCATACAATATGATAGAATGTCCTTACTACTATCTAATATGGTGATATATTTTACAAACTCCTTCACTACATAGTGCATGCTTTATTTCTTTAATTCAAGTTTTCCCTCTTTGATCACTAGATTGATCACTAGACTATAATAGACCCTTCTTCTAGTAGATTTCTGACTTAGCTAGTCAATGAAGACTAAACTACCTTGTTGATGATTGTTGTCCTAACTGTAGGAGTTAATGGTGACTCTTCAACACCCCCAGGAATAGTTGCTAGACCAAAATATCTTCCACAAGAGAGAAAATGGAAATAATACTTGCTTCAACAATGCAATGTGAGACTCCACAAACAAAGATGCAATGTTTGATAAATAGGAAATGTGAGACAATGTTTGATAAATAGGAATCACAATTAGGAAGATAAACATATACTTATTGTAATGAATCACTAGAAGTGCTCAATGAATCATCGAGAAAAGATGAATTTGTGATCTCAACTAGAGAAGTAGGAGTTGTAGGAGAAGTCTTTGGATCATCAAGATGCTCAAGTTTTGCATCATATTCAAACTCCTATAAGGTCTCATCATCATAGGGTATGTTTTCAACATCATCAAGTAGAATGAGGCAATTTGAAGTAGGATCATCTAGGAATGGAGGCTTTTGTGGATCTCCAAAAATCTTCCAAACTTTGGTCCAAATTGTGTGTGGGCACGAGATTCCAAGAAACTTATGCCAAGTCTCTTTGAAGATGCTTGCACTGAAACTAAAACCAATCAATCTTATGATATGATCATTCCTATTACCCCAAACATATTTTGTATATGTTGTTTCTAGCTCAAGAGTGAGTCCATAAAGATGAGGCAAAATATTTAGCCACCTATAATGTGTTATGATGCCTTTCTGCAATGACTCATAATTGTCCTTTGTCAGAACTATTACAAAAGGATGAGTTGAATAACCCATGATTACAATGGTAATGCACTTCTCAAATGATTAAATTTAAGATCAATACATAAAATATAATTGAAATGAAGTATAATGATCAAAACAACACCCTCCCAACTACCAAAATATCCAAGTAACCTCCGGTATACCCATAGGAAAAAAAATGAAATCACAATATACTTGGGATAGAAATAGGAAAAGTGCATGAATGGTTGGATAGAGCTCCTCAATACCTTTCCAACATCGCAACAATCACGAAAATTGGAGATCATGGCAAACAATTATGAGCTCGGGAGTCAAAAAACAAGATATGAATTTAATCAACAAAAATTGCCACCAAACAGCAAAAAATTGCAAAATAACTTGCACCATTGAAAATTTGAGAGAACCATCTTTTCGACAATATCTCATGTGAAAAAAATGGCCTCCTAGGTGAAAGTTATTGTAAAATGAAAAAAGGCCTATATTTTAGGCTCTTTGGGGGCAAATCAGACAAATCAGGTGTAAAATTGAGGTCCCTTGGGGGCTGCCTCTCAATCGCTAATTTGACCATGGGTTATATGCAAAATATATAATAATTGCAGGTGCCAAAAACATTTTTTTAATATTAAAACTTTATTAAACCTGCCAAATAAATAATGATTTCATATCGACGGGATTACATAAAGACAACAGATTTGACAGCCTGTCAATTAATCTGCAAAGACTTTTTTATACCAATCCCATATAATATTTTTTGCCCCAAATATTAAAATATTTACCGGGAAAACCATAAAATTCCTGATATAAAATAAATTATGTAGAAATAATTTTTTTCTGCAAAATAGGAAATTCGTACTGCTTGGGAAAAAAAATTTGCCTCAAAAACAATTTGTCCCAATATAGTTGAATTTTATATCATAATTCATCTCTCAGCCCTTTTGATCATGATGGAAAGGTCGATTTGGGCTCAAAGTGCCATGAGATCTCAGCTACCTCTAGTTCTTGCAATTGAGACCCTCAAATTAAAAACCTCATAGATTAGGCAAAACATAACCAAATTTGACAAAACGAAAGGAACATGACTTTCTTTGATGCCTTGGATTCAACCGTGAGGTCTTTGAAACCCCAAAATACACCCAACAAAATCTTCAAGTTAACACAAAACCCTCAGATCTAGGAAGGAATCTGCAACACTAGAGCTCTGATACCATGTAGGAGTTAATGGTGACTCCTCAACACCCCTAGGAATAGTCACTAGACCAAAATATCTTCCACAAGAGAGAAAATGGAAAGAATACTTGCTTCAAAAATGCAAGATTGAATATAGTTGAATATTGGTTGAATATACAAATGTACATGAGATGTCTTGCTTATAAAGGCAAGGTGAGACATAGGATTAGACAAGATTGTGACAAGTGTCTTAATCCTACAACATAATACAACTAACTCATAACTACCTAGGAAAAGTTAAAGTCTAGAAATGACAACTAAGACTTCTAGAAGGAATCTTAGAATCCCAAGTAAACTTAACATGTGAATATGTCCTCTAATTCCCTAGTGAGTGAAATAACTAGGTATATAAGACATTTATTCACACCAACACTAACATGCTAGGTTGCTCCAATCACTTGAGGTAAAAATCGACACTTAACTTTCTCTTTAGGTCTGCATTGACTACCATTTGATCTTGCTATGCCTCTAGATTGAGCTTAGATGGCCACTAGGTTTCTTGACTTTAGAATTTCCATGCTTACCTTCCATGCCTTGACTTTCCTTAAGTTTACCTATTGAAGGAACAATTCCTTTTTCCTTCATTATTCCTTATGATCATTAAACTTGTCTATGTGATAGTACATTGTCCTCTTTTAAAAATATCATAACTCTATCCTTTATGATCATCTATGTTTATTTGTTTGTCTAAGGTTCTATAGTTTTGTATTGCGCAAGCTACTACTCTTCATCACCCTATTACATAGGTTCTACCATCTGCTCATTCATGGTGTCATGTTATGATTGTCATCAATCATGCATACCAAGCTATCTCTTGGTGACTTGTAACTTTCCAAGACAATGTCACTACTATCCTAGAGAGAATTTTGTATAGTTAACTTAACATCGTCAAAGACATTTACCTTTGCCCACACTCATCTATTATTCATGGTTGAATCCCCTTTGTCTATTATTGTTCACTGTACTTTTACCTATGGCCCACCATCAACTCTCATGGGACCTATATTTCTTGTTTGGCCTTTGCTCTATCTTATCTAACCGACCACTACATATTCTTTCATGCCTATTAGGAATTTGTTAGATTTCTCTACCCTCTATGTTCACCATGCACTATCCTCTGTGTTTACCATTCATTGTCCTCTATGTTCACCATGCATTATCCTTGCAGATAGTCCCAACATGACTCTGTATTTGTTTATTCATGATATCTTATTATTGCTTCAAACTTTTCACCCTTAAGATTATCATTTATTTCACAATGTCTTAAAATTTTGAATCCTTTTGCACCATTCAAATGACTATAATCATCCTTCATATCTTTATGGCCATGGCCTCTGTCAATAGCAGATACTTCTCTTGGTTGATCGTTAGTGAGACAATGTATAATATGATGTTGACAATTTGGCATAACCAAAAATTAAAAAAAAAATTGGTTTGTGGGCCTTATGTTGCTATCAAAAAAATATGTTGAGATATAGTATGATCCACATGGTCATAGAAAATATCACAAGATGTGAACCCAAAATAAAATTGATAAAGTTTCCTTCTTGATAAAGCCTCGTATATTAGCAATTGCCCTTGCAATAATGGAAGTGAACATTGTGTGTTGAAGTAGCAAAACAAATAAATAAAAAATTATCATTTGTAGGTAAAAACCCTAAGTTATTGGCCAAAGTAACAATTCCAAAGATCAACAAAAGGCATCAAAATTAATCTAGAAAATATAATGGTTGCAGTTGTCCATAGCCCAAGCCTAGAATTTTCTAGTTACAATAAAGTTACCACTAAGAAACAACATCTTCAATAGTTTTCCATCATATAACCTCTTATTGTCTCCTGTGAAAAACCTCTCTGTGAAAACATTAACAATTAAGGGTTCTTCCTACATACTCAAATTCTTGAGAACGTTCACATATTTTTGGAAACACTATGGACAAGTGTCTCATCACATCAAACATTGCCATCTTAAAATCTTGACAACTTCATCTTGAAAACCCTAACTCGAGATAATCCTTCTAACTTTCTTTGTGCTCCTCCTTAAAGGAAATCTCTTTTATGTTGTCTTCTGCACTATATTCCTCATATATTTAACCTTACATGGGAAGAATATATCAATCTTCTAGGGACAAAACAACCATTCCGACATAATTTTCCTTCATCATGAATGATTTCAAATGTGAAACTGCCCTTCACTTAAATCTTCAAGGTGTCGTAATTGAAAAGAACAATGTAAAAAATATAGCATGCATTATTCATTAATGAACATGAACATAAAACTGTCAAAACATTATAACTTTCCTTGTATCCTCCTTGTTGAGTTGTGAAATAACCCTGAAACCTATCCATCTTCCTTAAATGTTCATGCATAATGAAAAATCATCTTCTTGTCCTCGTAATCAATGAGTCCTTAGTAATTATTACCCTCCACTTTACCCATTATGAATTAAATTATGAGACATCTTTGACAGTTGTAGTATTTCCCCTTGGATAGATTTTAACTCCACCTTCCTACGTGCCATGCATCCTTTGGTTTTCCTTGAAACATATCATGCATAGAAGCAAGGAGTATGTTCTCATGTCTTAGAATTTAACCTATTCAAGAGGATAAAAGATAACCTAAAATATCTCTAAACTTAGATTGTTGACTTAATCCAACAAAACCTAACTTTTTAAAATAAGGTTTTCCTTCTCTTTTATAGACATGGGTTGTTGGAGGGAAAATGATTATTTCAATGATTTAAAGCTCAAAATGCGACATTTGACATCTCAAAGGAAAACATAAGGATGCTTCTTTTTTTCCTTTTTTATTGAAAGCTAATTTAGACCTTGAAGACTTATTAATGATTCTATAAGACATGTAAAGATGACCAAAAGACTCTTAAATACTTTCACACACCCTTTTCAAAATCCTATGGCAAAACTAAGACCTTTAAAATGACAAGAGAAACCTAATGAAGGCTATTTTAAGCCAAAGGCAAAGAAATATGCTAAAAATAATATGATGTAATTGAATCACTATCACTTTTTTAAAGGTGCAATGTCACAAGGCATGGGATATTCTATGTTTAATAGTAGAGTATTCATTTACAAGTTGAAAATGGTTAAATCAAACTTAGCACAACTTTCATGCAAAAGTTTATGAATGGCAAGTCTTAAATTAGGCTAAAACATCTATGAATAATTCTATAACTAGAAAGCACCCACAACATACAATATCAAATAAAATATTTTGGCATTCATCTATAAACATTCCTAAATATAAATCTCACATTAAAGCTAGAGAGAAAAACATGTAAACATTTCAAATAATCTATAATGCCATTTTAAAATGATGAATCAGGGAAATGATCTTAATGACAATTACACTTCAATTTTAGATTTACACTTAACAATAGAAACCCTCTAAAACTCGTTATCAATTTTTCAAAAATAAATTAATCCTTTTTATGGTTAATAAATGTTGGGTCACTCTTCAAATATCTCTAAAAATCATTATCAAATTTTTCATAAATTAAAATCAGTTCACTCCTTATAAAATCATAAACAATCTATTAAATTATTATATCTTTTAAATTCTTGAAAATAAGTGACAATTGATAAGTGGATCATTCATTATCATGAGAGATGGGTTCTTGTGAACTACTACTCATGAAACATAGGTCTATGAGTTTGACTTGAAAAATTACACGTTGAATCATGATAACAATATCATAATATAAGTGGCAGTTCTTAAAAATATTAGCAAATATTTATAATCTTATTGAACGACTCTTAAAAAAATATAATTCACCATGAAGAATTAAAAATATTTATATTTAATATCACATTTATCTTTTTAATTTCATCTTCCATAAATAAAAGTCAAAGACATCATTAAGGGAGAGGAGTCGATTGTGGGACAGGGTCCGATTGTTGGTATAGATATGGACAGCCTAGGGCCCACCGTTGAGCAATTTTTATGCCAATAAAAATTTCAAATATGCTTTTAAATATGATATGATAGATTCATATTAAATTCAAAATATGTCCTATCATAGGTTGACTTTTTTATTGCCACCTTCTCAATAGTAGGTGAATGCAAGTTGGCATTTATTTGCCACCTTCACAATATCAAGTGAATGCATCATGATAATCTTATTTCCACAATATAAATAATATTTTTGACCTTCCCAATAAAAGGTTGTTGTAAAGGGATATTTTATTATCCAAAATATAAGTCTTATTGCATTAAAAGTGAGTTGAAATGTAAAGAAGACATTGCCAAGTGGTTTAATTCCAAATATATTTGAACAAAATACATTACAACATGTTTCATTTCTCATCTTCTTTTTACAAACTACTGGTTACCAGGTGTCCATAATAACCAATATTTTTCTGAATTTGCTTGCAAAACTGAAAAAAATGAACTCTCAGGGTCACTATGCATTGCAATTTTTCATTAAAACACTTAATTATTACACTATTATTTACAAATCCACGTAAAAAACAATAATCATAAAAAAAAATTAAAACTGGTTAGAATTCAAAAAATAATTAATCACTTCAAATCACCAACCAGAAATCCTACCTACCCATGAACCTATCACTTCTACCATTAATCCATTGAATGTAGATCAAAATCCCTCCCATAATTCAAATTAATCCACTTGCTACCAATTCAAATTCTAAAAACCTATTTATGCAACCAATGGACCTCATTTGTGTGATGCAAGTTACAGATTATAGTTAATTCAAATTTCCCACTTTATGCTGCATGCTCTTGAGCGACGATGACCTCCTCCAAATTGATGCAATCTCCTCCTTCAGCTTCTACGGTAAGTCAACTTTCCTTCCTTCACAAAAATACAAACTGCATTCCATTTTCTACTGTCAGCAATTGCCTTCTCCATTTACATTTAAATGAATCGACACCTTGTTAATTTCCATAACCATCCTTTATGTTGTCATCGGCCAATCTCCCTTTAAGCTTTGTTATGGTTGAAATATTTCCAACCCTTTTGAATACAACATTACCATACATATATATAGTGCATAGAATGATACATATCTACGTATGTTCCCCATAGCCCTATCCATTTTCATGAAACTTACACATTTATCTATATTTGCAATATATATATAGGTATAAATATAAAATGAAGAAACTTACACATTTATCTATATCTGCAATATACATAGGTTTATGTATAAAATGAACAAACTTCTACATTTATCTATATCTACAATGTATATATATATATATTGTGAACCAAGATTCCAAACCTACATAAACACAAGAAACAAACACCCTATTAGATAAAATGCAAGTTAGTATCATGATTCCCCAAGAAATCCATTTGAATTGGAGAGGAAAAGAAATGAAATGAAGAACATAAACAAGCATAAATCAAAGATATTAAATCCTATTCAAATGCAAAGCAAACTCTTAATCTCTTGGGGGAATTGGTGCCAATTTGATGTGAAAATTGGCCCTTTCCCAACTCCAATGATGCAAATGTTGATTGGTGATGAAGGTGATCCACTTTGTTGAAGATTGAAGTGTGCTCCAAGATGAAAATATGCATAACCTAGCTAAGATTGGATAAAAATGGATGAGAATTACTATGGATTTGAGTATAATAACTTTGCTCAAATTATGGATGATAAAATGAGGAAAGAGACCTCTTATTTATAGAATGATAAGATGGAGAAATTCCCAAAATGGAGCAATGTGGGACTAACATTCAACCAATGGAAAGGTGTCATTTGTCCAAATGTGAATGGATGGAGGATGTGCACATTTTGATGAATGTGCCCATAAATGCAATTAGGTGATATTTGAAAATGTCGAAATGACATGTAAGAGGGAAATGAAATGTCTTAAATGCCACTTGGCTCAAGGCAAAAGGACTTATTAGGTGAAGTAAATGCCTTGTTGGAAGGACAAAGTCCACTTGGATTTTGAATTCAAATTTGAGAGAATATTCCTCCATTATGCCATGTTGAGAGAAAATAAAGATTTAATAAATGAATTAAATCTATTTTCATGTGCAAGTGGAAAAAGCTAGAGGATGGGACATGAATGAGGATTAAATTAATCAAAGGTTAATTAATTTAATGAAGGATTAGATGATGTGACAAATTTGACTTAGATTTATAGGTTAATTTAAATCAAATATGAGAAGAAAGTGATTTTAGACTTAGTTAAATAGATATTTTGATTTATTTAACAAAAGAGGATGATTGGTTAGCTTAAATTAAACAAGGTTTAATTTATTTAATTTAATAGTTAGACTTTAGAGATTTGATCAAATAAAGTGAATTATTTAATCAAAATGGACATAGGGTTAATTAGATCAGATAGATTGATTTAATTAATGGGAGAGAAAGACTTAATTAGATAAAATGATTTATTTAATTAAGAGAGGAAAATTGATGAATTTAGTCAAATAAGGGTATTCGATTAAATGGTTAGACTAAAGATGATTCAGGATGAAATGGTGTTAGTAATTGGGATCAAGTATGTCGGTATATTTTTCATATCTACATTTTGCCCCTCTTTGAAGCAAAGTACTTGTGTTCTTTCAAAGAATAAATTGTCTCAATCAAAAGCCAATTTTTTTTTTTTAATTTCAAAACTTTCCCCAATGTTGCCCCGGCGAAGGAAATATGTCGATATGCTACCCCCTCAAGAGATCACACGAAAATTTTGAGTTTTGGGTGATCTCGCAAAAAAAGGAGGACAAGGCGCCTGACATGTCTAGAAAGGCTCCAGGAAGTCAAAAAACACAAAAATGATAAAAATGGTACAAAACAGCCCTCATATGGGCGGAAACAGGTCTGGGGGACCTAGACCCCTCCTGGATGGTCAATCAAGGTCAAAAAACCCTAATTTTTAGGCTTAAATAGGCCTTGGGGGACCACTTTCAATTCATTTTCACATTCAGCCTTTAGTGATTCTA
>VDFB02000257.1:0-17118 GCA_007258455.2 Sequoia sempervirens
TATGTTGGCGTAAAAACTAACACCTCTGGAGTGCAGGTTTGTACAGACAGCTATGCACACTGCGTAATGAGTGCTCTTCAAATTAGGAGGAGAAGCTCCCTCGTAGTGTTGGAATGCGTGGAAAAGAAAAGTAATCTAAGTCCTATCTTTTTGTTCTCAGCTGGAATGTAATGTCCCCTTCTCAAACCTAATTGTTCCAGTGACCGTTGGCCTTTTCGTTGGGAACCCGAAGGCTAGTCGGAAGGTTAAATTAGGGTTTCCTAATTTTGAGGAGGTCATTGCTCAAAGATGATGGATTCAATGGCGGGTTCTTTCTGGGTTTTCAGAGAGCTTCGCAGTGGTATGTTCATCTCAGCATTCAGAGAACTTTTTGGAATTTACTATTTTTAGTAAATTCTATTTTTGGCAGCTTTCCAGATGTGTTCAGCTCGGTTGACTCCCTGCTTCAGTTGGTCAGTTGTTTTGCTCAGTTTTGACTTCAGGGCCTTGTCAAAAGGATAAGTTAAGTCATTTAATTAAAAAAAGTCACGTTTTAATTATTATAATTGAACGTTGACCCTTGGCTTAGACTTAATGACTTAATGTGTTTTTAAAAAGTGGTCTTTGAGGGTGGCGCCCTCATTGAAGAGATTATTTTAATTATTTCCTAAGTCAAAGCAAGGTTTGAAGGGCGTAATTATCAAAGTTGATATTCATTTAAAATATCATTTCTTAAGACTTGAAGAGAAAGTGCGCCCATCCTTGAGGAGATTGGGTTTTGACCTAAAAGCCGATTTTAGGGTTTTTGCGAAGTCAACTGAAGAATTATAAAGAGGAGTCTTGGTGCATCATTTGGGACATCTTTGACAAATATACTGTTATGCTGCCGGATTGGCTCTGGGACTGCTTCGAGGAATGAAGGCCTCCTAGCTTGGGCATCACTTCGTGTTTGCAAGACAACATCTAGTGGTGAATTCAGTCTGTTTGTGAGTGCATTTTAGTTCTTACATCTTGTGTTTAGTTTTGCATTGTTAAATCTGTTTTAGCATATTAGTGTTTCAGCATCTTGCATTGTTGTAGACAGCAGATTCATGTTTTAATTCATATTTCGGAAAAGACAAAAATATAGCATCTGGGTAGTAGCCCATTCTCTTAGTCTAGGAAGGGCGCTTCAATAGTTCAAGTTTCAGATTTTTCTGTGTTGTATGGAATTTTTAATGAGAGGTCGACTTTCCCAGCTTGGCCGTACCTTTTAGAATTGCATTGAAATCCGTGTAAATTAAATTAGGGTCTCTTTGATCAGTTTTAGTGTCTTGAAATGGTCGCCTATACCTTGAGAGAGTAATGCATCTTGTGTTGCATCAATCGGATAACATTTGAGAAAGTTATGAACAAATCATTGTGGATGTAAGCTGCTGATTTTGTGAAAAGTGCAGATCTGATTATGACAGTCCAAGAAATCTGCATTTTCTGACTTGGGTTTTGGCATGGTGGTTTATTTAGAGCTTGTAACAGATTTATTGTTGATTGCTCCATCTGGAAGGACTTTGATGTATTGACATTGCAGGCAAGAATTACATTTTGTAAAACTGGCAGTAGTACTGACCAGTATGCTTTAACATTGCTTTGTCATTATTCGTAATACTCGTTCTTGCTTTCAGTATTAGAGTGAAATAGCGATAACTCCGCCCTATGGTAGCTACTCTCCCATCTTGGGTCAGCAAGCACATTCTGGGTGTTGAGCGTTTTTCAGCTTCTGCATTTCTCTTTCAAAGTGTGTTATTGTAATCACTCCGTCATATGGTCGCCCCTCACTCCGCATTGGATTGGGTAGCACATACTTGACGTAGAGTTCTTTTCTGCATTTAGAATAGAAGACCCTCTGACCAATGCTCGCCATCATCGGCCCCATTCTGGTTAGAGTTATAGCATAAGCAGTTTCATTTAGATCCTCTGACCAATGCTCGCCATCATCGGCGCCATTCTGGTTAGAGTTGCTTTCTTGCACGTTTTGGTTTTCTTCTCTAACCTTAACGAGTGCACTGCTTTGTAATTTGAATTGGAAAAACGAAAAAATTTGGCTCGGAATATTTCATGGAAGAGGCACAAGGTTAAGAAAACCAAGAACGTTGCAGCTAAGGATTTTCTGGTTTCGCAGATCCTTAACTACAACTAAGCTAACTACTTTAAATCCTATCCAATCTCCTCAAGAAAACAGAGCATTAGGAAACGGAGCAAGGTTTGACTATCAGACGATAAACGTGTATAGATTCTCAACTTGAAGGCAAGGTGGCGCAACTATCAGCTTAATCTAGACAAGTTTATTGGTAACAACATCACACGATAAACTAGATACAGATTCTCTACTTGAAGGCAAGGTGGCGCATCTATTATCTCAATCCGAATTAGTTTATTGTCCACGACAACACACGATAACCAAGTGCAAATTCTCTACTTGAAGGCAAGGTGGCACAACTATCATCTCAATCTGAACAAGTTTATTAAGCACAAAAAACAGATTTCTCTAAACTTATGGGAAGAATTCACCATGACAATCGTATGAAACCCTATGTGGCATAACAATTGATCATAATAGTAAAGACTCACAAAACAGATTTATCATTACAATCGCATGAAACCCTATGTGGCATAACAATTGATCATAATGGTAAAGATGCACAAAACAGATTTCTCTAAACTATGGAAAGAATTCACCATTACAATTGCATGAAACCCTATGTGGCATAACACTTAATCGTAATAGTAAAGACACATGAACAAATACCAAAAGAGCAATATTGAGGGGGCAAAATTGAAATTTGCTGACATATATTTCTCTCTCAAGCAAAAGTTATTTACAAATGAGCAAAAACTCTTATTTATATACATCAAGGTGTAGGGAACCCTAAAATCACCTTGAGTCATCTACAGTCTTGCATTGCATGCAAGTTTTATTGCTAAACCCTAATAAAGTAAACTATACAGTTAACTGGAAAACTACCATCAGTTAACCGAAACATTTAATCTAAAAATGGACAATTGTGCGAGCATGCACGTCCTTATTGAAAGCGAGTTAACTGGAAGACTATCATCAGTTAATGGAAAACCCTAAATGAAACTCCAAGTAAATAATGCTAATCTCATAATAGATATGCATGAGACAAGATAGTGAGTTAACTTGAAAGGGTAACGCCAAGTTAACTCCTGTGTATAAAGTCTATTCTGAGAGGTAGGAACTGAAGTCTACTGGCCGTGATCTCAAACAAGCAATCCCTCAACGAGATTGTTAACTGCATCAGTATCTGAATGTCAGCAACTTGAGCAATCTTTGCACACTCAAACTAGCATTTCACTGACTCATAACTTTGGCGGCTCCGTAACTGAAGTGATGGCGACTATCTCTTCTGCGGCTTGATACAAATCGGTCTCAGCTTTTCTAACGAAACTATGAATTAATACCGATTTGGTCTTGAATTCAGTCTGTGTGTACTGTACTTTGAAAAACTTGCCTGTTGACTGTGAGCACGGCTATATTCTGACTTTTCTGGAAAACTAAAAATAGCCCGCTGAGGCTAAAAATAGCCTTTTGAAGAGTTATTTTCGGCGAAAATCTGAGATATGGGTTTTGTCCAGAAGAAGATTCTAAGACAACCCAGAATGTCAGATTTGCGAAAATTTGACTTCTACTCAACCATGCAAGGAATTTTCAGTTGAGAAAATTAGAGCCTCGAGAACTGATGCTCTGAAGTAAATTTACCTAAAAAATTCTGGCACATGGGTTTTCTCGAGGAAGCTATTCTAAATCAACCCAGATGATTTGTTTTGCCAAAAGTCGCCAATTCTTCAAACATGAGAAATAGAAGAATTTAAGACAGAAGAAAGAAGTTTTTAGTGCTCTGTTTCTGCTAAAATCGCCATCTTGTCTGAAGTCTGCTGATAATTCTGACTTGTACCTGCAAAGAAAGTGTTTTGATGTCTTCGCCAATGATTGTTGATGAAGAATTTGCCTTTGGTTTGCTAAAATTCGCCTTTGCTCTGAAAATATGAATTTTCCTTGAAGATACGCCTTTGCCTTGAAGAAATACGAATTTTGCTTGAAAAATATGAATTTCTCTTAAGAAAAACGAATTTCTCTTTAGCTTTGTGAATAATAAATGAAGATGGTGCCATGCTTAAAGAAGATGAAATTCGCATCAATCTGACAACTGCAAGATTTAAAACCTTAGCTGAAAATAGAAGCCTTTCAATTGGACCATTTCAGTTGAACTGCCACTGGTTGGAAGTTCAAAAATAAATAATAATAAAATATTTATTATGCAATAGCAAAGGCGCCAAAAATAGAAAATCGCCACTCAATGCTTAAATATGCAAAATATTTGAAACTCTAGTTGACAATTGAATGAAGCTTTAGGCTTCACCGTTGGACTTCACCGATTCCGAAAAGTCATCATTTGAGCTTATAGGCATTCATTTGCTCAAGATTTTACACTTTTTATTAACTTCCTACTTTGTAGCTGAGCACAAAGTTACAACTGGCCATCTTCGACATTGAATCCTGAGTGACCGGGAGATGCTGAGACTGAGCTAGAGAATTCATCGGAAAGCCCACTGAACAAGGAAGAAATGTCTGCTGGGAGACACTACTGCAAAATCCATCGTTTAACACCCTGAAAAATTATGCGCCCCTGATTAAATTCATTTACGGGTTCCAGACTTAACCATATTGCCATCTGACACTTCAAACAGCTGCTGACGGCGAACGGTGAACCCTGCTGACAGAAAACCAAGCTCACTGCTTGCCTAGAGATATTCTGCATCCAACGACTATATGCACAACATCTGAAAAGTTCATTAAGGGCCTCAAAAGTAAAAGCGCCCCTGGCTTCTAAGACCTCAAAAATGCCAGTGCGTATTTTATTTAAAATATCCGCTCCAGACTTGGCCATTTTCCGGATGTCTTCACTTTTCAGCATTTCACCAAAGACCTCGCACGTACGAGCATTTGCCAAATCCCGAAGGCTGACGGCTGGGCTCGTTGAATAGATAAAGCAATTACGCTCAAGTCTCGTGAAGACTTCGAACGCGAACGACCTCATCTGATAGGCCTAAAGGCTAGGCGCCTTTGGACTGTAGAAATACAATGCAAATTTTATGTTGGTCCGCCCGTGAAATTACGTGCTTGGTAGAACCTCTGCCATGATCACCTGGAATGTCGGATCGACAAGCAGGATGATGCATTGCGGAGCTAGGCTAGAGTAGTACTGATGTCAGGAAGACCTCATCTGCAAATTTTGGCATCTTAAGGGTCATTTTAACCAGCGCCCCTGAGCTATAGTTGCACTGGAAATGCAACAAAGAAGCTCGAAGACGTGAAAACTCCATTATAAGCTCATCTTCAGATGTCGGATGCCGGAGCTCTGGGACTCGGATGACTGTGTTTGATATCTCGTTGGATAAGCAGACTAGTCGAGAATAGATTGACTGTATCCACAACCAGAAATACCAAAATTTACCCCCCCTTTTAGATGGGCGCCCTCAGGCTATAGTTGTACTTTTGCCTGAAAAAGACAAATTTCTCATATCTGGAACTTTGGGAATTTCAACTTCTGTCATTGATTGCCGGAGCTGCAGGTCTTGGAAAGCTTCGCTGGATAGCTCATTGAATAGCCAGACTGATTCTGAAGAGATTGACTGTATGCTTGAGCACTTTCAACAAGATCTTGACCTTCAAAAAGCTAGGCGCCCCTGGGCTATAGTTGCGCTTTCTTGCTTTTCTCTGAGAAATCTTCATATTTTAACCTCTAAAAACTCCACCTCGATCACTGAAATGACCGTGTGCAACGTGAAATGCTATCATGAGACGCTCCTCCATCGTGAAAAGCTCCATTAGGAGTCTCTGCTTTAGGTTCTGATCAATAAAACTGACTTTGACTGACAAAATATTGACAAAAACTCCATGCTTGATATTGCCCAAAACTGTATTTTACATCATTTTAGCAAGGTTTAGACCTTTTTATGCAAAATGCCTTGATGAAGCAAAAATTTTGGTTTTGGGTACAACAAGCTGTGACCAATAATAGACTGAATAATCATTATTAGAGGAGTATAATTCTGAGTGAAGGAAATAGCAACTTGAGAGTTTATTCTGAGTGAGAAAGGTAGTAGCTTGTGAGGAATTTTCCAGTTGAATAATTAAGTTGAGGTGCTGTGAAGATAGATTGAGACTTCATCATTTGGAGGTAAGCTAAATATTAGGCATGGGATATTCTTCTACTATCAATTTTGTTCTTGAATATTAAAATATTATGGTCCGTTGTGTTTACTGTATGTGCATAGGAAGTCATTTCATAAACTACATTTCTATATTATTAAGAAAATGGGTTAAGTTATGAATTGCATACCTGATTGTATTTAGGAAGTGAACTGAATAGTGGTTAAAGATGCTTATTTGTGTGAATTGCATAACTTTATGATCTCCATATAAGGAGAATACGATAGTATTAGTTACTATATACTAGGACTGAAATGAGGACAGAAGTCAAGTAATTCTATGGGCTTAAGTTATTAGGTTAATTGAGGTAAGCTTGAGAAACTCCTAGGATAAAGATTTCTAGTATAGGAAGGATTATGTGAATTACTTGTTATGCTGATTCATTTCTAGCAGTTAGAATGTTGTAGGTAGTCTGGGGTGACTGATTACCCATTGAAGGACATAGCCTATGCGTAGTGTAAGATAGCCATAAGTCAAATTGTCCCTGAGTAGTGTATGTGATAGATGACTCTCTCAGTCGTTTACTGAATTAAAACACTTTGATCAAAGTAGTGTAATGTACCTACATCCTCTTACATCGGGCGATGATTACACTGTCAGTTCACCGTGATCCAATAGTACATGCTAGTTTGGGATTGTGGGATTACAAGGATCTAGTTATGTAGGACACACCACTATGCTTAGTTGGTTAACAGTATCGGTTACTCTACCAATCTCTTCGTCGAAGGGAGGGCCATCTATTGAATAATAGATGTGCGGGGGACCGCATTATAAGTCTGTGGTTGGCGGAAAAGTGCCCGAGTGATGTTTCTCCTACACAGTATGCTACTGAAGAACCAAGATTTGAGAGGGAAGATCCTGGACTGTCTTACTACTATTTGTTCTAAAGCTCATTGGAGCTATGTTAGTTAAGGTATGTATTCTTGTTTCATGTACTTGTGAAGTTATTATAATGAAATGGAATCTTTATTGTAAATGGATATGGCAACTTGTTCATATATTATCAATAAAGAAAAGGAATTTTTTTATTGCAATGTCATGTTAACACATTTATTTACTCGTATGATGTAAATTTAGGAAATTATTACTTTACCGAAGGATTGGCACACTACAATGGGTCCTTCTCCTGGTACGTTGTGGGTTTGACCAAGGTAGCGTACCCATGAGAACTCGGGTGGCCAGGTAGGAACCCTGGTCGAACCCACAATGTACTAGGACGGACTTGGGCAAACCCACGACAAACAACACCCAAAAAGGCAAAAAATCACTTGAAAAACAAAAAACAAAACCCTAAAAAGTGCATCTAATGCCTTATGTTGCCTTGGCCGACCAAATGAGGCTCATTTTGCAAACTCAAGAGAGCAAAAAACACCATTTTTTTGCCTCCAAGTTGAAATAGTTGATTTTTGCAGGTTTTCTCTTTTTTTTTTGAAAGTGAGAGCTAAGGAGTTAAACTGATAAAAACAAGGGAGGAATAGGTGGGCTAAGATCAAACAATAGAAGGTGAGTTAATCTATCCTTTTTTTCCAAGTTTTCAATAAATTTTTTTGAAGATTTTTCAAGTATTTTTTTTTAAAAAATAAAGTTTTGTTTTTTAGTAAGTTTTGAATTTTTTTAAGAACTTTTTATGCAAAATAAGGGGTTATAATGTCCATTTTGTCTTAAAAAAATTACTTGTAGTGTTAATTTGTTTATTTATTTATTTATTTTAGGTTCATAACTTAATACATAATGGCTAGTAGTTTTGCTTTAGTTGGCATAGGTGCAAAGAGTCAATTTAAATATGATCCAGCCTCACCTCTTTGGCGACATACAACAATGATTCAACAAATTCCTAGTGGTGGGGGTTTCGTTTGGTGTTGTAGCCAATGTGAAAATACATATAAGAGCTCGTACTTTTGAGTGAGAGCCTATTTATGTGCTATTGGTCAACAAGGAATAAGAGTTTTCCTTGGGTCAAATAAAAAAGGGTTGCCAAAGGCACAAATATTGGCTTATATTAAAGAACAAGAGGATGCTGACAATGCATTCAAAAAATCAAAGGCTATAGAACATCCTCTGGCCAAGAAAACTAAAAGTAAAAGCTTGCAAAGACTTAGTGGCTTATCACAACCGGCTGGCCCACATCCTTTCATGGAAATGACACAATCTTTTGAAGGAGAAAATATTTTAGTCACACGAAAAAGAGGCCCATTGGAGAGAGCCTTCAAAAATGAAGCAAGGGAGTTGGAAGATGAGAGCATTGCACGTTGCATTTATGGCAACGGGCTTCCTTTCAACATTGTTAGATCTCCTTATTGGCGGGAAATAGTGAGAGCCATTTCTAATACAACTTTTGATTATGTTAGTCCTAGGTATGCAAAGGTGCAAACCACCTTATTGGCAAAGGAGAAATCTTCAGTAGAGGCAACATTGAGAGTAATCAAGGATACATGGGTCGAAACAAGTGTGTCCATTATTTCTGATGGATGGAAAGATTGCAAAAATAGACCATTGATCAATGTTATAGAAGTGTCCCCTAATGGGGCGATGTTTTAGAAGGCGGTTGATTGTGAAGGGAAAATAAAAGATGCAAGTTTTATTGCCAATATCCTCATAGAATCCATTGAAATGGTGGGGTTTGAAAGTGTTGTCCAAGTCATAACAGATAATACTAAAAAATGTAGGGCAGTTGGATAGTGGAGGTTAGATATGGTCACTTTTTTTGGACACAATGTACAGCCCACTCACTCAATTTGATAATCAAAAGATTTGTACACAAATTGAGTGGGTTAAACAAATCTACGTGGAGGGTGAGGAGATCTAAATGTTTGTGACTAATCATCATATGTCACAAGCCATCTTCAGGACCTTCTCCAAGTTGGAGTTGTTGAAGGTAATTTAAATTTGATTTTTTAATATAATTTTTTATTTTTTAATTTTAATTTTTCATTGTCGATTTGTGACATGCATTTTCTTATCATGTTAGGTTTCTGAAACTCAATTTGTATCTCACACAATCGTCTTAAGATGACTTGTGAAGGTGCAAAGGCCTGGAGTTCTATGGTCATCAACAGCTTGTGGAGTGTATGGAAGCAATCAAGCACAAAAAGAGCCCAAAAAGTGAAAGCAATGATCTTAGATGATGAGTGGTGGGCTCGTGTGGAATATGTTATAAATTTCACCGAGCCTATGTTGATGTTATAGAGGTGAGAGAGTCTTTCTCTTGAATTCAAATAATAAATAAAAATTAAATGCTAAGGCAAGTCGGTCTTGCCATTTAAATGTTAATTTATTTTCTTTTCTCAAGTTTGACTCAATAAAAGTCATCTCATTTTGTAAAGTCGTCTTTTTTGTGAAAGAGGCCAACCATGAAAAGACGTCTTGATGTGTATATATACAAGGCAATTTCCATTCATTTGGCAATTCAATTAATTCAAGATAAGTTCACATTTTCAAGGAGTTCAAATACTTTTAGCAAATTGACATATTGTTTCAAGGAGATCGATATTAAGGAGAGATCACAATTGATTGTATATTCGCATCTAGTAGAGGTGTTATCTTCATTTCTTTAGATTGGCCTAGTGTTTGGCCAAGTTGTAAAGCAGATTTCTGCTCTTTTCTTTAATATATAAGTGATATATCTTTGGCTGGGTTTTCCTCCCTCGAGAAGGAGGGTTTTCCCAAGGTATTTGTTGTGTATTGTTGTTCATTGTTTTTGTATTTCTGCTTATCTTCATTTCTGATCTAAAATTAACATGGTATCAGGCGGGTTTAAGCAAGATCAAGGATCATAATTGTTTAAGCAGCAAAGTCTTCTTCTCTTCTTCCCATCTAAGGGAGTCTATCTAAGTTTCGAAAATGGTGAACAGACTCAAGGTTGAAGATAGGCTTGATGGTGCATCGAACTTCACCTCTTGGAAATTCAGAGTTCTTATATTACTAGAAGAAAATGATCTTCTAGACTTCGTGGAGAATGATGTGCCCAAGCCATCCGATGAGGCTGAGAAAACTCAATGGAAGAAGAATAGCACTAAGGCTAGGAAGATCTTGATAGATTCCGTCAAGGATCATCTTGTGCCAATTATATCCAAGATGAAGACAACCAAAGTCATGTTCGAGACTCTACAAGGCTTGTATGAGATCAACAACACTAGCAGAGCTCTTTCCTTGAGACAACAGCTCCATCATATAAAAATGGCTAAAGGAGATTCAATCATCTCCTTCTTCATGAAGATTACTGAGTTGAAAGATCAGCTATGTGCCATTGGAGATATAGTTGAAGATAGAGACCTAGTTATGTTGGCACTGAATGGTCTTCCTCAATCTTGGGAGTCCTTTATCCAAAGCATTCGTGGAAGATCTAAATTTCCCAAGTTTGATCGTCTTAGAGCTGATTGCATTCAAGAGGAATCCAAGTTGGCAGCAAGAGGGAATGGACGAAGCTCTCATAATGAAGAAAATCATGTCCTCGCTGCTCAAACTTCCAGAAGGAAAGGAAGAGAAGGGAGAAAAGACAATTTCAAGAAGAATAGAGACAAAAAATCAGATTCTGCTCTTGAACCAAAGAAGAATAAGGATCTCTCTCATATTTAATGTTCCAAATGTGACAAGTATGGTCACTATGCTCGAGATTGCATAACAAGACCAAAGCAACATGCTTCTACTGCAGATGTTGATGATGTGTCACCTCAAAAGGAATCTAGAGACAACTCAGGGGGATTTCTATTCATCTCCACTCTTTCAAGCAATGTTCCAACTGACAGTGACACTTGGTTGATTGATAGTGGTGCTTAACGACACATTACAGGATATCGAGAGCATCTTTCAGACTTGGTAGAAAGAGAAACCAACTTGCAAGTGATAATCGAAGATGGTGCTTGTTATTCCATGAAAGGTGCTGGGGCCACCTCTCTCCATCTAGATTCCGGCATCCCTCTTCATTTGAGTGATGTCTTTTTGTACCAGGAATCAAAAGAAATCTTGTCTCAATTTCAGCATTGGAGGACAAAGGATACCAAGTTTCCTTCTCTGAAGGGAAAGTTCTTGCTTGGCCTAAGAACTCTAGTATCAAAACAGCCTAAGAACTCTAGTATCAAAACAGCTCGTGTGATTGGTGTCCATCAAGAGAGCCTATACAAACTTTCTATTCGTCCAGTTCAGGCATTATTGCATGACTCTACCAGTTCGAGTGAGCTATGGCATAGGAGACTTGCTCACCTACACTTTAGAGATCTTCCATCTATGGAGAAGATGGTTACTGGTCTACCGAAACTCAGTCAGGAGCACTATAGCATTTGCAAAGGATGTGCATTGGGTAAGAATATCAAGGGTCCTTTTCATAGTAGTGATAGTAGATCAAAAGGAATTTTAGATCTTGTTCATTCTGATTTATGTGGTCCAATGTCTGTGGCATCGTTGAGTGGATTTTGGTATTATGTGATTTTCATTGATGACTATTTTCGAAAGACTTGGATTTATTTTTTGAAGTCTAAGGAGTTTGAAGAAGTACTTGATAGATTCAAAGAATTCAAGGCTCAAGTTGAAAACATGTCTGAGAAAAGGATTAAGGTTCTGAGATCTGACAATGGAGGAGAATACACTTCTGGAGGTTTCCATAATTTTTGCATTGAGGCAGGGATCAAGAGGGAGTTTTGTGTTCCGTACAACCCTTAGCAAAATGGAGTTGCAGAAAGAAAGAATAGATCCATAGTTGAGGCAGCCAAAGCTATGATTCATGATCAAGATCTACAGACCTTCCTTTGGGCAGAAGCTTCTAGAACTGCAATGTATGTTAAAAACCAAAGCCCTCATCGAATATTGGAAAACATGACTCCTGAAGAGGCCTTCACAGGTGTAAAACCTGAGGTTAGTCATTTAAGAATTTTTGGTTGTCCTGTTTATATTCATGTGCCTAAGGATAAAAGATCTAAGCTAGAACCATCAAGCAAGAAAGGAATATTTGTGGGTTACAGTGAGTCTTCAAAGGCCTACAGGATCTACATTCCAAGGTAGAAATAGATTGAGATCAGCAAGGATGTCTCTTTCGAAGAGGAAGTAGCCTTCAAAAGATCTAAAGGGTCTTACATGGAGATAGACAGTGAAGAACGGGAGACACCTTAGGATATGGACATTTCTCTTGATCATACTCCTGAGATTCAAAGGGAATCCACTGAACTAGAAGAGACTAATGATCCAGTTGATCCCATAAAACCAACTGATGGGCCAGGAGATATTGCTATAGGTTGAAAGAGACCTCTGTGGGCTAGATAAACTATGCAAGAGGCAGAGAAGTATGCAGCTCCACAAGGCACCTTTAGAGAAAGCAAGAGACTGCAAAAGTTTCTAGGCTATGTGGCATTGATGAGTCACATCATTGAGTCTGAGCCTTCCGGTTTTGAGGAGGCATCCAATCAGCAGGTATGGAGAGATGCTATGACAGAAGAATATCAGTCTATCATCAAGAATGATGTTTGGGATGTTGTACCAAGACCTGAAGGGAAATCAGTTGTGTCTTCCAAGTGGCTCTTCAAAATCAAGCATGCAGCTGATGGTAGCATTGAGAAGTGCAAAGCGAGATTTGTGGCAAGAGGATTCTCTCAGAAGGAAGGAATAGATTATGAAGAGACTTTTGCTCTTGTTGCTTGGTATACATCTATTAGGACTATTATTGCTATTGCATCTACTAAAGGCTGGAAGCTACATCAAATGGATGTAAAGACTGCATTTCTTAATGGTGTGATTGAAGAAGTGTACATTGAGCAACTAGATGGTTTTGTGATTCATGGGAAGGAGTCTCATGTATACAGATTGAAGAAGGCATTGTACGGCCTTAAGCAAGCACCTCGAGCATGGTATGAAAGGATTGATCGATATTTGATGAGCTTGGGATTCTCCAAGAATGATGTAGATTCCAGTCTTTACTTCAAGGTAGTTGATGGTGAGGCTTTAATATTGGTTCTTTATGTTATGATTTATTTCTCATTGGAGCAGAGTATCTCATTGTCAAATGCAAGAAAGATTTAGCATCTGAGTTTGAGATGAAGGATCTTGGTCTTATGCATTACTTCCTAGGACTGGAAGTGTGGCAAAGACCCAATGAGATTATCTTAAGTCAAGGGAAATACACCATAGATATCTTGAAGAGATTTGGGATGATAGATTGCAAGTCTATGTCTACACCTATGGAAACAAATTTGAAAAAGTTGAGTAACTCTGCAGCTAGTTCAGATTTGGTAGATCCCACCATGTACAGATAGTTGATTGGATCATTGATGTATCTAGTCAATACTAGACCAGACATTTGTTATGCGGTGAGCGCTCTTAGTCAGTTCATGTGTGAGCCAAGGCAAATTCATCTAGTTGCAACAAAGCATATCTTGAGATACTTGCATGGCACAGTGGGATATGGCTTGAGATATACTTCCTGTGAAGATCTAAAGTTACAAGGCTATTCTGATTCTGATTGAGACGGGAGTAAAACTGATAGGAAGAGCACCTTTGGATGTTGCTTCAGTTTGGGGTCTGCCATGATTTCTTCATGTAGCAGGAAGCAGACTTCTGTGGCACTAAGTATTGTAGAGGTTGAATATATTGCAACATGTGTAGCAGCGCGAGAAGCAGTGTGGCTTCGAAAGCTCCTTGCAGGTTTGTTTGGGCAAACATTGGAGCCGACTGTGATTCATTGTGACAATCAAAGTTGTGTGAAGCTCTCTGTCAATCCAATGTTTCATGATAGGACAAAACATGTGGAGATCAAATATCATTACATTAGAGATATGGTGCTGAGGAAAGCAATTCAACTCAAGTATATTTGCACTGATGATCAGACAGCTAATATTCTCACCAAGCCTCTCTCCAGAGTGAAGTTTGCACATTTTTGAGACAAGCTTGGAGTTGTGGAGAATATTGCCCTTGCTGAGAGGGAGACTTAGCATCAGTAATCTTTGCTATAATGCATATTTCTCCGAGACGGAGAAATATGAGGTGAAAGCACTCGACCATCTCTGAGACAGAGATGTGGTTCTTTCCACACATGGGAGTAGCCATGGTGGACATCATGTTGAGAGACTCTGTGATGAACCCTTTGTACTTGTGTTTTTCCACACATGGGAGTAGCCATGGTGGACGTCATGTTGAGAGACTCCATGATGACATCACGTTGAGAGACTCTATGATGGACACTTGTGCTCATGTTTCTTTCCACACATGGGAGTAGCCATGGTGGACGTCATGTTGAGTGTCTCCATGTCAGAACCCTGATGGTTCTCGATTCAAAACCCTAACTGATATTTCGTTGTTTTTGCAATTTTTGGTTTTTTGTGTTTTTTGAGGTTTTTGAGAAAATCAAGAAAGCTGCGATTTTTCTAAATAATTGCTAGAAAATTCATAAAAAAAAAATGTGCATAGAAATAACTCAAATCTTGCTCTTTAAAGGTAGGCGCATCATTTATTATCACTTCCAGAGCATATACAATGATAAATACTGAGATATGAATGAAATACAGATTTATTACATGAAAACCTGATTCTTTTGCAGCCGCCTTGGGAAGTGTGAAGAATGTACGGCCAAATGATTGCAATGTTCTCCAGTCTCTGAAAAAGGACGCTGAGACTCTGAAAGACCTAGCCGCCCAAGTTCCCTCTGCCAGAGATCGAAAAGGAGAGAGGTATTCCTCTGAGAATGAATAGTACGGCCTGCTGGTACAACAGTACGGACTGGTACAGCAGCAACAAGAAAAGTACGGCCTCACTAAATACTGCCTGATCTCTGTAAAATATATCTCTGTTAAAGTCGCCTCAATAGGTAGATGATTATTCTCTGCTATCTCTGAATAAATCGATCAATGAATCCAGTCTGTGATCCCTGTGTGAAATCACCAAGTGCAAGCTTCAACTGGTATTTCACAGCCTCAGTCTGCCTGATTCCTGAAGAGTTTTCGTTCTCCAGAAACGTTTGTCTGCCAGAAACCCTAGGGTTTGCAAACTCCAATGCTCAGAGCAAAAAGACAAATTAGAATAACATTTCATAATGGTTCGATTTGTCCTTGCTGAGAATATATACTGCCCTTTGAAAAATTCGACCCAACTCCTTTAAAATAATCATTTAAATTAAATGATTTAATTCGCACTTTAGAACTTAGGAGAAATCATTAATTATTGGCGTCCATATTTCAATGAATATAAAATACTCATTAAGTCACATTTAATAATTTATTATAAAGTATAATAAATACTTTATAACAGGCCAAATTAATTAAATATTTTAATATTTCAATAAAGTGACTTTAATATAAAGTCAAATTATTAAATATTTAATAATTCATTAAATACTCCTTATTTCTCCGTCTGATCATCAAACTGCTGAACTGGGTCGATTCTAAGCTGAATGGTTGAACCAGGTGCCTTGCCCAAAATAGCGACCATGACCTAACTTTCTAAAAATGAAAGTTCTGAAAAACACTCACCGGAAGATTACCGAAGGCCCAGCGACACAAGCTAGCTGAGCTACAAACAGTAAAGCGCGAGATGATCCTCTGCACACCACAATGCGACCTACGAGGGATCGAAATAATGAGCTAACTCCTCGACAAGCGATTAATAAACTAAAATGGGGACATGGCGGTCAGCCCTCTGAAATTGCTTGTCCTCCAAGCAATCTGCATCGGCTTCTGCTTGCACCACGGATCCCAAGGATGATGCAGAACAATGTTCTGGCAACAAGCTGACTCATTAACTCCCACAAGCTGATCGGCAAGAGCGGAATACATTCCCTATTAACCTCAGTACAGTCCGGCATAGGATCAAGAAACTCAGGAGGAGGCAAGTCAAATTGCAAGCAACACTTACCCCCTAAAACTGCACGAGATATACTGTCATCCAACATATCAAGCACGTGCATACCAAAACTGTGCACCTGAAACAAATCGTGTACATGCGAATTAATCATGAAGCTATATGCACTCTGCACCATATACACACTGTGATACTCCTCCGTGAGCTGAGTCTGAAATCCCAGTGCACTAGTAGGATCCCAAACGCTATCATCACTCTGCTCAAGACCAGGATCAGGTGAGTTACCCACATCAAACTCAAAGAGCGGATTGTCGTATGAAGATATAACATCTGTCTCAAACAATGGATTGGTCACAAACGGAACCAAACCACTAGGCTGATCCCAAACGATTGCCTCAGAACCCCCAGGGTACTGAGCATAACCATGCCTGGTCTGCACAAAATCCTCCTCTACCTTCTCGCTCTTCCCACTAACGAGAGAGATAGAACGAAGGCTGCCATCTGTAATACCCCTCAACACATATTTCTTGCCCTGTACCTCAAATCTCATCTCCATTTTAGGCAAGTTGAGGGTGAACACACTGATGTCCTGCAGCCATCTCATACCCAACACTAAATCCATCCCACCCAAGTTGACTACATAAAAGTCTGCCTGCAACTCATAATCATTCAGCATGAGAGTGAGATTACAAATCCGTCGAGTGCAAGTGAGTGTATATCCATCTGCCACCCGAACTCTGAATCCAGCGAAATCCTCTGTCTGGAGTCTACATCTGCTGATGAAGCTCTCATCAATGAAATTGTGTGTGGCTCCAGTGTCGAGCATATCAGTACATCGCTGTCCTTCCACTAATCCCCTAAACTTGAATGAGTCATCCCGTACACTAGTAGATAATACCAACGGGGATAAGTTGGCATCGGGCCCAAACTCCGTAGAGGCATTCCCGGCCTCTGCATGTTCTGAAACAACCTGTTGGTCTGAATCATCAGACTCGTCATCGTCATAGTAAACCCACATGGCGCGGTTGGCTCTGCCCTTCGGTCTCAAAGGACAATCGTGCTCCTTGCTGTAGGGTGCTTTGCACCAATAACAA
>VDFB02000258.1:0-17008 GCA_007258455.2 Sequoia sempervirens
ATGAATTTTTATTATTTTTTTCTTCACTACTGTAAATTCGCCATACAACAATTTCTGAAAACTTTTTCCAAAATAAAAATTTCCTACAGGAAAATACAATCCTCATATAAACTAATATATATATATATATATATATATATATAATATATATATGTATATGTACATATATATTTCAATATATATGTATCTATATATATATATATTTATATATAAATTTATCTAAGCAATTAATCAAGATGGGCAATTAATTTTCACAAAAGAAGTTTTCTACGGGAAATATTAGAGATTTTCATTTTCCTAGACAATTAAAAGGAAATGGGGAAACGAAAACAAAATGATGATTTTCTACAGAGATCTATAATTTCCTTTGGTATCAATCTATTTCAAATGATCAATTTACACAAAGGATCTAAATTATTTTCTACAGAGGTTCAATTTTCATGACAATCTTGTAAAAACAAAAGCTTCTACAGTAATGAAAACCTCTTCCAATCTTTTCCAATTTGCATTACAATAATTAAATAACTCTTTCAAATAAAAATTCATAAAAACAATTAAGGAACCTATTCTAGAAGAATTGTTGCCTCAAGGATTGATGCTGAGCTTCTCTGTAAACTTCAATTTTCCAATGTTGCCAAAGTTTCCTCTAGAAAAATTGCCACTTCCCAGAGAACAGAAACAATCCACAGCCAACAATATAACCAACTAGATTCCTAGAATTATCAAAAAACTTCTAAGATCTACAATTTCTTCAAACCACAAAACAATTCTTTCATTTCCGAAAAACCTCTATCGTTTTTTCCCGTGAAAACAACTTCCTCCTTTTTCCACCAATTTCAATCAATCTCTTCGTAAATCAATTTTAAGACAATAAGAAAAAAAATCCTTCTAACTTCCAATTCACATAACAAATATCTCTTCTTTAACAAACCAAGATATTTCTAAGATCTTTTCCCAAATATGCATTTAAATTAAAAACAATTTATTTAATCCAATTTACAATTAAATAACTTATTTATTTTAATTCCCAATTAATTTAATAATTAAAATTACTTTATAATATAACTCTAATTAAATTAATTAATTTAAATAATAAAATCTCTATATTAATTAAATACTTAATGATAACATATAATTTAATCATTACAATTTAAACATGCATGATAAATAAAATACCAAGACCAACATATGGACTGACGACACACTGTGCTAGGGTAAAGGTTTGACAAGGTTAACTAGTTACTATCTCCCAATCAACATTACTGTTGAGTAGTGGACATGCTCAGACCTGTTAAACTAGGTGTCATTGTCTTGTACTTGCAAACCTACAACAAAAGCAAAAGTCGTGCATGTATATAGACAATAATTCATACACACCGTGAAGAGAGAATCGCAGAAATCACAAGGCACTTGCAATCAAGTGATGCAATACCATTCTCTTCACCAATACAATGTCACATCAACTGACAAGATAATATATCAATTAAACTACAATAAGCATATATAGGAATGTCATCACAACTAAGCATCTATGCAAACATAAAGAATATTAAACATAATCACCATGCATATAATGTATCATCACATCCATATAGTCTATCATCACTCCACTATCAATGATAGAACAATCATAACATAAAATAAGGTCTAACAAAGTATCTGAGATGTCAAAGAAAAATATAGCAAATTAGAGGGGTGTCACAAAATCTCATACATGTATTAAAAAAAATAGGTATTCAATGTGGGTTAATATTAATAGATTAAAAATCACTTGTTTGAGTATAATTGATGAGGGTGATAACAAGTGCTTTATTTCTAGATTTAACTATTTGTATTTATTTACATTAATATGGATTGTGGAAATTTAATGTCTCTAATTGATAAGGGTGATGTTATGTTTCTTGGTTATGTCATCTACTAATATTCAAACATCCAAAGATACATTGAATAAGAGATACCATGAATAAGAGATATTAACTTTTAAATTGCCATACATTATTTTTTAATTATTTTATTTTATTTTTGCTTAAATATTATATACTTACACATAATTTTGCATAATTTTTTTTCTAAATGGTAATATATATTCTAAAATTTTAATGTATTTATAATTAGAAAATAAATATTAATTCTAATTATTACACTCTACTTTTATTTCCACTAGAAATTATCTCTAATATAATAACTTATTAATTTTTTTATATCTAATAAATCGAATATATTTTAAATAATATAATAATAAAAACATAAATATCGATTAATACTTCATCACTAAATTATGATTTACTATATAACTAAAAAACATTTTAAATAACAAGAAAATACATAAAACTTAAAATACAATTAACATATATTTTGAAAAACTTTGTGGTTTCAGGTCCCTGTAAAACTTACTTTTTCCTTTATTAAAAACATATATTTTGAAAAACAAAATATAATTATTTCCTACTTTTGTAGATTAAGCCTCTCAGAGCGATAATCTATTTGTAACATAGATTTAATATATATTAATAAATATGCCTTATAATAGGTATATAAACTATTTTCAGTACTTAATAAACCAAAAAATGAAGTTTACCCATTAAAATCGGTTCCCCAAAATATTTCAAATTCTGAACTATTTGGCCATAAACAAATAAAGCATGCTCAATGAGTTTAAAAAAAAAAACATATTAAAAGAAATTTGAAGAATCTTTTGCAGTTCAAATTGTCCCATTCTATTCTATTTTCAATAAGAAATTTATTTAAATATTTCTTCTTTGTAAATATGAGCGACCGAAGATGGTCCCAATGTATTGGATGTTTTTCCAATTTTGGATAAGAACATCTATGGATGATTTTTTTAAGATAACTATGACAAACTTCAAAATTCTATTGGATTGGTATTTGGCAATTTTCATTAGGCACGATTCATAGGTTTTTTATTTTTTTAAATAATTTGAGTAGGGGAGGTGCATATTTGAATTGTGAAGGGATATTTTAAGGAGGAAGATAAGAACTAAAATTTTAGTAGGGAGATAAGATATATATATTGAATGAACCCCAATCCGAATACGTGCAAAACACAATGAACAAACACATTAGAAGATAAAATGCAAGCAAGAACAAGGATTCCCCATAAAATCCATTAGCATAGTTTAAAAATAGGAATGAAGAAGGAAGAACACAATGAAATAGATTAAAATCCTATTAAAACAAGCAAACTCTTGATCCCATGGGGGAATTGGTGCCAATTTGATGTGAAAATTGGCCCTTTCCCAATTCCTATGATGCAAGATTGATGTGTGATGAAGATTGATCCACTTTGTTGATGGTTGATGAGTGCTCCAATAGAAAAATATGCATAACCTAGCTATGAACTCAATGGTAATGGATGAAATTTGCTAATGATTTGAGCATAGTAAGTTTACTCAAATTGTGGATGATCAAATGAGGAGATTAGCTTCCTATTTATAGAATGCTAAGTTGAGGAGATGTCCAAAATAGAGCAATATGGGAATAAGAATTAGCCAATGGAAATTTTCCACTTGTCCACTTGTGAATGGATGGAGGATGTGCATGTTTTGAGGATTGTGCCAATAAATGCATATATTTGAATTTTTAAATTGTTGAAATGACATGCAAGAGGGAAGGAAGAATGCATTGAATGCCACTTGGCTCAAGGAAAATGAAATGTAAGAGAGAGTAAATGCCTTGTTGGAAGGACTCATCCCACTTGGGATTTTGAATTCAAATTTGGGGAATATTCCTTAAAAGATGCCTAGTTGAAGGAAAATAGAAATTTAATAAACCAAATAAGTCTATTGTCATGTGCAAGTGCTCAAAGATGGAGGATGGGACATGAGGAGAGATTAGATTAATCCAAGTTGATTAATTTAATGAAGGGATTAAATGATGTGACAATTTTGACTTAAATTTGCAAATTTATTTAAATCAAATATGAGAAGAATGTGATAAAGGATTAATTAAATAAGGATTTTGATTTATTTAATTAATAGAGATGATGTTAGATTAAAATAAATAAGGTTTTAATTTATTTAATTTAATAGATAGAATTAAGAAGTTGTCAAATAAGCAATTATTTATTTAATTAAATAGAACTAATTCGAATCAAATGGTTAATTTAGTATGAGAAAAGGCAACAATTAGATAACTAATTTATTTAATTAAGAGGAATATTGATGAATTTAATTAGATAAGGTATTTGAGTTAAATGGTTAGACCGAAAAGATGATTCAGGATGAAAACGATGTTAGTGGTGAGGATCAGATGCACAATGTCACTCAGTACATTTTACGTTTCTACATTTTTCCCCTCTTTGAAGCAATGCACTCATTGCGTTCATTCAAAGAATAAATGATCTCGATCAAAGCCACAAATTTCATTAAAAAAAAAAAAATCTTGCTTGTTATGCGGTGAAGAGGAAAAAATACCAATATAGCTATACCTCGAGAGATTAGACAAAAATTTTGATTTTTGGGTGATCTCGCAAAAAATGAGGACAAGGTGCCTGAAAAGTCCAAAAAGGCTTCAGGAGGCCAAAACGTGTCCAAACACAATAAAACGATGTAAAACAGGCCTCAACTAGACAAAAACAGGTTCAAGGGTCCAAAACCCTAGCAGGATAGCCAATTAGGGTGAAAAAAACCCTAATTTTCAAGCTTAAAAAGGCTTTGAGGGGTCACTTTCAATTCATTTTCACACACAACCATCTAGCAATCCTGAGATTTGAGCTTTGACCTCCTAACAATATGGTGCAATGATAGGCTCAGATGCACGACTTCCAGCCCAAGTACGGATATACCAGCGGCCACCCGGCATTGGGGCATCGGTAAGTGATCCTTGAGCTTTATTCCTCTTTTTTGTGTTCATTTAATGCATTTAAAGTTACTTATTCTATAGTGGTGCTATATAGCACCGCTCAAAAATAAAACTGCACCTCTCGATGTCAAATTGCGCTGTGGCAATGGAGTTTGGAGTTTGAAAACAAATTTCAAACTCCGACGCTCACACCCCCACCAGCGAGGTCATTTCAAAGTGCGATGCGACGAGGCTTCATCAAACAAGAATCCTCTCAAACTGTGCCGCTTGGTAGAAAAGTGCACCACAGCAGTGCGCTTTCGGCATTTTGTGCCCCAGCATCACAATTTGATAAAAAATCAAATTGCAACGCCTTCACAGATAGTGACACTGGAGTGATTTTTTGGACACTCGACATGAAATTTTTCAAAAATTTTAACATGGTGACCCTTCTTGATGTAGGACATGGTGAGGTAGCTCTATTCCCAAGAGCACAAGTCACAGGAGCTCTTCAGTTATTTGTGAGATCTCAGTGACAGAGAGCAGGATCGATTACAGGACATGGGGCTATGGCACATCGGATACACAGCGCCTGTGTGCACCCACCTTGGGATGATGTCAGCGCTTGCTGAGAGATGGCACAATGAGACCTCATCTTTCCACCTTCCTATCAACAAAGCCACCATCACCTTAGAAGACATGTGGCGTATCCTAAGATTGTCAATTCATGGTCGGTGCATTATTTTTGATATGGATGTCAAGTGGAATGCTTTTCACACAGTCCTCACTATAGAGGATGTTAGTTATTGCAAGGGTCAAATTGAGTTTGAGTGTCACATAGCACTGGCCTCTCCCTTCCACTTGGTTGTTGCAGCCATCATTTCAGGTCTCGTTACCCTATATCAGTGAGACCAGTACTTCAGTCTTGGTTGGGGACTCCATTGGGAGCACATGGTGATGCATGATAGGCCTACTCATTTTTCTTGGGGGTCAGTTCTTCTTGCTTCACTATACAAATATTTACATGAGTACATCTACCTCTATGGCTGAGCACTCGAGGCAGGTGTCACACTTCTCCATGTATGGGCGTGGGAGTATATCGCTATTCTTCGGTCGCGAGTCATTGTTGTACCGATGGGGCCTGATGATCCCCTTGTATGGCGTTACAGAGGTGGTGTGTCGTTCACACACATGGGCAAGCACAAGATTCCCTATTGGAGGAGAGTTCTAGATGAGATGTAGGCCTTTACATGGTATCCATACCTTGGTCGGCCCGGATGGGCCGACGATGCAGAGCAAATCTTCTTTGCCCGCCAGGACCACTTCATGTAGGGGCAAGAGCATACGATGGTGGAGAGATACCTACCTGGGTGCATCCAACGTTAGTTTGGTGAGCCTCAAGATTGGCCAGACGATGATTACATGGCCATATTTTCCTACACTATGTCACAGGCTCCATGGGAGTGATACATTCCTACTTCAGAGATCATGGACAACTTTAGATAGTTGGTGGCCCAGCCTTGGGTTTATGATCAAGGGTTGCACAGGCGTACAGAGACTGGTTCCAGCCTCCCCTATGGTTGGCAGTTCCAGGAGCATTCCCCGTTCGGAAAAGGATGAGGGGCAGAGGGGGAGGATGAGGACAAAGAGATGGTGCATGGCAAGATCAATCGGTCAGGCCTTCCGTTCGGCCAGTTCAACCAGGTCAGGCTGATCTTCATATGCATGACCAGTAGCAAGTGCTAGCTAGGCAGTAGGAGTAGGTAGGTGCACCACCATGAGCTGGGGGTGAGGATCAGCCTTAGGTACAGCCTCCACAAGCACAACTAGCAGGGCAGGTGGATCCTTGAGATGCACTAATTGCGCAGCTGCAGGCCCAAGTTCAGACCATGATAGCAGAGAGGGATCAGGCCAGGATGGAGAGAGACTAGGCTAGGGCTGAGAGAGACTAGGATATTTTGCAGAGGAAGTCCTCAGAGCTACAAGTGGCCGTAGAGATGGGTCAGAGATAGCAGTTGGAGAGCATGGTGGCCTCCTCCTCTCAGAACATAGTGTCCCTTCGATCTTATAGGGAGGTCATCTGGGAGGTGGATTACTACTACATGCACTATCATCAGACCATGCCTAGAGCAGAGTGGGCCCCATATTACTCACAGTGGACCAGCCACAAACTAGTAGAGGGTCACGGTGATAGGGGCGAAAGCAATAGATAGGACGGGTAGACCATGTTTTGATCGAGATGATACTTTTAGTGCCTTATGGGTTCCTTTTTGATAGCCCGATGGGCCTTTTTGTACTTATTGACACACATGTACAGTGATTCAATTATTTTGTACTATGACAGTTACTCAATGATGATATATATGAGATGATCATTTGATATAATGTGATGTGTATCATTTATTTATGCATTTATGGATGGTTCTATTTCTTTATGCTATGTAATGATGTTATGGTATGATGTGATGTATATATAGATGCATTTCTTTCTAATGATGAATAGATCCTATAGTATGTTGTTTATTCATGATATGCAGATGGATTTGTATGATATGTAATATGAATAGATGATGATGATAATTTTATATGATGATCTATTTATGTTGATACAAATGATATGATATGTGATATGAAATTTAATATACAAAATGATGTGGAGATGATCTATGGTGTATATGTGAAATGATATGTGAACCATGCTTATAAAGTGATTATGGATGGATGTACGTTTTGTATGTAATGGATTTTTATGTTCCTATTATGCTTATAATGGTGTGGAATGATTTATGTAATGAAATGTAAAAAATGATTGCGATGTTATTTATGAGGTGTTCTATATATTGATATGGATGATTAATGGATGATATAATGTAATGTAAATGTAATGGTCATGTTTTATATGATGTGCATTGATGATGTAAATGAGATGGTTTTAAAATGCTTAGAATAACAAATATATTATCCTAAACATGTTAAATGATAATGTGATGTATTTAATGTGATGTAATAAAATGATATGTTAATGCAAAGTGGTATGATGATGTTTAAAATGAACGTAATGTGGGAGCTAACTTTATGATATTTATGTGATGTGAATATGCAAATGGGTTATCTATAATGCTCATGTGTGTATTATGTATGATTATGCAGTAGGTGGTAATGTGAAATGGTTATGCAAATGAATATTATGCAATGGTTCATGTGATGAATGCAATGTGATGGAAAAAGTGGATGCAATGTAATGAGAAAGGGATGTGTTTATTTATGGAAAATTCTTATAATAATATGTTTATATGATGATGGAAATGTAATGCATATGGTTCCTATATATGATATGTTGATGCAATATGCTAATGATTTTTGGATGCATGATCAATGATGATGATGATGATGATGATTAACTGTCATAGTACCTTGTTAGTGTGATGAGCAAGAAGGAATGAAAGAGAAGAAGTCATTTCAACAAGACACAAGTTGATGAATATACAAATGATGACAACTACTTGCCAAAGAGTTGGGATTTTCAAAGGGCCAATTTTCTTATGTTTGATAACACATGTGGTACGATGCATCAAGGTATAGAGAACCAGGATGATGTTGTACCTAATGTGATGGAATTTGACTTGAAAATCATATAGGAGTATCCTTGTTCACACCTGACATACAAAAACCTTGCTAGGATGCACTTTAGAAGTTTCAAACACCTTGAACCAAAACACGTAAAGGTATAACCTATCAATGCAATAGTCAACAAGCTATCTAAAACACCCTCCATACATATCTAACAAAGCAAGTATTTGCCAAGGTTATTTTACTAGAACATCCAACAAGCACAATACACAAAAGATAATGATAATTTCCCCATTCCTATTTCTCTAAATCCTTTGTTCGGATATCATTGAGAGGTCCTTGGAATGAGTGCAATAAGATAAATCAAAAGAAAAAGATAAAGTAAACAAACAAGTTGATGTTCTTCAATACCACTAACCAAAAGGAAATGTGTTTTTAAGGATAGGGACTCAAACTATTTCCAAAAGATAATGCCCATTGTAGGAAGGATACATCCTAGGACGTGTTAGTGGATGGCGGCATGTCATTTCGTTTATCCTAAGTGTTCTTTCAAATGATTGATATGGGACCAATTGGATGATGGGCTATCAACACAAAGAGATGACCAACTTGCTCACGTACTGATGTAGACTTAAGACTTGACATTTTGATTTTTCACCTTTTATCGGCTAGACTTGCTTCTAATTATCCTACCAAAGGTTGAGGATGACAATCATTTATTATGAGTGGTGTTATTGCGGGTGTAAGTGAGATGAGACTAATGGATTTTTTCTCAAATAATTGGATGTTTTTGGATTTTTGGTGATGTTTTGAGGCTATTTTTGGTATTTTTGATATTTTAACCAAGAGACTAACCTAAATACCTATCCTAGGGGCCTCGGGGGCTGATCAACAGATTAGCCTTACCTATGTTATACATGCAGAGACCATGTAGTTCGACTAACGATTTGACCAATTTACAGATGGTGATATATACATGATGAAATGTCTGTTTATTATGACAAACGCCTAAAGGACTTACCTAAGTGTCTCGAGGGATGATCAAAGATCAACCTTTCCTACGTTCAAGGCTCAAAGACCCATAGTTCGACAAGATGACTTTGTTTTTGAATTTTTGACTGACTTTTTGACCTATTTTTGTATTTTTTGATATGTTTTGAATGTTTTTGGATTTTGATTATTTTTTGATGTTTTTGGATTTTTTGATGTTTTGATGTTTTTAGATCTTTTTATTTTAGGACTTCAAGGATATACACGAATTTGACCTGATGAGAACATGCCGCTAGCGTAATGTAATAGACTACTCTGATAAAGGTAGGACAAACTGACCTTGAGGATGGGTCAAGTAGTACTAGGAGGGATCATGATACAAAAATAGGACCAAGTTATGATGTGGATGCGGGTGGATGTGTAATACCCCTCATGTTGTTTGGACTTGATACTTATGTAGTTTTGATTGATGCTTTGTGTCTATGATTGTCTATACTATTGTTTGGTGTGTGTGGATGCGTAGTTTAGTTAATTGTTGCTTGTGGCATTACTATTATGATTTATGATACTTTGTATGTAGTGTTTGGATTATTTTATTATTTAATGTGTCCTCCTTAATGTTTTTATGTCGATATGATGATTCTGTGGTGATCATGTTATTTGAATTCAATATTATTTTATAATGCAATGGTTTAATAATTAGCTATGATGTAGTAGTTAAGTATCATGTTATCTTATGATCAATTTGGTTAGAAATGTTAGTTCATCATGGATATTGTAATTGTTAGAATAGTTTAGGTGAGAGGACAGTGTAGCATCACTCGTGCATGAGTGCCCTGCTACACTGCAATTCCTTCTCACGATAGGATGTTTGATTATATATATACATGTGCTACTTGGCGTTTATTTGGATGCAAAATAAGTCTCGTTTCCACCTGCTTCGGTAGGACAGAGCGAGCAATAAATTAACCCAATGGGTAAAATGTTGAAAAAGGGAGTAGGTTTGGAAGTGTCCTCATCCCAAGTTCGTCATCCTGTTGTAAGTTGTTGTGTCATGACTGAAGTGTTGTCCTTGTTGTTATGCATTTTGATTGTTGAGTATTTATTTATGTTTAGTGTCTGAGTAATTAGTCTTATTTGATAAGATAATTAATTAAAGTTGTCTTGTTGTTTTGATTTAATTGCGAGTTAGAAAAATGTTAAATTTAAATATATTGTAAGTTAAAAAGGGTATTTAATTAATTAAAGTGCAAGAAATTAAATTAAATTAATATTGTTGAGAATAATTAGATATTATATTTTTATTAATATTAGATTAGAAAATCATGTGAGGATAATATCTGAATTAAATAAATTACTTTAATTAAAATTGTAGATAAGTTGTGCTTTTAAAAGCTAGAAAAAGGTCCAATAAGAGAAGAGGATTTTTGAGAAATGAAAGCAAAAGAGCTTTATTGAATCTTTATTTTGATTTATTATTTTTATGAGGAGATTATTCACACACAGAAGTTTTTGGCTCTGTTGTTTTGGATTTGGAAAAGAAAAATAAAAGAAAGATAGTTTTAGTTTGGGTGATTTTTTTTGGGTTAAATTATTGTGGCTTTGAAAGAAGAGGGTTCAAGAAGAGCGTTGAAGGAAGAAGATCGAGAAAAGAGAGCGTGGCGGGAGGATTGAGAGAGGAGACTTCTGGGAAGATTCTACACATGGGGCCAGAGATTTGGGAGTTTTTATTCTTTTAAGTTATTCAGTTTTATATTGTTCCATAAGCAAAATTTGTCTGTCATAGTTTGAAAATAAACTTCTCTACTTTTGAAAAGAGGATCTACGATTGAAAACTTTTCTGTATAAAAAAATAAATAAATAAACCAAATCATCTGTAGAAAACTATAGTAAAACCCTTCGAAATCTATTCAATAAAATTTGTTTATGAAAATTACTGATTGGAAAGAAAATCAATTTGCTATTATGTTGAGATTACCTTGAAAATAAAAATCCTATTTATTATTGGTGGAACTTGCATGTTATGTTCTATATTAAAATTTGTTGTGAAAATAATTTAGTGTATGATTGATTTGAATCTCTTTTACATATATATCATATTCTAATCCTTTTTGTGTATATACATAAAGAAATAAATAAATTATGTTACTTACAAATTTCAAGATTTGATCATGGTATGAATTATGATTTTAAATGTATTTTTTTCAGAATCATTTCGAATTTCGTATCAACGAAATAATATTAAAGATTTTATTAAAAAAATTATAAATTTTATAAATAAAATAAAATTATAAATTTGTATTGGGGGGAGGGGGGGACGGCTTTTGCCGTACCATCCCCCAACCCCACTGTGAGTTGGGCGCAGCGAACACCGGCTGCGCACAGTAGCCAAGGCTACTGTACGCAACTGCGTGGGGGTTGCGGCCTCCCCACAGAGGGGCCTCCAGTACCCTGTGGACTGCGTACCCCACAGTACTACTGTGGTTGAGTGTTGGGCGTTGTGTGTGTTTTCTTTTGACTGGCATTTAAAACTTTGATTTATTACCCTGCGATTTTCTATGATGTTTTATATATTAATTAGTTAATATTTTATATATATATAATAGTTTATATATATATAAATATATTAAATATATATATGTTTATATAAATTATTAGTAATTTTTATATTAAGTTTCAAATAATTATTTTTTTTAATTTATATATATATATATATTATTTTTATTTATGTATATATGTATATACGTTTAATAGGCTTATATACATATGTATATATATAAATATGTATATATATATATTGAATAGTTATTTATATTATGGGAAGAATCTAATATGATAATTTTACAAGCTACAATATTATAGTTTAATTGAGGAAATTGAATATAAGCTTTGTGATTATAATTTAATCGATTAGTTAAAATTAAAAGATGCAATGTTATAGTGAAATTCTGCGAATTTGAAATAAACGATATGTTTTTGGATTTGAATCGAATATTCTTAAGTTGTTGAGCTATTTGTTTGATGAAATTATTGGGTATTGGAAATATTTTATATGGCATTTTTTATGTAATTGTGTTCTTGAGAATTATTCGTTAAATCTATTGTGGTATTCTCTTCATTTTTTTATTGTGTCATATGGGAAAACCCTAGGTTTACCTTACCTTTCGTAAGAGTTTAAGTTATTGTTTTCAAAGATGGAATGCTTTTCTATCATGTTTCTTTTATTCTCCATGTCGGGAAAATGGGGTTAAGGGTCTATGTAAGTCTTCCAGAGAAGTTCTCTAGAGTGGGATGTTTTGTGTAGAGGTTCAATTTGTGAATCACCTTGAGAATGGTGTAGAGTTGTACTATGATGTTGTACCCGGTTTCCACGAATGGGAATTTGTGCCTCCTGGGAAATAGGAGAGGGTAATGAGATTTGTACCTCCTTTGGAAGGAGTGTGTTTTCGTATTTGGTTTCCTCCAGTGTTCAGAGTGAGTTTCCTTGTTTTGTTTCCTCCTTGGATTGGAGAGGTTATGTTGTCTAGTTACCTATTGTGGTATTGTTCCTTGTGTGTTGTCGATAGGAGAGTGGCTCTTTGTGGGGTCCGGCACACAAAGGCATGAGTAACTCACCTAGAGTTTAACTAGAGTGATAATCTAAAAGAATTATTAGGGGATCTTTCCACTAATAAAGAGATAAAGAATGTCTCTCGTTAAACAGGTAGATGATAGGCTTGAGATGAGGATGGGATGCACATAGTTTGCATGAGGTCCAGGTGGCCGGTAGAGGCAAACCGGGGAGGTAACCAGGGATGGGGGTTGTTAGCCTAGGAAGGTTGAGCCCGGGGTAAACTAATGGGGGTGTTATGCATGACACTCTTCCTATGTCAACGATTGATTAGCGAAATTGATTATTGTCGATGTATATGATCTTTGTTCTTTCTCTGGAAGCATTGTAACCTCGTGTTAAGTGATATTGTGTTTGTAGTTGTTAAGTGACTTTGTGATTGTAGTTGCTAAGTGATATTTTGTTTGTAGTGGTTAAGTGATTTATTGATTTCTCTTTGGTTATTGTTGGAAATTAGTCTTTGATATTATGTCTTGAGTTTCATTGATGTTGTGATTATTACTTGTTGTTATGTTCTGAGAAGTGGTGTTGTTGTGCCTTTGGATTTGTCGTTGTTGAGTTTCTAAGTGGTCTTTGATGTTAAGTTGTCTATTTGGAGTTAGTCTTTGTTATTGTTAGGTGTGCTTGGTCGGGGACCCTTCCTTGTCTACTCTCAGCACGGGGGCGGTTGGGTGGAACATGCTTCGCACCCCGTTGGGTTCCCTTTCTTTTGCAGATGTATCTTTATTGCAGGGTTTTAGTGGATGTTGATGATCCAGTAATTCTTTGTACCAGATGTATGTTATACTTCAGATGTAATGTATTCATTAATGTATTGTCTCCCACATGTGTTGGGATGACCTTGTTGTAAATTGTATATGTGGTTGTTGAGATGTATTTTCAGTCAATTTTATTTTACTATCATTTGGATGTAATGTATATTCAGGCCATGTATTTATTTGGGAACGATCATTAGTAATAGTTGTGTTAAGTTGTGTTATTTCTGTGGTAATATAAATGCTTCATATCTTTATAGTATCTATCGTTGTCATATGTGCATATGGTATTAATATGGTTATCGTTTAATAGATATTTTAAATGATAAAATGGGAATGAATAGATTTACGTAATTGTTTAATTATTGTTATCTTATTATCAATGTTATGGGTTAGTATAGTAATGTCACCTCGTGTACCCAATGGAATTAGTCATGTAACTTAATTCATTGTTATGTTAGGATACTTAAGTATGTTTATTTATTCTTTTAAAAAAAAAATGTTTGCGTTGTTTGTGGATTCCTTTGGGGTTACGCAGTGACATTACACATTAATATAAATTTGAATGGGTCCTAGCATACTCAACTAGGACATGCTTTGGGGATATGAAATAACATGCTAAAAGGAGGTCATATATTTAATGTTGTTTTTATTGTGTTAATTATTTCAAGTATGAATTATATTATGTATAAGCATTGAAGCTTTCCTTTTCTATTATGTATGCATTACAAATGGTTGATAATTTTTATGAATTTTTATTCTTATTAGATATAAAAAAAAAATACATAACTAAGGTATGCAATGAATTTAAGGTATAAAAAACCAATATTTAGAAGCATTTTTTATACTTGGCAGTAGAAAAATGAAAATTGTCAATAAAGAATTTTTTTTAGCTTTCAGATGGTAGTATTGGAACTTAAAGCATCATGATCGGTAAGAACATGATGCTCACATCGATTCAATGGTCAAATAATTCATTGTTATGAGCAATTAATAGTTTGGCATATTCTTTTACTAGGATGGATTTATTGATTTTATAGGCATATTACTGCAGCAAACCTTATGGCTTGGCCTTTTCCTTTTCTTTTATCCTTCAACTTTTCCATGTTTCCTCAAAATTAAGGAATACATCTATTAATTATTTTTGTGTTTCTTATGTTGTATTTAGTGTTGTCTATTAATTTAGTGTTATTTATGTTGCATTGGTAATTGGAATTTGTATATTTTTTCTTGTTTAATCTATAAAATAGTTTATTTACATTATATTATATGTGAAATGAGTTTGAAATATTTTTATTATTTTAAAATTTAATTTCTAGATATAAAGCTAAAGAAATAGTAGCTTCTCAACATTCTTTATAGGTTGTTGAAACATTGAATAATAGTTCAAATACAAGCATGATAAGCCTGCTTCTTGGTGTCAGGTCAATAGTTGATGCTACCCCTAATACATTAGTGACAATGGAACGCTATTATTTTTTCAGTAGTGTTGCCTTACTATCAATGTAAGATTATTGACTACGCTAGGAATATGGCTCTTCCTAGATTATAGTTGTAGGAGCGAAAGATACAAGCATCCCATGATATTTTGGCCAACTTCAAAATAGTGTATGAAATACTTGATTGGTTATACTTCTTATTTAAAGAGATCTTCTATGATCAACTATATGGAGGGAGTGGATCAATTGAGATATTGTGTGCACTTGCACAGTACTTGGATAATATGTAGTGTCAATATAGTTTTTGACCTATGTCATAGTCACCTTTTCTTGTCAAGTTTTTTCTTTCATTGTAAATAGGAAAGTTTTTTATATTACTTGTTAGTTCTATGTAAATTTTTACATGGAATGCTCATAATCGTTGTTATTTTTTAGTTGTTGTATAGGATGGTTGCACATTATTATTATAAACAGAACACTATTGTGTTTTATCAATTTTACAAGTCAATTTTTAGTGTATTTTTCCTTTTCTTCTAATATCCTCCATTGAGATGGTTGCTTGGTTTGACTACTACATGCACATCTCATTTCACATTCTTGATGTCTCTTTGAATGCTCTATATATTTTTCATTGTTAAATGTAGGCATGTCATTATTGAGGGTTTCTTGCTTCTCTTTTGGGTTGAATACCTTCTCCTTTATCATGTTTTGTATGGTTGTCACTAGATTTTTTTAAATGTTGGAAATATTTTCTCCCACTTCCCTACACTTTCATCATGGACATAATGTGAGGGGCCCAACCTATCTACAGATTTTGTCTACACTGATAAGTTTAATTATTCTTGTTGGTAAATAGATTGATGATTTAACCTAATTCCATGTTTAATATTTTGATTTTAGTATTAACTATTGTAAATGATTATTGTGACAAATTCTCTTCATTAAATGAAAACAGGAGAACTGTTAAGAATGAATGTGAGCAAATAATATTTAGATTCACGAACAAGTATCATATGAAGAATACACTTAGATCGATATGAGCTAAGAAATTTTGTGTATCTAATATTGGTTTGAATCTCGCTAATAAGTTTCATGTTACTTGGGAAATGATAATAGGTAGGAATAAAGCGGGACTTTGGAAGATCAGGGAGAAGTTTCCAGAAGGATCACTAGCCAAGAATCATCAAGGTAAATTTAAAAGATGACTCTAATCAATTAGAGGTATACCTAAGGTAGGATAATTTGAGGAAAAATTATATAAATTAGATATCAAGTTGAATGATAAATTTTATTACAGGAAAGAGTGTCCAAGAGTAAATTTAGTAGTGTAAATAAAGTATTTAGCTAAGGTTAGGTTTCCATTATTATTTAATGAATGCTCAAAGTTTCCATCTTTTATAGGGAAAGGAAATGAATATATATGTGTACCATGATTTACTAACTATTGAATTGATCTTATTGATATTTTGAACAAGTATTTATTATATTTCTAACCTAACATGTATTTGGAAAAATGCATATGAGAGTAATGCCAAGGGTAAAAGGGAGAACAATCTAGACCCAAGTTAAATATCTATCGTTTGAAATTTTTATTTTTGATCCTATGACTTGGGAGGTAATTAGGGTTTTGTTTATGTTGTAATTGAGTGGAGGGTTTTAATGATTGGTGGCTTAGTGTAGGTACTTTTTGGATCCTTATTGATTATAGTCATGTGGTTAAGAGTGTAAGATCTATTATGGTTTTCAAATCCTTAGTTAGGTCTTGAATTTCGAATTGGCCTTTAAAGTTGTCTTTTTAGGGTGTTGTATGGTCAATTTCTTTGATATTAGTGCAAAATAGACCC
>VDFB02000259.1:0-24608 GCA_007258455.2 Sequoia sempervirens
ATTTTGTTATCCCAACAAAATTTAAGGACTTCACATAAGGCTTTAAAAATTCTCAAAGGCCTTCCTCTCATTTGTTCACAGGTTGAAGTAGCTGCATATATGAAAAAAACCATAGATAAACCACATAACGAATGCATTGTAGAATGAAATAAAACTCATGACAAATGAATTACCTCGAAATTCTACACAAATTGTGTTCACTATGAAAATGCCAATGAGAAAATCCTGGTAGTGTTTGGGGGATAAATAGTAGAAAGGATGATCCTGTTTCATCGATGCGGGTTTGCGTTCCTCCGTTTCTTTTTTTCTATGTCTGTGTTGTTTAGTTTTGGTAACTATTTTATTATCCCAACAAAATTTAAGGACCTTACATAAGGCTTGAAAGATTCTGAAAGGCCTTGCTCTCATTTTTTCGTAATTAGAAGCAGCTGCATATATGAAAACAACCATAGACAAACCTGTTGGTTGTTTTTTTTTTGGAGCAACTAGGTTGGTCTCCTATTCTACCTATGGAGTAGCCAACTCCAATTAAGGGAAGCTCGGAGGACCTGGACCAACTAACAAGATTCAGTCAAAGACTGAGATCTTCTACTCTTTAGGCTCTACAGAACTAGGGCGGGTTTACCCACACAATGCCTTAAAGAAGACCAGACATTTCTTTTTATAGCAGATGACTCCTTATGCCAAGTATTGAGAACCTCAAATATGGCTTTGATTCTTAGTAACACAGTACTTTCATCAACCAAGAGGTAGGACACAAACCAAATAAGGATATTCAATAATTTATAAAAATTATTTTCTAAGGGGAATAGGCTGTAGGACAGACCAGTGCCTAATTTTGGGCCACAGAGTCAGACACAAAAGGGGAAAACATCTGTAAATAGACCTCAATCAGTGGATCTTGTTTTGTTGATGCCTTACATCAACTATCAGTGCCTTACACTGATAATCCAGCTCCTGTAGCAACTAGACTCTTCTTACCAAATCCTACCTGCAAACAAGTAATCACTGTTATTTGTTCAAAGGATTTAACTGCTTCCTTGAAGCAGACCTATCAACAAACAACATAGTCTCATGAAGTATGAGAAGATGAACAAAGACACCTTATGCATTCATTCAAATGATTAATAGCACACAAATAAGGAGACAGTCTAATAACATGCATGAGAGACAAGCGTCTTCATGTTTTCATTGCTCAAACTGATTGTATTTACAGAAAAATTCAAAATTTATAGCTTATAGACTCAATATTGACTCAAGACTAAACCCTAGCCTATCCCAAGACTATTCTAGAACTCAGAAAAATGTGGAACACAACACCAAAGTTTTGAACCCCTACATCTGGCCATGAATTCTCCCTTTATAGGAATAGGGAGAGCAACAAGCAACCGGCCATATGAGAATACACATCACCAGCTGACTAGGACAAACCCTAAAATAGCTCGCAGGCCAAGTCATTATTTCCAACTGCTTCACAGGTCTCATAAATGCCACTGGTCGGATCTCTATCAGGGGGGACATTCTCGCACAGATAGAGATCAATCAACCTGCACCAAATTCGCTACCAAATCTGCACGCTCACACTCGAGCCATGCTGTCCTAGTCCCAGAGTCATGTCGCCATGAATGTTGGTTCAGTGGATCTAGCGACCCTCTCATCTGCCACCATGAATGCTTCAGGCCTCAGGTTTTCGTGCGCACCGTCAATACTAAGCCCTAATCGCGTGCATGTTTGAATCTCCGCCGTCGATCACTGAGATCAGACAGCTGTCATTTAAATACATTGGACTATTGAAGCGGGCCTCCATTAGATCGTACTCCTCACAGGACATAATGTCCCTACAGCTTGCACTGGCGTAGTGAGCAAGATCCGTTGATCTCATCGCTCGGCACCCGACTGTCATTGACTTTCGTAGACATCTGCATGATATACCTGGTGCTCAGTCTTCAAGTTAAACATCATGCACCTCTATCCATTCAATTAAAACATCACCGTTCATTATTTGCATGTGCGTTCAGATGGCCATTAAGTTGCTCAGGGGGCGAGGGCGGAGAAGTCGCAGAGAGATGGTCGGGTCGGCCAGACATCATGGCGAAGTCACCGCGGCCAAAGAGAGTCATACCGAAGTCATCAAGCACATCGGCCAAACAGAAGGAACTCGAGGAGACGTCAGGCCGAAGAACGGATGCAACACCGAACACTCATCATAGTCGACAAGAGATCACAATGTTGGCGAGACCTCATACCGACAACCGTAACTTGTTGAAACATCTCGAGCTCACAATAGATCACCAAGACACTAACGACCTCACACCGACCAAAACCCCTTTTGTGCATTGCTATTTCACCAAGATATCGGGAAGACCTCCTGTCACACATCATGTCTTTCTGAAAGTCTTCATTCACCCTTTGTCATTGAGACATTCAAAACCTATGCCGAAGAAGACCCACTAAGTTCCATCGGCGAGACCGAAGGTCACTCACCGAGACCTCTCGCCAAAAACCCAGACTCTTACCGAAGAGAATACCCTTTATTTTCGGTCGATGTAACAACTCATATTCGCCAAGACCTCCCGCCAAAAGTCCCTCATAAGACTTAGTCGCCAGAACATGACGGGCTCGCTAAGACATTACATCGATAGCCAGTAGTTTCACCGAAAGACCACGTAACCACTTTTGTTCACTGAGACTTATGACTTTCTGTACCGATGCCCCTGCATTCACTCATTGTTGCTGTAGCATGCAATCCTCGATGAGAGGTTATGTAGACATTACATTGTTATACCGAGAAGACCTTCATACACCTGTTCGCTGAGAGAATTTAGGACCTTCACCGAAAGCCACATATTGAACCACTGTCGGTAAGACCCGACCCCATCGCCATGACCACACACCGAAATAAAAATCTCGCCGAAGCATTAAGTCCTCCATCACTAGTCGCTGTAACAAGATGACACCGCCGAGACCTCACCTCGAATGGACGCTAACATATCAAAGGGAAAAGTCAGTCAATGAGACACAAAGGGGTCAGGGAGACATCTCCCCGACGCAACCAACACCGGCCGAGAAAAGAAGACCTCAGGGAGACAAAAAAGAGTCGCCGAGATGTCACCTCGAGAGCCAAAAGTCACACCGAAGGCAAGGCAGAGCCGGTGAAAACGGTAACAAGGGGCCGATAACGAACGAGAGATAAGGCTCGGAGAGGAACTTAAGTGAAGAGCGAACTAGCCAGGTAGGTCAATGAATCAAAAGGCTAGCGGAATGGGAACCAAACAAGGTCAGAGCCGGAACCAGAAAAGAGACGGAGTCAGAGCCGGAGCTGAAGTGGGGGAAGAGACGAAAACCAAAATGACCACCCGAGACCAAAACCCAACCCAGATCCACCTCCGCAAAAGACAAAGGAAGGGAGACGGGAGCGGAACAAAACCCGAGACTGGAACCCTTGAAAAGATTCCAAAACTAGTTCTCGTTCCAATCCCATGCCCGCCAAAGGAAACAAAGCAAAAAAAAAAAACAAAGGGAAGAACGCGGAGAGGAAAACGACCAGCGACCGACGAAGGGCAGAAAGGAAAAAAAACTCCAATCACGAGGAATCAGAACTGGGACGGAGGCGTGAACAGGAACTAGAACTTCAGAATCTGGAAAAGTTCTAGTTCCGTTCAAGCATCCATTCCGCCTCCGATAAAACAAAAGAAAAGCCAAGGCAAGCAAAAGAGAAAGGGGTACTGAATTAAAAGCCCAAAAATGGGAAAAAGAAAAGCCAGGAAAAACCCTAACACAGGCCGCCCCACCAAAGAGATGAAAACTACCACGCCGGGATCAACCCTTGTGGGAGCCCATTTAGCCCACGTGCTAAAATGAAAGATAAAATTCACAAGCCAAGGATTTGCAATGAAAACAAGGGCACACAACCAGAACCTAAAAGACAACCAAAAAAAGGCTCTAACATAGGCTCCAGTTGGGGATGCATGCCCCCCGTGGGCATAGCAAGAATTTAGATCACTGGGAGAGCAGACCAAAACAGAAAGCCAAAAACAAAATTTAAGGACTTGACATAAGGCTTTAAAGATTCTCAAAGGCCTTCCTCTCATTTTTTTGTAGGACGAAGCAGCTATATATATGAAAAAATCCATAGATAAACCACATAACCAATGTGTTGTAGAATGAAATAAAACTCCTAACAAATGACTTACCTTGAAATTCTGCACAAATTGTGTGCACTGTGAAAATGCCAATGAGAAAATCCTGGTAGTGTTTGGGGGATAAATAGTAGAAAGGATCATGTTGTTACATCGATGGGGGTTCGCGTTCCTCCTTTTCTTTTTTTCTACATTTGTGTTGTTCAATTTTGGCACCTATTTTGTTATGCCAAATAAATTTAAGGACTTCACATAAGGCTTTAAATATTCTCAAAGGCCTTCCTCTCATTTTTTTCGCAGGTGGAAGCAGTTGCATATATGAAAACAACCATAGATAAACCACAAAACCAATGCGTTGTAGAATGAAATAAAACTCATGACAAATGACTTACCTCAAAATTCTACACAAATTGTGTCCACTGTGAAAACGCCAATGAGAAAATCCTAGTAGTGTTTGGGGGATAAATGGTAGAAAGGATCATCCTTTTTCATCGATGCGGGTTCGCGTTCCTCGTCTTTTTTTCTACATTTGTGTTGTTCAATTATGTCACCTATTTTGTTATCCCAACAAAATTTAAGGTCTTCACATAAGGGTTTAAAGATTTTGAAAGGCCTTCCTCTCATTTTTTCATAGGTGGAAGCAGCTACATATATGAAAACAACCATAGAGAAACCACATAACCAATGCGTTGTAGAATGAAATAAAACTCATGAAAAATGACTTACCTCAAAATTCTGCACAAATTGTGTTCACTATGAAAATGTCAATGATAAAATCATGGTAGTGTTTGGGTGAAAAATAGTAGAAAGTGTAATGCCCCACCGTGTGAACCCCAAAGGACAAAAAAATACCGCACTAATTTTTTTGGAAAGGGAAACATTGCATAAGATGAATATGTACACACATTACATGAAGAGCAACTATGCATTTACAAAGTCATCTACGTCCTTTGGGGTACATGGAACAGTCATTATGAAACCTAAACTTTTACCAAGACGAAAGCAAATAAAAACCAAGATTACATAATGATGACATACAACCATCCATGATCGAAAGAGATGAAAAGATACATACAACATTTTATTACATTTGAATTCATAGATCAATATAACAGTGTGGAGTATATTTCCATAGATACAACACATGAAATAACGACTACCACATAAGGTTTACAAAGGTAAAATAATACATTATAGTCATTTCAGAAGTACATTACATCACTTTAGGAGTACATTACATCACTTCAGGAGTACATGTGCATCTCGCCATGCATCAATTACAAGAGTGTTACATAACAAATAATAAGGTACAAAAATGAGGAATGGTCTTCAACAATGCAAAGATTTGGAATCTTTGCATTTGCTTTTGCAACACGAACACAACCTGGGAACCCAATGGGGTGCATAGCACATTCCACTTGACCACGTGGACCCGAAGGCCCACCCCCCATGCTAGGGGATGACAAGATAGGACCCACGACCAAGATAGACAAGCAGAAAAATCACAAGACCAACTCACAAGGTCAACCAAAACATAACATACGACGATCTCAATGACCACTTACAAGGTAACTACTTCCGGAGGAAAACGAAGGAAAAGCAAGGGATGTATCAAGCATAAAGAAGATCACAAACGAATGCGTGTTCGAGGCATGAACCATCTTGCTCATAGTCATAACTAAGGAAAAAAAAATCATGGAACGGAGTCCACCCATGAGAACTTAAAATAGGAATACGATCAATGGAAACACAAAGGTTTAAACATGGTAAGATTCAACACAAAATGGGTTTCCCATCACCTCTAGAAGCCTAACAACCTACCACATGTGACTATCCAAAAGAAGGTAACTTAACATTCGGGTTCCCATCATATCCAAAACATGTCTAGACATAAAGTTACCTCAAAAGTGAAATAAAACAAGAGGAAAATATGATCAACAAAGATTCACTAGTATGCATAATGAATCAAATCCAAAGAGTATTCAGGATAGATAAATGACTATCTAACATGTTCAAGATAAACTATAAATGTCCATTCACTTAAACGTAGACACAATCCAATCCTACAAAAGATAATGTAGAGAATAATTAAATAATTAACTATAATTAAATGTATTTTCACGATAAAATATTTTAATTAAATAAGCACTATAAAACCCTATAGTAGGTAAACCTTTAGATTTCTCTTAATTTAATATTCCTAACTTATACCTTTATTTACTTCAAAATCATTAACATTAAAATGAACCATATATATTTGTTATATAATAAATTTAAATAAAATGCAGTATAATGGTTCACTTCATATAAATGAATTTAATTAAAATCTAACATTTTCTTTTGTTGACTTTAAACTAAATAAATCTAATTCAAATCTAACATAGACAATTTATACACAAATCACAATCTAATCGTAAAGAATTTGTATATAAAATTAACTTTAAATAACTTTTCCATTTACTAATTCTACTTAATTTAAACAGATCTTTTCACAAATCTCACTTCAAATAGCTCAACTTAGACTTTTAAATATATAAATAATAACATGCAACTTATAGGTATCTTTACATATATATATATATATATATAAGAAATTCCATTTGAATAAACTGAACTAATTCTACTTGAAAGATGAGATGTTTTTAGATCCCCATACTCTAACTTTATAAAACAACTTTTATAGATAAGGGTAGAGTTATTCTTGTAGTTTATTCACTCTTTAAAAACTTACCTAGCAATATAAAAGAACTTACATGTTCCTAAAGTTTCATTCGCATATATATATATCTTTTATTTACTCACTATCCTAGTCACTTAATCTATACACTCAAACATCTATACTAAGACCAATTCCTAGACTTAACAAATGATCCTTTCATAGAGATCTAATTCAAATACCTATTTAGTTTTACCAAAATCTATGTTCCAACTCTACTTATCCAATACACTCTACGGTACACATATACACATATAAGTATATATCATATACCCAAAACAATATATATATATATAAATTGTATATACATACATTAAGAAATGTATTCACCAGTAAATTGCACTTCAGCAGGTGAAAGCCAAATTCCACAACCTTCGCTAGAATCCTCATTTACTGTGCCACAAGGAAGTTTGGAACCGGGTCTGGACATTCAGATTTTAAAGCTAAAAATGCTCTGGCAGACATGCAAGCAAAACGTGGCGCCTAGACAAGGCGTGTGAACTGTTTCGCAAATGCCCAAAGAAATGTGATCTCAAGGAATGCAATGATTGCAGGATATGCACAAAATAGATTTTGTAAGGAAACTCTCAAAATCTTTGAATTAATGAAGCACCCTGCAGCACACCCTTACGCAGTAAGCTTTGCATGTGTAGGAGGTGCGCGCAGGCATGCAGAACTGGTGGATGAGGGCTGCACAAACTTCACACGGAAGTAACCCTTATTGCATTACATATATAGCTGATCATTAGGAGTGCAAGTTGACCTTCAAGCCTGTAACAGGACAAGGCAAGCGACTGCTTGACAGAATGCCTCGCATAGACGTCATCTCATGGAGGGAAATGAATACAGGACGAGTACAAGATGGATTTATTGAAAAGGCTTTAGAAACTTTCAAGGAAATGCAATTGGCAGATGCCAAATTCCACAACCTTTTTCCAGCATACATTTTGCCTACGCCAAAAAGCGAGCTAAGGAACAAGGCATGTGTATGCAGATGCAAATACAGAGACGTGACACAAGAACTTTTGGCTAAATTCCTCAAAGGATTGTGATCTCAAGGAATGCTATCATTGCAAAATATATTCAAAATGGGTTTGTTTAAAGGCTAAGTAGCACACAAGAAAATGCAATTGGCAGGTGACGCCAAGAACCAGAGAGGTTATTTAAACTTTTAAACTTCCTATATACTCAAGCATTGCAGCTGAGACATGTTGACAATGAAATCACACCGCCAAAATCTCCAAGATGTAATTCACAACAACTGAATTATCATGAGAGCGTGATGCTTCATTCGATAAAATAGGCAAGAGAAAAAGTAGAGCGGGCAACCAGGTGAGCTCTCTGCGATAATCGTCCCGTTCCCTGTTGTTACCGATTGCCCATATAGATATGCATGCAAAATATGGATCCAAAGACAAGGCACGTGTACTGTTTCACAAATTTATACTTTAGTGGTCTATTAAATTCCTCTTTTAATAATAAACTTTAATATCCCATTCTCCACTATAATAACTTCCATTACACTTAAATAATTTACTATATTACTATTATCTATTTATTTTTATTTTACTATTAATTTATATTTTATTCAACATTTTATTCAACGTAAAAATTACCTTTCAATATTCTATATTTATTTAGTTCAACTTAACATTGTAATTTTATTCTAACATAACTTCTAAATATACAAAAAAAAATATTTATTTATTTTCTTTTAATTACCCAATATACCTTTTAACTTTAATAATTCCATTTAATTGCCGTAATTTGATTAGAAACATTTATTGACCAGATTAAATCAAATGAACTCAAAGTCCTAACAATACCGGACTTCTCAGTGAGTTGAAAAGCATCACAAAAACAACACAAAGGGAGGACATATAGAATAAACCTTTTTTGAAAGTCTATATTTTCATTTTAATTACTATTATCTAAAATATTAATACAAGCATTGCACTTACAATTTTAACTACAGTCATTTCAACTTCTAATTAATATTATCACTAATATTATCATTAATCAACTCACAATAACATTATTTATTTATAAAATAATATTATTAAAATAATGTTTTCATTAATTCTAATTAATATTATCACTAATATTATCCCTATCATTTTGTTCCATACAATACTATTGTTTCATACAAATACTATTATGTTTTTTCTTAGTACCAATATTAACTTAAATTACTATTATCTAAAATATTAATACAAGCATTGTACTTACAATTTTAACTTCTCCACTAACCATATTATTAAAGTTAGGAGTTTCCTTTTAATGGGTGATAACTATAAAATCAATAATAGTAACATTAATATTAATTTTTTTTATATTGATATTAATATTATTATTGTTGCTATCTACATCAATGTTAATATGATTATTATTATTATTTTATATTGTTTCCAACTTTAATTGTTAAAATTATATATTTATATATATAGATAGTAATAATAAAATTTACATCATTATTAATAATAATATTAATATCATTCTTTTTATTGTTAAATCACACATCAATATTTTATTCTCATTTTATCAATAATATTTTTATTGTCACAAGTCAATTAATAAAATTAATTCTTGATTCCAAATCACTTTACTATTGATAATGCTATTTTATTCAATCAATATAATAATTTTATTAACCATAATAATATTAACATAATTTTCCCAATAAATGTGACTATAATATCTTTAGATAAGCTTATAATAATAATATTATTACTTACCCATATTAAATACAGTTATTGTCCAACTACCCAACTACTATTATTTACCCGTCGTCATAATTTCTTATTGAGATTTGTAGAAAGAAATAACATACTTAGTAAAACATGCTCAGTAATGCTATTGTTTAGATATATCAAGAATAATATTAAAAGAAGATTATATTTTAAACGTAGCTATTGGGAGTGAATCATCTAAGAAGGGCAGTAATGAGTGTTTATTTAATGAGTGTTTATCAGAGATAGCAACAACATTCAATTTAATCCTATTAACATTATAAAAAGATCACTACAACTCAGCATGATATTCTGCAATCGCCCAAGGTTATGATTTATTTAATGTTGATGTGATAAATGTTGGGGGGAAACATTCTTCCCAGAAAATTAAACATAGAAATGGAGCAATCACACCAACAACTATGACTTCTCCTTCCATCCTTCAATTTTTCAACAAGATACATCCTCTACAATATTTCAACATTATTTAGCAACACAATAAGTAACACGCACAAATTAGCAAGGCTTTCTCTCCACCCTACCATAATGGTGTCATTGAGCCTCGTGGGCTCTAGCCATACCCCCGAGCAAGGAATGATTTTGGCCCCAAGATGATGTAATGGGGCCTTCTCAAATCTTACAAAGGAAAACATAACTTAGAATTATATACATGCAGGTTTTCTACTTACCATTTTTAGAAATGGATTATATAACATGCCACCCTCTTACCACACCATTTAAACAAGGGAAAAATAGGAGTAGAGAAAAAGACTTATCTCTTGCTTGAGGTGCTGAAATTTAACTATTTTGTTCTTCTCTCCTCTCCAACAAACTCCTCCTCTCCTCTCCACACTCTTCCTACCATCTTCACCAAAGTTCTCCAAAAGGAGAAATGGGTAACACCCCACTCCTTCCTCCTCTCAAAAATATATAGAAGTTCAACTTGCAACCATTGGATGGGGAGGTGTGTAGTGTACCTACCTCCATCAATGAGAGTTAAAGAGGAAAACATGCAAAACATGCACTTGGACAACCCCCACAATATTTTCACCCCCATCCTCTCTTCAAAATTCGTCACTCATTATGAAGACTTTTCAAAGGTCAAATCATGTCCTTGGGGCCCTATTACACGCCCACTTGACCCCTACCACTATGGTATAGACCCTAGGAGGTTTATTTTTGCATCCCAACCAAGGAAATTGACCAACAACCCTCTTTAAAGACCCACTTAAAGTTTCATCCGAGTTTCATACATGGATAAGGGTTCCTAACCCCTAGCCCCACTTACACCCACATAACCCAAAATCCAATACCCCTTCAATGTCAACCCTCACCACAATAATATACCATATTAACTTTATTCATTTTTAAGCCTCAAAATGTTCAAATTTGTATCCATAATATGATGTTTTTTATTAGCTCTCAATGGTTTTTTCCATTCTCGTACTGGCACCCTTATTTTCCTGCACATTACCAATGCAATAGTAAGAACAATCATGTACAACATTAATTTGCAAGCTTTAATTTCCTAAGATTTAACTATGCAACAATTTCATTTAAAATTTCAATTTGCATTCCATAATTTATGAGTGCCTAACACCTTCATGGTAGTGACAATTAAACAAAATGTTAGATTGAAAAGCGAGAATATTGTTACACAATCACACTACTTATCATCTATAATACATCTTACCATCTATTTAGGGGAGCATGAAACAAATTAGGGTTATACTAATCACATGTGAAGTGGGGTCTTAAAATTTGATTAAAATGCAAATGAAATGAAGTGCAGTAGCATGTGTTGGGTAAATTATATGTTTTTGTTTATCCAATTACATATTATGAGTTTATGTGTTTTATTGTTTATCTCTACCCACCCCATCAAAGTGGTATTAGAGCATGTCGATCGTGTCTATTGGGATTAAATAATTGTAGAGAGTGAGATCATGGCCAAGAAAAAAGAAGTTACAGATCTGATTGGTAGAAATGAATGCAACCGTGAAGCCACCCAAGAATGAAATGATCATTTTTTTTTGTCAATGCAAAGGAAATTGATCGCAATTTTTTTTAAAGTGGTTGGCATAGTTTAAAGTTGTTTTTGTCCATAAAAGGATCAAAGTTCTTAGAAACAAAAATTTTGTTGCATGTTGGTGAAGTGTTCATAAATGTTGTGCTAATGTTAGAGCAGGTTTGAAGAAGGACAATGCAGTGTAAAGTCGCTTGAAGGGAAAAGAGAGGTGCATAAAATTGTTGAAGGCAGATGCTGTAGTAAAACGTTTGGTAATTATAGCTACCAAGCAAAAGTAAATCAATAGCAATTTTTGATGAAAGTGTTGAAGAAGGTAAATTGAGATTGTGTTGTCATTTTAATTGGTGTGATTTGTAGAAGACAAGATTCAGATTGTAAGAGATAAAGTGAATACATACAAATCTATTGAAGAAAAATAAAGCATTGTAGCGAAATCACAATCATGTATAAGAAATGAGGTCAATAATTATTTGTTTCAATGGGAAAAGTTGGCAAAAGGGTAAAGAGGGAGAAAAATGTTTTGGAGGAAGAAGTGATAGAAATTAAAAAATGTAATTCACAATTGATAGCATATTTAAAAGACTTTGGAAAATAAAGATTTGAATACTTGTGTGAAATTGAGAATCTTGAAAATGAATTGAGTAATGTTAAAAGAAAGAATAAAGAATTAGAAGAAAGATTAAAGTTGTTTGATGGAATCAAAAAGAAAAATGAAGATTTTGAAGAAAAGCTAAAATTGTTAGAAAAAGAAAATGGTTTTTAGAAAGAAGAAATAACAAAATTGAAACAAGAGAATGAATTTTTGAAGTCAAAGTCATCAATATGTGATGCTTCATGTACTAAAGACTTGTGTAGTTTAGTTGATGAATCAAATAATTTGTGTGATGGAGTTGAAGGTGTTTTTGATATAGAATCCAATAATGAAGATGATAATATGTCTACAAATCATGTTAATTGTCATGAAAAGAATGTTGGTATGAAAATAATGGGATACAATGGACAAGGATTAGGAAAGCATGAGCAAGGAATCAAAGAGTCGATTGAGCCTGTTATGAGACCAAAATTTGAAGGTCTTGGATATATTGCAGGTAAAGGAAATGATACATGTACAAGAAAATTTTCTCTAGTAATGGAATGTGTTAAATGTTGTCATTGTAGTAGGAAAAGGCATATAGAAGATATGTGTTGGGATCTACATCCGTGTAGAATTTGTGGTTTGAGAAATCATTTAGAAAATATGTGTTGGAAAAGGAAGTGGAAAAGAATCTATGATAGGATGCATGCAGTTGAACTGTGGATGGAGTTTCAGATCGAATTGGCAACAAGTTATAGGTATGTTGAAAAATTTGTTCAAGTGCAAATATTCATATGGAAAATAAGATAGCAATCAAAAGATGTTCCATGGTCTTGTAAGACATCATGCAAATTGGAAAGATACAGATAGTGAAAGAATTTCAAGTTTGAAGTTATGAAGATTTGAAGAATAAAGCTTGAAGGACTACTGAAATAGTTGAAGAGGAAGTTGAGGTAAGATTTACAGTTGAAGATAGTTTTAAGGAATCATTTGAGTAAGTCTGAAGACTTGGTTAAAACCATCAAAAAGAGGAAAAAGTTGCAAAGATAAAATTTGAAGAGTGAAAATGCTTAAGTATGTGTGGTCAAAATTAAGGGGGAGTGTTGGAATAAAGATAATTTCTCCCATGATTCACATGAGGAAGGAAAAAAACTTCAAGTGTTTTTGTATGTATTAAATTAGGAATTAGGTTATATTTTTTATTTGGTTTTAAAGATGCTTTAAAGTAGTTCTATTTTTAGGATTTCTTTCTTCTGAAATTGTCTAACTCCTCTATAAAAGAGGCATGATGTAATTCATTTGATTAAGCAATGAAATGAAGTGCAATAGCATGTGTTGGGTAAATTATGTGTTTCTATTTATCTAGTTACATATTATGAGTTTATGTGTTTTTTTGTTTATCTGTGTCCACCCCATCATAGATTTCACACTAGCAACAACTACTATTAGTTGGAGGATAAATAATAGAAAGGATCATCATCATATTTCATGACCATCACAAAAATACATTAGTAATGCCATTAAATACATTAGTAACACAATTAAATTACATTGGTAAAAATAGAATAAACCGGGTCCCTAACCTCCTATCATATTTCTACCTTAAAAAAAAAACTACCTCGTGTCATCATATTTCTAGCTAAAAAAAGGCCAATTGAGAAAAAGTAACGTTCACACCCTACACAAAATTCACATGCGAATAAATGCCAAGAAGAAAACAAATTCACCACACACCACAAGGTCGTCGTCCATATTTAGGAACAACTAAGGCCTCCAAAATGTTACATTCACGACTTCTCCTTAACCACATCTTCAACCTTTTTGACATCTTATTCAATGAATGTAATTAATAATCTTTCCGTCAAATCTTAGGCGCCAAGAGTAACTGCAATCACTTTAAATGATCATGACTTTGGATATTTAGCCACCCCATTTACCAAATTCTTTTTTTTGTGATGCCAATAAAGGTCAAGTAAAAAATTCATGACTTTAGCACTAAGCATCCCTCACCGAGGAATTTATGGCAGACTTTAATATATGCGAACATGATAAATTTAGGAATATGATGGACTCATAATGGAATAATAAATCGCATATATATATATTATTTACTAGCAGTTGCATGCTAGTAAATCGCATATATATATTATTTACATGCACAGGTATGCAACAAACAACCGATAGTCGATAGGGGTCCACCGCAAATGGCTATTCAATGGGAAGCAAGGAACAAACTTTTTTTTTGTAATGCAATGTGAAGTATAAATATTGAGAAATATTTGCAATTGTTTGAATGAGTCAAAAAAAGGAAAGCATGTTAATAATTCAATATGGAATAACGTGAGGTTAGTTTATAGTAGGAGGTGAATATTTTGACTTAGGAAAGATGTTTGAAAATCAATTTATATATTTTTATGGATAATAAGATGGATAGATCAATTAAAGCAAAGTTGTTTGTGCATTAAAAAATATGAATTTGACTTACATAACTTGAAGATGTTATAAAGCACTTAAATTTGGTGAAGGAATTATTTTATATCTCTACATTTATTTGGAGCATTGTACAACATTTTAAACCCCATGTTATAGTCCACTTCTTTATTGTTATCTGACAGGCAATGCATGGGAGATTAAGAACCATTTGCATAAAACAAAAAACTGGTCTTTGCATTTCCACATCAATTATTTTTAGTTAGAAATTGATTATGAAAATGTAAAATAAAACTATAGGTCATCTTCATTATTTGCAACATATCCATTAATTGCAATCTCAAGCAATTAATCATCAATAATTTTAATTACAATAATTATTTTAAAATGATTTTAATTAATAATATTAGGAGAATGATTTTTTAATAAAAAATTTCTTAATAAATTACATTTTGTAAATTAAATGCAATTTATTTTTTTGAATAATTAGTTTTGTTAATAATAATAATTTATCTCCAAGATTTAAGGTATGATATAATTTTATATGTATTTTAGTTTAATAGTTGTTAGGCCTATATGCACATCTATATTTGATGTTTTTGTCTAGGTTAATCAATCAATTGATTAATTATTATTTAATTATTTTAAGATAAGGCAATGCATGCAAGATTAACAACCATTTGCATAAAAGAGGAAATTGATCTTTGATATTTTTGTCTAGGTTAATCAATGAATTGATTGATTATTATTTAATTATCTTAAGATAACACAATGCATGGGAGATTAAGAACCATTTGCATAGAACACTAATCGATCTTTGTGTTTCCACATCAATATTTTTTAGTTGGAAATTGATTATGAATTGCAATCTTAAGCAATTAAAGATCAATAACTTTTTTTTCTTATCAATATGGAATATTTAATAATTTTAATAACAATCATTTTTTTAAAATGATTTTAATTAATAATCTTATGAGAATGATTTTTTAATAAATTTTTTCTTAATAAATTACATTTGGAAAATTAAATACAATTTAAATTTTTAAATAATTGGTTTTGTTACTAATAATGATTTTTCTCCAAAATTTAAGGTATGATATAATTTTATATGTATTTTAGTTTAATAGTTGTTAGGCCTAGATGTACATCTATATTTAATGTTTTTGTCTAGGTTAATCAATCAATTGAATGATTATTATTTAATATCTTAAGATAGATATGGATACTAATACATGGCAAACTTCAAGTTGTGGATTAAATAATATTTATAAAAAGTATGGAAGATTAAAAAATTCTCATTTTTTAAAGAGTTATTAGTGATCCCTTTAATTACTATTATTGAATAAAAAATTTAATTAGTAATATTGAACAAAAAAATATTTTTTTAAAATGTTAGTCCGTAAATTTAGGTATGGCATATTTGTTGCAATGCTTGTGTGGTACTAGATAATTTATTACTTTCATGTTATTTGTTGTGATTATTTCTTATTTGAATATTAGTTATGATGGTAATAACTAATGATTTTTTCAAAAAAGAAAGATCTTTAATATAAGAATACTTTTTATAAATAGTATTTAGTCCATAATTTTGTAAATAAAAACATTAATATCCATGCGGTTTATGGGTTAGTAGTAGTATAATAAAATGGTCACAAGTAGAAAGGATTCAAAATTATTCCATTACAAGGAAATTGAAAGTAAAAAATATCAAATTTTCATTGGTTAATTCTAGTAGAAAGATGTTCTATAATTGGTGTATGAACAAAATTAGAAGGACTTAGTTAAACCAAAATAATAAATGGATGATCAAATAGAATAAGAACAAATAGCACCTAGAGAGGAAATAGTCCAATTGAAGACTAACTTACACCATCTTTGATGGAAAATGAATGAACAAACCTCATGAGAAGAAGAATGCGATGACACGACACACATATTTTGTATTTTTAGAATAATTGAATTAAAAGGTATGCCTTGTTTTGTGGGGAAACAATGATTTATTTGACTGTAAAAAAGATATTCTACTCAACCCATTGGAATAAAAAAGGAAGCATTAAATGTAAATAAGTATATGTGCAAAACCAATAAAGACAAAGTGAAACTAAAAATAATTAATGGTATTTACAATTGGTTCACCAAATCTATTTATTGATATGGTGGCATTCTATAGTTGGGAGTGATGAACATATTTTTTGGAGCACTCGTGTTGAAGTAGATGTAAACGTAACATGCAATCAAAATAATCACCATGTTGAAAATTTGATGCATGCAGACCAAAGCACTCTTGGTTTGTAGGGTATGCAGTAAAAAATGTTATAAAATCCATGGCAAATAGCATAACTTCTAATTTCTTGGAAAATGGCATGAATTTTATAGTCATGAAAAATGCCATGAATTTTTTAACACTTCCTTACACACCACGATTTTAAATGAAATGTGTTATGCAAATATCTATCCAATGAACAACATATCCAATGACTATAATTATGCAGATTTCCACCTACAAAACCAACATGCTCATCAGCAAAGAATAGTTTCATGTTTATGAATTACATAGCATGCCATTCACTACACTCATTTGTCTATCTGGAAAGATAGATTCTTGGGAGAATTACATTCCATTGCAAAGAAAGCGAGAAAAATAATTAATAATATTTACAATTGGTTCACCAAATCTATTTATTGATAATAGGGAAGTTCTCATGTACTGTTGGTGGTGTTCAACAAGATTGAGCAGCATTGGATCAACTTGTTGGACCAAGGAATAATTTGAAATAGAAAATTTACAATACACCAATCTCCTTGAATGTCTATTATATTTGTACAACATTATAAAGGAAAAAATATAGATATAGAATAAAATAGGTTAGCATTATTTGTAGTAGATAGAAAGAGATAAAATAGAAGATTTTGAATACATGGGATGTTGGTAAACAATTGTGTATAAGTAATCTATTGAAGAAGTTGAAAAGAGAGTTGTGAAAACAATGAAAAATACAATGGATAGAATAGAGTATGGTTTTGCTGGACAAGTGGATGTGAAAATTTGTGTGTCCATGTATATAAGCAACAACAAATATATGACAATAGAATCCAAAAGCACTAAACCCACGCTCGTTCTCCTCCCTACCATATTGGCATCATGAAGCCTCGTAGGCTCTAGCCAAACCCTCAAGAAAGAAAGGCAGGTAAGGTCCATGGAAAATCTCAAGGACTCTTATCATATATCATACAACAACAAAAATAAAAAAATTCTAAAACAACTATTAGAAAAACACTTAAGAATCACAAGTAAGTGATAGATGGTTGGAAACCCACATTAAGTAGATTGATACAAGAAAAACAATGTACCTAACAGTTGGCTTGTTAATTGAAGGTTTGAGCTACATTATGTGGTACTAAATATTATAGACAAATAGAGAAATTGTAAAAGAGCTGTTAGGAAAACACTTAAGAACTTTAAAGTATGGAAAATAAAAGAAGCAAACTATGATAAGGAGCAGATTGTTATGGAAAACTAGGAGAAATGAATAGTGTCATACATATTGACACAAGCAAGTTGTGTAACAGTTGTTTTGTCAATTGAAGATTTGAGCTACATTATTTGGTATTAAAAATTATAGGCAAGAAAGGTGTTAGTGTATTCTACCCTAGTTAGGCTAACTTAAGCCTAATTAGGTATGGGATTTGACCCTTGACACATTCCCTATGAGTTGTAGGATAAGGAGTCCTCTCCTCATTAGGTGGTTGAGTTGTCTCTTGACTCTTTGCCTATGAGTTGTAGGATAAGGAGTCCTCTCCTATTCTCTTGCCATGTGTTCCTATTCATGTGACTTATGGTTGCTCACCTCTCTACTATATATTGAGGGTTTGAGCTCTCCATTCAATGGGTCAGCTAATACAATATTTTGCTTTCTTCATTGTGCTTGTTTCTCATCTCCTTGATCCTCCTCGTTTCTTATATGGTATTAGAGCAAGGTTCGAGATAGTGCAAGCCTTAACATTGAACATTGTTGTATTTGATTGATTCCATTATTGTGTTTGAGAATTAAACCTAGAGATATTGATGACAGAATTTTGAGTTCAGAGGCCGACGCTTCAATTTTTCTCATGATGGGAGCTCTGCTCACTGCTCAATCCCTCACGTGGCCTTTGACAACTTTCAATGTTAATTTATGTAGCTTGGGCAAGTGTCTCCATTGTCTAGAAGTGTCATTTAATTATTTAATTATTTTCTAGAGACTTCCAGAAAGTTGTCTAGATAATTATGTAATTAAATAAATTGATTCTCCTAGAGACTTCTAGAATCCAGTTAGTTAGGGTTTTAGAGTCTATTTAATCTTAGCCATTGATTGAGATTAAATCATGGCCATTGGTTTTCCAATGAGAAAAGTATAAAAGGGGATCAATGGGCAATTGGAGAACACAACAACAAGTAGACTTGCAGTGATAGCAAGTAGAATTGCAGTGAGAGCAAATAGTCTTGCAGTGTTAGCAAGGGCGCAGTGATAGCGTTGGGGATAGCAGCTGTGGAATTTCAGCAGGAGAAATTGAGGGAAGAATTTCCGGAGAAGAATATTGCCGGAGCTCTGCCAGTAAGAGGCAAGCAGTTTTGTATTCCTTAATTTGCTGAAGTTTAATATAATTCCTCATCTGCAGAAGTGGTTTTCCCTTCGAGGTTTTTCCACGGACAATTTGTCCAAAAATATTGTGTTCATTATTGTGAATGTTTTCTTCTCTATTCTTGTGAGTTTTATTGGTGAAGTTGCAGTTGTGTTATTTTTCGATATTTGCTGAGAATTAATTTTCAGAGTCAAATAATCTATGTATTAGATAGGAGATTAATAATCAGTAACTGCAATAGAATTTTCACATGGTATCAGAGCTGATCTGAGGGCAGATAAGGCTTAACAAAGGAAGGAAAGATCTTGCCTCTTCAGAATTATTATTATTTGTTTTCTTTTATCTTTTGAGATGGCCTCAGCAGGTTTAAGAGATCAGGACAGATTGGATGGAGCCTCAAATTTTGGTGTCTGGAAAGCCAGAATTTCTTTGTTGCTGGAAGAGAATGGGATCAAGGAATATGTGACCAGTGTTGTACCTGTACCTACAGATCCAACACAGCTCTTAGCATATAAGAAGGAAGATGCCAAGGCGAGGAGGCTGATTCTTGATGGTGTCAAGGATCATATTGTTCCACATGTCGCAGAGTTAGATACAGCGAAGAAGATGTGGGATGCCATTCTGAATCTGTACCAGAATGCTACCACTAACCGGAAGCTGATTCTCAAAGAAAAGTTGAGGACTACTCGGATGAACAAGGGAGAGGACGTGACAAGTTACCTCACCAGACTCAGACTTGTCAAGGATGAGTTGGCTGCTGTTGGAGATAATCTAGGTGATGACGAGCTAGTGCGGATAGCCCTAAATGGGTTTACTAAGCAGTGGGATGTCTTTGTTCAAGTTATTAATGGACGAGACACCTTGCCGAGTTGGGATCGACTTTGGAGTGACTTCACTCAAGAGGAGCTTAGACTAAGTCTTGTCAGTAGGACCAGTAGCAAGAGTCAGCAAAGTGAGGTGGAACAGGAGAACGTTGCCCTTGTAGGAAAAGGGAAAGCAAAGAAGGGGTCTAGTAAAGGATCAAATCCACAAGGTGAGAAGAAGAAGAAGGACTTATCTAAAGTCAAGTGCTATGGCTGTCACGAGTTTGGCCACTATGTCAGCGATTGCCCACAAAGGAAGAAAGGCAAGAAGCAGACAACAGCTTCAGCAAGTGTAGATGAGCTCTCTAGTAGAATGGAGGATGAGTTTGCTCTCATAGCTTGTATGGCTAGCTCAACCTCACAGGGTGTTTGGTATATAGACAGTGGGGCATCATTTCATATGACAGGAGTTAGAGAGTACTTCTCCAGCTATAAGGAGGAGGACATCAGAATGCAGATTTCTATGGGGAACATGTCCAAGCTCAATCCAGTTGGAAAAGGGACTGTTCTATTTCAGAGGGAGAATGGTAAGCGGATTCCCATTCATGATGTGTTGCATGTGCCAGGCTTAGGTATGAATTTGATTTCCATATATGTCCTTCAGGATAAAGGTTACAATGTACTCTTTAGAGGGGCAAGTGTGTTAATTAAGCACAAGGATTGGAAATCACCCATAGCTATTAGAGTTAGGAGCGGCCGGCTTTACAGGTTGCAGTTTGATACTCATAAGGCACTGATGAGCAGCAGTAATTCTAGAGATCAAGGAGAGCTATGGCATAGGAGGATGGGCCATATACATCATGGAGCACTTAAATTGCCAGTGAGGCGATTGTAGTGTTCTGAGGTGAGCCTGGGGCGTGATATATGTAAAGGATGTGTGTTGTTGGAGAAAGTTCAAAGCAACACCAGAGTGACTGCTTAGATCAAGGGGTGTTCTTGATCTGAGTACATTCGGACATATATGTGGACCAATGTCGTAGGAAGTCTCGAGGAGGATATAGTACTTTGTTACTTTTGATGATTTCTCCAGGAAGACCTGGATATACTTCTTGAAGACCAAGGATGAGGTTTTCGGTCGCTTCCAAGAGTTCAAAGCTCTTGTGGAGAATTCGACAGGGAGGAAGATAAAGGTTCTTCGGTCAGACAATGGAGGCGAGTACAAAGGAAAAGAGTTCCAGGAGTTCTGTACCAGGGAAGGAATCAAGAGAGAGTGGACTGTTCCTTACAACCCACAACAGAATGGGGTTGCTGAGAGGAAGAATCGGTCTATATCAGAGGCGGCAAGGGCCATGCTGTATGACCAGGATATGCCACGTTACTTATGGGCAGAGGCATGCAGTACAGCAGTGTACATACAAAACAAGGTTCCACATAAGGTATTAGGCAAGATGACACCAGAGGAGGCATTCTCAGGGAAGAAGCCAGATGTTAGCCACTTCAGGATATTTGGGAGTTTGGCGTATTGTCACATTCCAGGTGCGACACGTTCCAAGTTAGATCAAACTGCAGAGAAGGGGTACTTTGTGGGGTACAGTGAAACCTCAAAGGCATGTCGGATATTTATTCCAGGGACCAAGAGGACTATAGTTAGGCGTGATGTCAAATTCATGGAGGACAAGGCATTCAGGAGGTCCAGAGATTTGCCAGCAGATGATCAGAGTGAGCAACTAGTGGAAGCTCCAAGGATCATTCAACCAGATCAAGGACAGCGAAGCTCGAGTACAGTTACTAGTACATGCACAAGCTCAGGTGCTGAGAATTCGCAGAGTATGGAGCAGCAGATGCAGCAGATCCAAGAGATGCATCAGGGTGATATGGAGGGTGATACTTCATCCTCTACAGTTGGTAGCAAGAACCAGCAGTCACAAAGTAATACTCAGGAGGTTGTGGGAGCTCCTAGGATGAGTAGCAGACAGCGGAGACAACCAGCCAGGTATGATGACTATATGGCATTAGTTAGTCAGTTGGTAGATAGTGAACCTTCTAGCTATCAAGAGGCTGCACAACAGCAAGTGTGGCAAGATGCAATGGTTGAGGAGTATACCTCAATAGTGCAGAACGATGTGTGGGAGGTTGTGCCTAGACCAACAGATAGGGCAGTGGTTGGATCACGCTGGATCTATAAGATCAAGCACGGTACAGATGGTAGCATCGAGAAATACAAGGCAAGGTTGTGGCCAAGGGTTCTCTGAAGGAGGGAATTGACTATGAGGAGACATTTGCTCGGTGGCAGGGGTATACTTCTCTGAGTCGTGATCTCTTGCGACACAAATGGGATGTGAGATCCATCGGATGGATGTCAAGGCAGTTTCTTAATGGTGAATTGAAGAGGAGGTATACGCCGAACAACTTGAAGGGCTTTGCTTAACACCAGCAGTGAGAGCCTTACGTAAGTTGGAAGAGCTGTCTGGGGACTCAAGCAGGCTCGGGTGTGGTATGGGCGCGCGATGATAGATGCTGCGAGGGGAATGGGCCATTGAAGAGTGAAGGCGGATGCTAGCCTCTACACTTGGTGGTTGGGGGTGAGGTTCTCATTCTTGTTCTTTATGTAGATGACTTGTTTTTAACAGGTTCACTAGGGCTCATAGAGGAAAGCAAGAGGGACCTTGCAGCAGAGTTCGAGATGAAGGATTTGGGGCTTATGCACTACTTTCTAGGCATGGAGGTATGGCAGACAGATGGAGAGATTTTCCTTGGACAAGGGAAATACTGCATCAAAATCTTGAGGAGGTTCGAGATGGAGGATTGCAGAGCCATTTCTACTCCTATGATCACGAATTGGAAGAAGGTAGACTCATCTAGAGAAAAGGATGTAGACCCCACCTTATACAGACAGTTGATTGGGTCTCTCATGTATTTGGTCAACACCAGGCCAGATATATCCTTTGCAGTAAACTCTCTTAGTCAGTTCATGGTGGAGCCGAAGAGAGTGCATTGGACGGCAGCAAAGCATGTGTTGCGGTATTTGCGAGGTACAATCGAGTATGGAATCAAATATGCTCGAGGTGATGGTATCAGGTTGATAGGCTATCGGCAGATTAGTGACACGATACATGAGGCGGGGAAAAGCACTTGAGGTGTTGCTTTGGCTTGGGATCGGGGAGTTGTCTCTTGAGTACGGCGGGAAGCGAGATACGTAGCTTTAGATTACGCGAAGGCGGTCGCGCGACTAGCATGGCGGCCGTGTGGCGATATAGCCGGAAGTTCTTTGGTAGCCTTGGTGAGGAAGGTTGGGAACTGCGGTGATACACTGTGACAATCGGAGTTGCATCAAGTTGACTGAGAATCCGGTGTTTCATGATAGGTCTAAGCATATAGACATCAGATATCATTTCATCAGAGATTGTGTACAGCGCGGGATTGTTCAGCTACAGTATATACCTACAGATCAGCAGGTAGCAGACATTTTGACTAAGGCATTGGGGAAGGCGAAATTCATCTTCTTCAGAGATAAGTTGGGTGTCATGCAGAACACCTTCCTCGCTAAGAGGGAGTGTTAATTTATGTAGCTTGGACAGGTGTCTCCATTGTCTAGAAGTGTCATTTAATTATTTAATTATTTTCTAGAAACCTCCAGAAAAGGGCTGAGTTGTCTAGATAATTATGTAATTAAATAAATTGGTTCTCCTAGAGACTTCTAGAATCCAGTTAGTTAGGGTTTTTAGAGTCTATTTAATCTTAGCCATTGATTGAGATTAAATCATGGCCATTGGTTTTCCAATGAGAAAAGTATAAAAGGGGATCAATGGGCAATTGGAGAACACAACAACAAGTAGACTTGCAGTGATAGCAAGTAGAATTGCAGTGAGAGCAAATAGTCTTGCGGTGTTAGCAAGGGCGCAGTGATAGCGTTGGGGATAGCAGCTGTGGAATTTCAGCAGGAGAAATTGAGGGAAGAATTTCCGGAGAAGAATCTTCTTAGAACTCTGCCTTGATAGAAGCAGATTTTGTATTCCTTAATTCTTTGAAGTTTAATATAATTCTCATCTGTGAAGTGGTTTTCCCTTAGGAGTTTTTCTGGACAATTTATTCAAAAATATTATGTTCATTATTGGCGAATGTTTTCTTCTCTATTCTTGTAGTTTTATTGGTGAAGTTGGGTTGTATTCTTGATATTTCTTTGAGAATTAATTTTCGAGTCAAATAAATCTATGTATTAGATGGGAGATTAATAATGATAAGCACAATAGAATTCTACATTCAATTCATGAATTGGGGGTAATTTTTGGCACGATTTGCATAAAGGTTTGGCTATTGCGGCTCATTGGCAACCTACGGATCTTCACCCCTCTTATCGCCGCCTATCTGAATGATTTGGAGCATTCAAAAGTGCCATTTTTTTGGCATCTTTTAACCTGAAAGGGCACACGTAAATCAGAGGCGCAGCCTTCACCAAGCCGAACAAAGCCATCTGGAGGCCACTGGAGGTACTCTATCTCACACAAAGGCCTGCGCAACATTTTCTTTGCCCACACAGGCTTGATTTGGTGTTAAAACTCTCTGCA
>VDFB02000260.1:0-10090 GCA_007258455.2 Sequoia sempervirens
ATCACGTAAAATTTTTTGTGGGTTTCTATTTATGGTTTCCGTTACCTGCGTATGTTTGCAGGCTTGGAGAAACAGGGCAGCCTGGAGAAAGCTAGCGGAAAGAGGTTTGTTTGAAACAAGTAGGAAGAGGTGCATATGGAAAAAACCGTTTTCCATATTGTTTCATTTGTGGTTCGTTGTTTTTGACAGGCAATATTATTTTATCTGCGATAGGGTATTGTTGATTGCTTCTAATTTTGATAAGGGGCTATTGAGAAAATACTATATTGTTTGTGAAAATGAGTATTGCTTCGTTTAAGGTTCACGCTTTTTGTTTATGGTTTTGCATGGGTTCCTATTTGTTATTTTTTGTGTTTTGTGGGTTTCTTCATCTGGTTTGGTCTTTAAACTAATATTGTTTAATTTATGGCTTCCGGTTTGTGGTTATGGTTGCAATGGAATAAAATAGTCAATCCTATACGCTTTGTGTTAGCTTCCATTAGGCATTTTCAATTATAGTTCTATTGCTTAAATTATATTATTTCATTTTGGAGGTTCTATTGAAAAGGCTATATTGTTTCAATTTTTGAGGAGGTTGTGTTGAGAAAGGAGTGTTTTTTGTATGTGTTTGTTATTGTCAATTTTCGAAGGGTTTCTATTTAATGTTTGTGTTTTGTGGGTATGTTTGGAATGGAATAAAATTATTGAGGTTATGGATTTTTTTTTATTGTTATTATATAGCTTAGGCTATATTGTGGCTTTTTGCATCTAGGTGGTTATTGAAACCAATGTTGTTTGATTCATGGCTTGTGTTTTCTGGTTATGGTTGGAACATAATAAAATAATTAATGTTGTTGATTCTATATTTGGTTACATTAGGTATTATTGATTATTATTCTCTGCCTTAGGCTATATTGGGTATATTTTAATATCGATATATATGTGTAAGATTAAAATTTTTAAGGGTATGGAGTTTTGGTCAATTCTTATTGTATAGCTCGGGCTATATTGTGGCTTTTTGTATCTGGGTGGCTGTTGAAACCAATGTTGTTTGATTTATGGCTTTCATTTTCTAGTTATGGTTGGAAAATAATAAAATAATTAATTTTGTTAATTCTATGTTTGGTTACATTAGGTATTATTGATTATTGTTCTCTACCTTAGGCTATATTGGGTATATTTTAATATCAATATATATGTATATATATACGTATATATTTGTACATATATACATATATTTTTATATATATATATATATAAAATTTTGTGGGTTTCTCTTTATGGCTTGCATTTAGTGGATATGTTGGCAATGGGGAAAAATTCTTGACCTTTTGCAATTTTTGTCAATTGTTACTATCTAGCTCAACCTATATTGCCTCATTTTCGATTAGGTTATGTTCAAAAAGCTATATTGTTTCAATTTTCAATAAGATGTTGTTCATAGAAGAGAATATTATTTGTTAAAATAAATTATGTTTCATTTATGGACGTGTTGTATGGGTCAATTTTCAACAGGTTTCTCTTTAATATTTGCATTTTGTGGGTATGTTTGCAACGCGATAAAATTGTTGAGGTTATGCAATTTTTGTCAATTGTTATAATATAGCTTGGGCTATATTGTGGCTTTCTCCAATTGGGTCGTTGTTGAAACCAATGTTGTTTGATTCATGGATTTGATTTTCTGGTTATGGTTGGAACAAAATAAAATAATTAAGCAAATATGAATATTGTCCACATTTGATTTCAGATAGATAAATTTTTGCACATAGGGATGAATAATGTGTCTCTAATTCCACAAACATCATTATGTATACATAGGTGACTAAAATGAGGAAGAACAAGACAAGGCTTGTTGTCCACCACGTGTTATGAAAAGAATAAGCAGAGCAACAAATACATACAGATGGTGTTTACATCTAATTTGACATACATAGATATCCACAATGGAGAAAAGAGGAATAAAACACTACAAAATAGACACATACTTTTTTCCATGCATATATCTGTAAGCAAGAGATTTGTACATATACATCCAACACATGGAATAGATGTATTTAGAGTTGTAAGACAAATTCCACATCAATGCATATGTCTCGAAAGTTAGTTGTAGAGGAATAAAACATTCTATATATACACTTATAAAGAAAAATCTATACATACATATATGTACCCAAAGCTATGTGTAGACAACAACCATAAATATCCATAGGTGGACCTCAAACATGTGAATATTGTTTGCATGAAATGTCAGAAACACACAAATCTGTACATATGAAATATCAAAGTCTCACAATTCTTGTTAAGGCGCAGTATTTTTTGTCAATTGCTGATGGCTAGCTTGGGTTGTGTTTTTTGGCTTAGTTTGTTGTGAAGTTTTTTTTGGTTTGCAACAATCAACAATACCCTTTGGAAAATAACATATATTGTTTTATAGATACTCGAGGAATGTTTTTCTCAGTTTTCACCTCTTTTGTCACCGTCGCCCCACTACCATTGGCTACACCTCTTCCACTTTTGTTCAAAAAAACATAAAATAGAATGCAATAGGTTTCACATAAATCCCGCAACCAATGATTGGACATGGACCTTTACAAAAGCTTGCTATCGAAGTTCACAACTACTATATATATATATATATATATATATATGTACATATATATGTCTACATATACATATACATATATATGTGTGTGTGTGTGTGTGTGTGTGTGTGTGTGTGTATTGTTTCAAATTATAGTATTCTTTTGTTTAGCAAGGAATCTATTTTTGGATTGGTTTTCTACTGTTAATTTCTAAGAAGGTGTTGTTGGGAATGCTATATATTGTTTCATATTTCCATAAGGTTTTGTTTAGAAAGGGGTATATTTTTGGTTTGCTATGTTGTTGTGAATCTTTGTGGGTTTCTCTACGTGGATTGCATTTTGTGGCTATGTTTGGAATGAAATAAAATTGTTAAAGTTATGCAACTTTTGCTGGTGTTGTGATTTTTTGTGGGCTTCTTTTAATGGATTCCATTTTTTGTGGGCTCCTTTTATTTAATGGATTCCATTTTGTGCTTGTGTTTGTAACATAATAATTTTTTTAAGATGGTGCAGATTTTGTTGATTGTTGTTGGGTGGCTTGGGTTATATTCCTCCATTGGTTTATTACTTTGTATTTAAATGAATCAATATTATTATCATTGTTGGGTGGCTTGGGTTATATTCCTCCATTGGTTTGTTACTCTATATTTAAATGAAACAATATTGTTATCAACAGTGACAAACCCATACAAGGAACATCCCTACAAAAGTCGAACCATAAATCAAACAATATTGGTGTTAACAAACTATATAGTTTTTTTTCAACACAACATTATCAAAAAGCTAACAATATACCCTAAAACAACGTAACTTGTAAAACATTAAATATTTCATTGCAACATATTTATATATATGTATTTATATATATATTTATATATGTGTATATACATATATATAAATATATATATGTATATATATATGTATGTATATATATGTATACATATAAGTATATGTATATATATGTATTTATATGTATATATATATGTGTGTATTTATATGTATTTATATGTATATATATATATATGTGTGTGTGTATTTATATGTATTTATATGTATATATTTATATGTATTTATATGTATTTATATGTATATATATATATGTATATGTATCTATATATATGCATATATATATAGATACATATACATATATATATGTATATGTATATGTATATATAACATCCAAACCATTGACTATTTTGTCATGTTGCAACCATTGACGGTAAATGGAAGCCACAAATGAGACAATATAGCCTAAGGTGGACATCAACAACATGAACTGCATAACATTAACTATTTTATTCCATTGCAACCATTACCATAGAATGCTGAAAATCACAATTACAGACCTATGCAAAACCTTTTGAGCAAAAGGGTGGTCCATATATAGATAATGTGTAGACATATATATGTACATGTATATTTGTATGTGTATATGTATATATATGTATGTATATTTACATCTATATATAATGTTCATAACATTTGGTATTTTGTTGTGTATATATGTATATATATGTGTATGTATATATGTATATATATATGTATATGTATAGTATGTATAGCATGTAAATACATATATGTATATATATATATATGTATATGTATATATATGTATATGTATATATATGTATATGTATATATATGTATATGTACATATATATGGCTATTTGTGTCAACCTTCCTTGGGATTTTTGTTAGCCTCCCCATTTTTTTAGGCTTCCTACGGTTTGGGAAAAGGTGGCAGATGGGTTATAGCTTTGGTCAGAATTTTCGTTGGCCTCCCAGATTTTTTTCCTTCCGATGGTCATGAAAAAGGTGTTAGAGGCAGTTGTTGGTTGCTTTGGGAAAAGAGTGGCATTATCCGAGCCGCGTGGATGGAGAAAGTTGTGGTTCAATTAAATGTTGGAACTTTGCATCAACATTAATTGTTGTATGCTTTGTGTGTACTGGATATTTTCGTAATAACAATTGTCGTTTAATGCCTCGGGGAGCGAAATGAATGTATGGGAAATTTTCAATAGGGAATTCTTTGGTGTCACTCTGTTCCTATACCTGGTATGAGAGTCGTGAGTGATGAGGGTAAGCTTTTGTGAGGGTGTAGGCTGGATTAAGCTTTGTGGAACTTCTATGAAGGTGGGTGGAGGTTATTTTGTGTTTTTTGCATGGGCAGATGGTTGGAAATGTAGAAGAAAAGTGTTGTTTGTGATAATATTTTTCCCATTTTTCTGTAGGAAATTTGGCGAGAAGAGGTGTGTTTGAAGCAAGTCGAAAGAGGTGCTAGAAGATTATATTCTTACATGGATTTTTAACTTTGAAGCCAATACTATTTGATTTATGGTTTTTGTTTAGTCATTATGGTTGCAATGCAATGAAATAGTCATTGTTATATAGTCTATGTTGAATGGTGATCTCTATATTGTTAGCTGCTAGTTTTATTGTGTGTACTTTGGTTGGAATCCTTGCTATCCTTTCTAGTTTTTGAGCTTCCCATCGAGCAAGGAAAAGGTGGAGAATGGCCTTCTCTTTAAAAAAATATTGGTCGGAATTCCCGTTGGCCTCCCCATTTTAAACCCTATGTTGGTTGTGGGAAGAGTGTCAGAGGCGGTTGTTGGCTGCCTTGGGGATATGTCATGTGTTCCCCGCTGTGTTGATAGAGAAGGCAACTAAAATTAAGCGCTGGCTCACGTCAACATTGATTGTTGTATGATTTATGTGCCTTGGTGATGGTTGTGATAGCACCTGCCATTTATTTACATGTGGCTCCCATTTAGTGGTGATGGTTGCCATGTGGCCAAAATAGTTAATCTTGTGTAGCTTATGTTGTTTTCCATAGGGCATTGTTGTTGTCCCTTGTCTAGCATTGGCTACGTTGTTTCATTTTCATTTGTGCAACCTTGGAAAAAGTATTTTAATTGTCCCTTTAATACGTTTCAAAAGGTGTTGAACACATGTATGTGGCAGTGAATGTTCTTTGGTATGTTTAATACAAAGCCTATTGTTCTAAGAATTCCTTTTCAAGAATGAAAGAAATAAAAAAATTCTTTCAAAATAAATAACTATCTTCTCAAAACAATAAATTTGAATGTTTTGTTTCCCTTTTTGAATAATTTCTTCTTTAATATATAATTCTTATTAAAATAAGTTGCAGGGATGCTTCATATGGTGCTTGATTAGGATAACAAGGTGTTAAGTGTAGCATATAGCCAAAGGAATCAATAAGACAAAGCATTAGGTAATACCAAAATTATCTGAATAATTTTTTTTTTAAGTCATTCGATTAAACAAATGTCTTAAGGATTGCAAGATGACATTACTTAAACATTATAATTAAGAACATCACACCATAATATTAAGGTCATAAAACACAAGTACAAGTCACATTCATGAATGATCCACTTTTCAAAACTTACACAGTCAAGACATTTATATATTCAAATTACATCCAATGAGATTCTCATAAATCTCAATACATCATAATGATGTTACAATGATTACACTCATAAACATGAGGTAAATATACAATAAGGGTAATGATTTCATCATATCCAACATTCACGTCCACAAACACGTTCTACATCCACTGTCACGATCAATGAAGTAACAAGAACCAACTACAAGTATAATATCATCTGAAGTGTATCCAATGAAGGTATAGCATGGTTTCCACCCAACCACGTGGAACTCGAAGGTCCACTCCCTCCGTGCTAGGAGATAATAACAGGTCTAGAAGATAATCAAACCAACAACAAAGAATAGACCTAACATTACATGGCTGACAACACATAATGACATGACAGAATCACAAACCCAAATAAACTCCCAGAGGCTACAATAGTAACAAAGGTGACTCTACATAAGAGACCACAAACATGCTTTAGGACAAAGTGTCCTCACATAGTTGTTCCACAGAGATTACCCTAGTGAGATGCTTCCTATACTACGGCCCCTCATCGGAGTTACCTTGGCGGTCTCTATATCGATTTCTGGCCCTAGACATACTCCGTGTGGTGGAATTACCTTTCGAGGAAGACAAGAGGTAAACAACTAAGCCATTCAGGGCCTTCTCAGCCTACCTTAATTTTATACAAGCATTAAAGATTTGCTAGGTGAGCGATACGATAATCTTTATTTATTTTATTGAACCTTAGAGTTTTGTTATTAAAGTTTTTACTAAATTACAAAAACCCACGATAGGTTACCTTGGCAACCACTTAGAGTTCTGACCCCTATCGCAAGCCACTCTTCCTATAAACATGACACAACATCAAAATACCAAGGACTGCCAACATGCGTATACATCAACACCATATTAAAACATATCTCATTCATGGTCCAATCATAGAATAGTTCAAACACCTCAAAGGTAACAAATAACTCCACATCAGATACAATAGAAAGCCATTAAGCATGAAAAGAAAAATCCTGAATGATCACATCATTTACATGACATAGACCATATAATCTCATAATACCTCAAAAGTGACAGATAAATCATGCATCGCTAACTCCTAAAATAGATCATAGCCATTGTACAACCAAGTACAAGCATAATATGCTTACAAATCAAATTTACTTTTCCTATCCCCTGGAAGATTAAAGAACTCAATAACACCAAAGAACATTCATAAAATGTAAACAAATATTTATCAACCATCAAGCACAATGATCAAATCTTTATGACTTTTAAATAAATTAATCGATTCGTTCAAGTGTTCCAAATATATTCTTCTACAAGAGCTTTCTTGACATCGAATCAAATAAAAGAATAGTTAAATAATAATAACCCATTAATCCACAATTTAAAAGCCATATTCATCTAAATCAAAAATTTAAGAAATATCTCTTCAATCAAAAGATAACATGGTTGCTATTAAATTATTTACATTTATACATATTATTCATCATATAATACCATTAGATCTATGAGCTATAAATTATAATAATTTATACATAAATATAAAGAAATGTCATATTGATAACAAAATAACCCATGATCTTTCCTCTTAACAATAAATCTCATAAAAGCCTTCTTTTACTCTAATTAATATTTAAAGAATAAATTCAAAGTATCAATCTATTAATTTCACACCTTTAACTTAAAGTTCTTACATCTATCTTTTTTTGTAATAACAAAATTCTTATATTTACTAATCAAACAAATAAGAGTCAATCAATTATTCAACTCTTAAAGAGAAATAAACAATTACTTAAATTCTTTTAATACATATACTTATTTCTATTGTCTTACACTTATCTTTATAATTAACCCCTTAAGTATCAATATAGTAACTCACATTATAAAATCAGAATTAAATCTAATTATATTTCAATGAAATATATAGAACTAATCATTTGCTATTGCACATGCACTTGAAGAATATGTGCCATGCAAAAGGAATCAGTTAACTACATCAATTATAATCCATAATTAGAGAGAAGGCGGTGATGATGTCATAAAGGTTCACAACTAAAGATTAAGTTCATCGCCTATTTTCCCTAAATAATGGCATGTTGCTAAAAAGAATCTGATGGTGTCCTCTCAGGATAGGAAGAGGCGCCGATAGAAGAGTTTCTTTTGTTTTCAAAGATATTTGTTTTCTAATATAAACTAGAATTATTCCTTGCTCCCTATCGATGTAGAGGTTGATATGGATAAAGAGGTCGTAAAGCATTTGGAGATAGCTCCAAAGTACACACTGATATTTACAGAAGCTTATATAACACAATAATAAAGATGATTATGTGAAACAAGACTCAAAGGCCGAATTAAATAGAGGAGAATCCAGGCATCTCCAAGGTAAGTCATTGATCTGATAATCAGGAAATGATTAAAGAAGCGCAGTTATTGACTAAAAGAACAACTCCTTGAGAGGCGTCAAATTCAACAAGCTGTAGGTATTCATTAACCAACATTCAAAATAGATGGTGCTCAGAAAAACATACATTTACATCTTAATTAACTAGCAAAGAATAAGATGAGTGACGTAGTAATGGGGAAATTGATTCCTTGGAGTACTTAAATCTGAATCTGCCAACAATGAGTCCATTATGTGAATCTTTTCCTCTACTAACAAAATAGAGGCGTTGTCTTATGGAGAATAAAGGTGATGCTAAATGAAATAATTTGAAGAATAGGCATAAAATTTGCATGAGTAGAAACAAGATAATACTTTATACGTGGATCAGACAAAGTAAATAATGAAGAAATAAATGTTTCCATCAGTCCACAATCCTCTGAAAACAGAGGGCAACTTGAGAGGAGGAGTTTACATCAGCTATACCAAGATGACATACAAAGCACTTAAGAATAAAGTATAGGTGATTAGCTAGCTGAGCGCAGGATTCACATGGAAGAAAATATGAGGAAATAGCAAAAGATTGATTTAGAAATTTTAGCATTTTCATTAATCACAAATAATGGCGCTGCTTCAGTGAAAAGGTTCCTGAAGAAGGATGAGGAGGTTATTTAAATCATGATAATATTTTAATTTTCAAATGCAGCAGCTGCTAAAGAAGTCAATAAATCCCCTTTAAATTGCTTGTATATGAATCAAATTAAGCCCATACATGCTGGAAATGTATAAATCTAAACAGGGATAGCATCACAGATAAAAAGAAATTTTAAAAAGAGGAATATACGCCTAAGAATGGTCATGAAAACAGCTTGATAATTCGTCCAAGATGGTTTCAATTTGAATATCTTCTAAACTAAAATACAATCATTTATTAAATGAAGAATTTGGTCAAAGTAAAGTATACTCACAATACGGCTGAATAAATGCATAGTAGTTTATAGAAGACTACTAGAAATCTTACAATTTTCACCTAGAAATGGCGTCAAGCTTTGATGATACACATAAAGGGTTGAAAAACCTTTACCACCATTCAAGTTTTATTTTTGCATTCGACTTGTATGGCTACACAGCCCAAAACTATAGATATCGGTATTAGCAATATTCACAGATTGTCAAATTAATGATGAGCGGCGCTAACAATATTTCCTTTGGATACAGAAACAGTAAAATATTTGAGGATTCACATTTGGTGTAATAATTCCAACATGGTGGCAACGAAACAATTAGGAAATGGTGGCAAAAGAAACAATTAGGAAATTCTCAAGATCCAACATATTATTTACTAAACCTTCCACAACCGAATTAGAAACAAATTTCAGATCTAGAATAATACAATTACAGAATATGTTTTTTTTTTTTAATTTCTAAAATTCAAACACTCTTCTAATTTGTTTCTTAATTGTTTGTGCAGGTTCAACAGGATAATTCTTTTCAGAACAACAAAATTCAACATCACGTTCTCGAAATTTACACAAGAATTTAAAATTCAAGAAGAAAACCTGTTTAAGCTAATAAGCTGAGCTGAAGCAAAGTCTGATGCTCCTGTCAATTCTGCCCAAAATCACCAGATCTTTGACAAATAAATCTTTACAATCCTACCCAATATTATGCTTGCAAACAAAATCTGAGATAAAAACTTTTCCCAGACCTATTGCCGTGCAAAAATTTCCTAAA
>VDFB02000261.1:0-14554 GCA_007258455.2 Sequoia sempervirens
ATACTACTTACATTTACACCATACAATATATGACGCATTTTGAACTTAATAACTACTGCAAATATGTATATATTTCTGGTTTTTATATATTTTTGTATGCACAAACCCAAACTCAAAAAAAATTGACTGAACCCACAAACCGAACCCCCGAACTCTCGAACCCAAACCTGAACCAATACCAGGACCAATAACTTAGATTTAATAGAAATTGCCAATCTAATATTTCTGAATATTGAAGGATTAAGAAAATTTATTGATCATTCTCATGCTAGATCTACTATATTAGTGCATTGTGGTTGATATCAACCTGTTTGGGGTTTAATCATTAATTCAGCATGCATTTTGTTTGTGAATTCATCTATTTTTTTAATGTTGTCAGATTAGGGACATCACAAAATACAAATTGATCAACATCTTTGAGATTCTAGAATTAGATGAAATCCTTCTAATCTAAATCTCTACATCAATCTAATCTAAATCTCTACATTAAAAGTAATGGTGATGTCATTGTGATTCTTGTTGTCTATGTTGTTAATCTTGCCATCAGGGTTGCAAGGCCAATGCGTTGCAATGTGTGAAATCTGATTTGTGTTTTGCTTTTGGCATGACTAGCCTAGCCCTCCTATACCACCATTTCATTTCAATGGCTCAACTCAAGTATACTATGAATCTTTAGGAACGGTTGTATGTAGTCCTTCCACTACACCTACAAAGGTTAGGTTGAAATTGTCAGCATATGATGATTCATTACTAGTGAATAAATCACTCTATAGACAATTGGTGGGCAGTTTGTTATATCTTATGTTGAGACAATAAAATATTTATTATGTTGTTAGTTATCTCTCAAATTTTAGTCGAACTGAATCTTGTTCATTGACTGGAAGCAAAACAAGTGTTGTGGTGTGTCAAATGTACTCTGAAATTTGGCACTCTATCAAAGGACAGAAGATTTCATTAGCAGGCAGTAAAATGAGTGATGTGATATGTCAAAGGTGCTCTTGGATTTGGCACTCTATCAAAGGCTAAAGATTCCAAGTTGACAAGACATATGACACTGACTGGGCTAGTTTGATTGATACTCAAAGATCAACTACTAAATATATATTTTCCTTGGGTTTAAGAGTTGTCTTGTGGCAAAGTAAGCTTTGACACACAATAGCCTCACTGCCAAGTTTTGAGTGATCTACAATTTATTCAGACTACACCCACTCCATTTTTTGTGGCAATCAATGAGTCTTGCAGTTATTGAGGAACCTAGTTTATCATGCTCACGACAAGCATTTTCAAGTTCATCATCACCTCATTCAGCAATTGGTTAACATTGATGATATTTCTCTCTATCACTGCACTTCTTAGGATCCAAAAGCAAGCCTAATTAATCATAAGATACATGAAATGAATACAACTTCTAGAGAAATGCAAAACATGCATATCATGGATAAAATAACAACCAAATATGATGAAAATGACACTTATCACTGTCACACCAACTGAAAATCAGACTCATATGCCTATGAACAGCATGTTGGGCACAAGAAAGCAAGATGTCAAATGTGTAAGATACAATCTTGAATGCTATGAAAGTAAAAACAACTTATTGAATACCCTAAAGACTACAGTTGGACTGAAACCTGACTTTCAACCAAATATGAACAATGGGTAAGAAATCAAACTAAAAGATAATATTCAATAAGAAAGCTACAAAACTAATGTGAAACTAAAATGATATTTAAGATCAATAACAAGAACTCAATGAGACAAGAAATGTGAAGCAAAATAAAAAAAAAACGAGAAACTAGTAGACTCACAAACAAAATGATTATATCAAACACAAAGTGTCATTTGCCCTAAAAATTTGAAAATGCAATGAAAAAATGATTATGATGTATGACAAAGTTAACAATTTGGAATGAATGTACATAGTAAATGTAGCAACTATTTGAGAAAATTTAAGCACTTTGATGAATGAGAAAACAATCTTCTTTAAACATATCCATACCATTCCATTCAATTGAAATTGAGACCACGTTGAGAAAGTAATCTTCTGTAGTTGTACACATATCTATACCACTCCATTCAAGAAAATTTTATACAATATTTAGCCTAAATTTTAGGAACCGTATCAAGAAATTTGTGCCACATTTGGCCTATATCTTAAGGAGCGTCTGGAGAAATCTGTACCACATTTTATCTAAAATTCAGGAGTGTATAAAGAAAGTTGCACCCCCTTTTACCTAAATATTAAGGTGCGTGTCCGAGAAATTTCCCCATATTTCGCCTGAACTTTACGGAAACTAAAAGTTTAGGCATACCATCAAAGCCTTAAAGGATCAGATGGATATTTATATAATCTCTGAATATGAAAAATTGAAGCATTGACATAAATGACAAAAAAATCCCCCTAGCGAACAGGGTCAACAGCCAAATTTAGTCTTTACTCCTGGTAAAGATGAATTGCCTAAATTGGCTTAAAAAATCTGTGCAGGGAACGGTGAAGATTGATTCCAACGTGTGAGAACGAATCTACACCCTTCGTACACGAGAAATGTGCGCCACTTAACTTTAGCCCCATTAAAATCCTATCTAAAATATTATCCTAAAATATCAAACAGAGAAAACAAACCTTGAAATGCATGTAAACCTCAAAACAACCCTTCAAAATGAAACACAAGAAACCGTAATTTGCAAACCATAAAAATCCGTGATGGGAAGCATACCTTTCAACAGCCTCAACAAATCGTTTACAGAGGAAAGAATGTGGCATATTTTTCTTCCAATTTTGCAATAAAATTTGCTTCCCTGTAAATCCAAACGAATTTTATATCAAAAATGAGATGAAAAACCCTAACGAAGATAGAAATTCTCATAATGCGAGACAAAAAGGCAAGGCAGTTGAAATTGATTCTCAAGATTTGCAATATGACCTCTACATCGTCTGTAAAAAACCTAAGCAAAGAAAAGAAAAAAATCTAAAACACATTTACTCACGTGTTTCACGGCACTCGCTTCCCGTGACATTTCAATGTCATATACAACGCTGAAAATTCCATGGCGTTCAAATAAGAGCGATAAAATCTGAGACCCTTTTTTTTTTTCCAGTTTTTTCTTTTATCGTTCTTTTGATAGCGATGAAAAAGCAGCGATGACAGCTACGTTCAATCCAGTTGAAGTGCACAACTTAAATAGAGATGACGTAAAAACTGTGAAAAATATTTAAATTTTTACTGCTGGTGCCGGGAAAGGGAAATGAAATTACCGCATATTCATAGATGCAGACGACGCGGTTGAAGGTAACGTACAATAATAATAACAAACTCTATCTTTTTGGGGTTAACGTGTCCATTATTTACAGTGGGGCCATTTTTAACTAAAAAGTAGCGGCTCTTTAAGCTCTTCCTCTTATTATAAAATAGAACAAATATCTTAACATAACTGGTAGGTGTTAATCATAATCTGATTTTTTAAGGTTTTTTCTTAAAAAAGTAAAAATACATAGGTAGAGATATTTGTTTGGAGATAAAGATAATCTTAAGTGTTTTATTTAAATATTTATTAATAATAGTAGTTGAAGGTGCTATTGGATTGTTAATAAGTATATATATGAAAAATTTTGTTGGTTAAGTCTATATATTTAATTTTTATTTCATGAAATGTTTGGTAATTGAACTACTTGTATATGTGTGTCTCTCTATCATCCAATAACACTTTTAGATGTTGTTACTAGTCTAAATGTATAATTTATTACATATTTATGGTATTTATTATATTTCTATGGACTATTCTTTTTCCATTTCTTAAATTTAGAATACACCAAATTTGACCCTACAAAAAGGCTCTTAAAATATGTACACTATTCATATGATTGGTAAGCTTTTATGTTATGACATGAAAAAGTTTCAACATAGACATTAGGTGCAACAACAAATTGCTCTATGTTGTAAGTCATGAGTTGATAGCTATATGTTGTAATCTCACCCAACAATCATTGTACATAGATGGGAGACATGGTATTTGATCACTCATAAGAATAGGTATATTACATAATCCTCCAATGTTGACACAAGGTTTAGATTGTAAACAAAATGAACTTATATTTTTATTTTGGAAAAAGAGTACAACTCACATAGAGAGGTGAATACAGAAGTTTGTCAAAGAGACCTCTTGGGGTAATAAGAAAAACTTGGTATAATGTTTGGGAAAAAACAACAAACAAAGTAAGACCTAAAATAGCACACATATATGGGTATGATATTTTTCACAATAATAAACTTTAGATAGACCTTCTCAATGTCCCTGATAGACCTTACCGATTTTTAGTGGCAAAATTTTTGTAAGTTATAAATCACAACTTGGTAGTTTCAATCTCAATCTCACCTAGTTCAATATAACATTAAAAATAAATAATTGTCCATAAATGGGAGACATGGTATTTTATCAATAATAAGAAAAGATCTATCCCACAATCCTCTAATGTTGATACATGATTTAAAATACAAAGATAATAAATTTATATTTTATCTTGGGAAAAGAGTACAATTGACATAGAGAGGTGAATATAGAAATTTGATAAAGAGGTCATGAGGCAATAAGAAAAACTTTATACCATGTTTGGGAAAAAACCCTAAACAAAGAAAAACTTAAATTAGCATGCACCCCTAGGTTTGATCTTTTTCTATAATATTAGACTTTAGATAGGTCTTTTTAATGTGTGTGACAAACTTACAAATTTTAATCCTCATCATATATATATTATACCAAATCTATACTAAAAAATACTTAATGTAGAAGGAATAAATGATTTTGAATGTGCCTTGACTACATATTTTGAAGTTTACCGATGGAGCCTCCCCTACGTAACAACTATGGTGGTAAATCAAATTTAGATTGGTGAGATCATGAAATCAAGGTATTGTTGTGATTGTTGTAGTCACTATTTTCCTCCCCCCTTACACTATTCACTAATGATAATCAATTTAAGAAATTCAATGTGAATTGTGTCAATCTCTACAATTTTCTAAGGTTTCAGTTTCATAGTCCTAGGGTTTCTCTAAATCCCTTAAACCCTAAACCCTTTGATCCCTTTATGTGCCTTAGTTTCTATTTTTTAGTTGACTGGCTTGGCCCATTGTAGATCAATTAAGTTAAATTTATGTCTTTGACGTCGTTTATTAATTGACCCCTTTATTTTACCAATTAATCATGTGCCCTTTAAAAATCACTTAAGTCTCTAGTTAGTGCACTCTCATGGTGGTCCCTACCATTGTTCGCTTAGAATCCATGTGGTTGAATCTTATTTGAGCACATCTATCTTTTAGAGTGTGTCTTCAAAATTTGTGCAAGCCTCAAAGTCACGCTCTTGCGACATGTGGATTCCACTATCACACCTTCGGCCCAATCTTAATGCTTGTGGGACCATTGTCGTGTTGAGGTGTTGACATATTATTGATAGTGCAAGTTTTCTTTGTAGCATAAGTTACAAATGATCACTTGATCATTCAAGTTGTGTTAATGCGCTCTATTGACATGTGTCACTCTCGATGACTCATACTTGCTTAATATATAAGGCCACATCATTCATATGTGGCAATTTCTTATTAATAATGCATTCATTCAGTTTAGCATGACTTATCAAAGGAGACCAAAAAATGAACATGCACTATAGCGACATGTGTCATCTAATCAACAAGGGCCTAGGTAAATTTTATAAGCATTGTTAAATGTTGATAAGGTCACATCACCGCCAGGTGTTATATTATGATTGCAACACGAGATCTATCCATAGCACGAATTGTAAAAGAAAGAACCATTCAAATTCATGCTAGTGTGCTCTGTTGACACATGTTCCTCTTTGATGAAGTGATCTATGGCCTAGTCAGTGGGGATCACCTCCTTCAAGGTGGTAATATCTTATTGTAGCACATAGATTCTTCATCATAGAACAACTTAAAAAAGGTTTCTTATCTCAAAGTTGCACTCGTGTACTTGGTTGTCGCATGTTGTTCTTGAGGTGACATGGTCTGACATGATTTTTTTCCTTCATAAAGTCCTGTCTTATTATAGTGGGCTCATTCCTCAATGAATCGAGGTTTAGACCAATGAGGGATTACCAGATGGTGATTTTTTTATTTTAGCACAATAGTTCTTCATAACAAAAGCTATAAAAGATAAAATTATTCAAAGTTGCATTAATGCACCCTTCTACTACCTAGCAATCACAATAAACAAAGTATCCAACATGTACACCATCTTAACAAGATCCATGAGGCCCACCTCCAACTCAGGGCCACTTATCTGTCTTAATCCTATTGGAGTGCACTATCTCTTTGTAGTGCAAATTTTCACGAACCTCTTAAGAGATTCTCATTTTAACCATCTAATTGAGATTTTTTAAAAAAATAGATCAACAACCAACATTTAAAGTCTAAGTGTGCAAACCCTTTTCCTAGTACCTGCAAAACAACATGAATAAGCGAGTTAGACAAGGAATTACAAGCTAAAAGAAGGATTCCCCATGAAATCCATTTGCAAACTCAAAATAGGAAAGAAAATAAGCAAAAACACAATAAAAATGATAAACCAAAGATGAAATCCTAATTTAAATAGCAAACACTTGATCCCATGGGGAATTGGTGCCAATTTGATGTGAAAATTGGCCCTTTCCCAATCCTATGATGCAAGATTCAAATGTTGAAGAGATTGTTGATCCACTTTTGATGAAAAGATGAGAACTCCAAGCCACATCTGCAAAAAGTCTAACTAGGAATTCGAATGATGGATGAGAGTGGCTAAGTATTTTAGCATGGTAACTTTGCTTGGATTGTGGATGATAAAATGAGGAGAGGAGCTCTTCATTTATAGGATTTCAAGATGGATGAATGCTCAAATTTGAGCAATGTGGGACTAACTTTCATCCAATGATATGGTGCCACTTGTCAAGCTATGAATGGATGATGGTTGTGCAAGATTTGGGGTTTGTGCCAATAAATGCCAATATTTGAAATTCAAATTTGTTGAAATGACATGTAAGAGGGAAGGGAAAATGCAATAAATGCCACTTGGCTCAAGGCAAAGGACATGTAAGAGGTCTTAAATGCCTTGTTGGATGTACATATTGACTTGGAATTTTTGAATTCAAATTGAGAGAATATTCAAAAGATGCCATGTGAGGGAAAATAGGGATTTAATAAATGAATTAAATCTATTTTCATGTGCAACTTGCATTATCTAGAGGATGTGACATGAATTAAGATTAAATTAATCAAGGGTTAATTAATTTAATAGGAGATTAGATGATGTGACTTATTTGACTTAGATTTATGGATTTATTTAAATCGGATAAGAGAGGAATATGATAAGAGATTAATTAAATAAGATTTTGATTTATTTAATTAAAAGGAGATGGTGTTAGATTAAATTAAATTAAATAAGGTTTTAATTTATTTAATTTAATGGATGAACTTTAGAGATTTAATCAAATAAAATTGATTATTTAATTAAATATGGATAATTAGATCAGACTGATTGATTTAATTAACAAGGAAGTGACTTAATTAGACAAAATGATTTATTTAATTAAAGAGATGAATGATGAATTTAATCAAATAAGGGAATTTGATTAAACAGTTAGACCGAGGGATGATTTAGGAAGAAATGATGTTAGTAAGTCGGAGGATGGGATGCGATGTCAATCAATTATATTTTAGATGTCTACACTAAGAAATGGCTAGAAGGGTTTCAAATTTTTGCATGAATACCATTAGTTCTGAGGGGGATGACAAATTGAATGGACAACAACCACTCCCAACTACAATTTTATCCTCTAGAGTTATCTTCCAATATTGTCTTGGAGTACTTCTAGATCAAATTTTATGACACCCATGCCTCTTTCAAGCAATTGAAACCCTTTTTGTTAGAGGGACCATCCTTGTGGCATACTGATGGATTATGTGAGGACACTGTACACTTCTCCACCGAGATCATCAATGTTGAGGCATGATTATGGTGTTAGGAAAGTTACGCCCATGCCTTCAAATCATATTGAGTTGGACAAATGTTTCTCTTCATTGGTTCTACAAGTAGTTAGGGTTTTAGGGTTTTGGTTTTTATTTTATCTCAAAATAAAGCTCGGTTGAGGCTCATTTTTATAAAGGTTCTTCTTTTTATTCTATATAGAGCTATGCAATTTTGTAAATTTACTATGACAAGCTTGTGCCTCTATATCAATAAAATTTACCACTTTTACCTCCTATTTTTGCTCGCACAAGTTTTGAGTAACTCTTGTTACCTCTATGCATGTATGAATGTTTGTCATATTTCCAAGTTTGTATGTTGTGTTAATCCACTACAAGTGTTGATTAGGGGTTATTTATGCCCCTTTTAATGTCCTTTAGGCCCTAACATTCATACTTACCTTTGAGAATTGATAAAATAGAAATTTTTGCGAAGCCCTTTGGTTATTTTCATTGTTTCTTTATGAAATACTAGGTAAGAAGAATCACTCTAATTTGGGTGCATAACTATTCCTTTATTTTTTGCATTTCTCTTTCTCTCTTGTTTCCTTATCTAGGTTGTTAGTTGTAGGATTAGTTTAGAGTTTTTGAGTGCTAGGTTGGACCAACATTGTTGCATCTAGGTTAGAAAGGAACCCAGTCTTCTTTAGAAGTCCTATCTCACCAGCAAGTGTCCCACACCTGAGATCATTCCCATGTTTCACTAGAATGTTAGACCTAGTTCAGTAGGGTGAAACTTCATGTGACAATAGTTTTTGACACACTTGATGGGACCACTACAAAAATTGATTTTTTTTTATGATATTTGTTGAGAATATTGGTAGTGATATTACCAAATTCAACCTTAAAGAGGCATTCAACAAGTTCCTAGCAACTTTGCAAGCAACTCAACATCTTGGTTCTAGACCAAATTGCAAGATTCGTGCCCAAAAATCAAACAAGAGAATCTTGTAGAGGTAATTTCCAGTATATTGAATTATCATTTTCTACTTATATAAAAATAAATAGAATTTCTTTATCCCCTCCAAGAAGAACTAGAGATTTTATAACACCATCTTCTAGGGCTCAATCTACTCCTCCTTTTAGTAGGTTTTCTTAGCCTAGGACACCTGTTATACAACTTAACAAAGCTTTATTTCACACTACTCCGATGGCTCTCCCAAGGCAAGAGGTCTTTGTCTCTTCAATTGTGGCAATCATCTTGTGTTATCCCAAAGGGATGACATACCAATAGTTGCACTGAAAAGCATACCATATTTTATTGGGGAAATTGCCACTACCCCCATAAAGCACATTCAATATGTTGCCAACATTTGCTCTATTCCATAATATTATTGAAGAAAATGTTGTTGTTAGACTTCTAGCTACACATTTAAAAGGAAAGGCTCTACATTGGTATAAAGATCTATGACCTAACTCCATTCCTAATTGAGAAGAGTTAGGTTAGAGGCTTTGTAAGTAGTTTGAGGATAAAAGCAATCATCTATCACTGGTTGAATAACTCGTAATGATTAATAGGTATCCTCATAAGTTTATGGGGGCTTAAACTTCATATTTCAAAAGATGAGATAAAATCCTTGCTTTGGTAAAGCCATCTCCAAATCATGTCTTCTTATACTATTTGAAGGCTCTTAATAGTGATGTAGCAATAATGATCTAGCCAATGGGAGTAAATACTATGTGAGATGTCTATGATATTTCCATCAAGGTAGATAATTATCTCATTCAAACTGGTAAAATAGCCCCAAGGCCTCCAATACCTTTATTCCCAGAGATCCCAACTCAACAACCCTTCTTGGAACCTCTTCCTATTGCATCTACAAGTCAACAATCTACCTCTACTTGACCTTCAAAATAGCTACTTAAGGTCAAGACTCAGCTACCAAAAAAATTCAATGATTTAGTGACCATTTAAAGGTAGCAAGCTCAAAAAAATAGGTCATACCAGTCCCAAAATCAAGCCTATCAAAAAAATAAGAAACAATATTAAGGGAAAAATAAGTAGAATCATGATAGGCCCTTGAATTCACTTAATCTTGTTATTACCTACACTACAAAGGAACTTGTTCTTGTACAAAACAATCTATCTCATGAACATGACTGGTGATACCGATGCAATTAACCCCATAATTAGAGCTCATGTCAAAATAGAGGTTTTGCCCAAGCCTTAATAGTCCAAAGTGTGTGAACAATTTCAAGACAATGGTATGAGGTAAATTAGCAAGTTATTGGAAGTAAAAATAGAGTGAAAGGAGACGCTACACTAGTTAATTGAAATGACTCTGATTTTTGTGGCATAAACTAGTTTTATACTATACAATTGCTCAAAATACCAGAGAAAAGAAAAGATCAATGGGAGATACTAAATCTCTAGTAGTTGAACAAACATCGACCTTTTAGCCAGTATCCCAAGATACTATAATTATTGTTCAAATAGATAAGACCCATATGTCACATTCATATCTAATTGTTGGTATGGATAGCATGCTGTAGGATCAACCTTCAACCAACTAGTAAGCTAGGATGGACTCTACTGCTACAAAGATTTATTCTAAGGTAGTTCATCCCCATTTCGATATCTTAGAGAAAATGAAGAATGCCAGCATGAATGTCACCATGTGGGAGGCTTTATCTATCCCATGTCAAAGGGATTTGTTGTAGGAGGCCTTGGAATGACTCAACCAATCAGGTGGTGTTTTGACAATGGAGGGAATGATGGATCCAACTAGCCTCGATCAACCAGATAATGAAAGCAATTCAAGCTAGGTAAGTAAACCACCCCATTTATATATGACCTTGATAATTGGAGACCATTTAGTTCATAATTTTACGATAGATAGTAGGTCTAGTAGCTTTGTAATTCTTAAGAAAATAGTTGACCTCTTGGCATCAAGCATGAACCAATGTCCAAGGGTGTTGTACAAATAGATGGAACCATTATCAATACATTAGGTGTCATAAAAATTTAATGATATCCTTGCATGTTTTCCCTAGTTGTATAGTGTCACAAGACATATCTTTCATTGACCTCCCTGCATTTTTTCCATCTACTTGTCTAGGGAGTTCACTGCTAAAATTGGTGGGTGCATATATCCTGATTGGTCTCATATGTTGTTTATAACAAGATATGGTACAAAAGTGATCATAAAAGCATATCCAATTTCCAAATATCACATTGATCCCTACACTCCTACTCTCATATTTACATGAATTGCACATTGTATGATAGAGGGGAGGATTGTATTTTTCGGGAGGTTGCAGCTCCTCTAAAGGGTGTGCCTAATTGTTTATTGGATGAATGGGGTAATTCCTTTCAACTTGAGCCATATATTTAAGTAAATGAAAATGTCCTAGGCACATATTGCATTTATAAGAACACTCCTATTATAAAACTCATGAAGATTTCAAAAGGTATTGAGGGTTTATGGCAGTTTTTAATTGTTTAAGAAATCAGAATGGTTTTGGTGTTGGTGTGTTGTTGGTATCTCCCATAAAATATAAGTATTACTTCTCATTCATGATTTAGTTTAGTTTCACAAAAAATGTAGCTCAATATGAATCCCTAATCCAAGGTATTTAGATTGCATAGAGGAGAGGAATCAAGTCTCTCCAAGTTTTTGGGGACAACGAGTTGGTTGTACATCAAATTAGAGCCTAGAGCATAATAAAAATAATATGCTCAAGGCCTACAAGAATAGGGTATGGGACTTGATAGAAGGATTCAAATAATTCAACATCCAGACTATACCAAGAAACTAGAACAAACATACTAACAAACTTGTAGTAATTGAGGCACAATTTGACATACCTTCCCATATTGCAAATAAGGAGCAACATATCAAGGTAGTATTTAGGCCTGTCATGCCAGACAATCAAATAATCTGGAAAGTCTTTGAAAATTATCAACACATTACAATTTTCTACAAGAAGAGGTATAAATCTCTACCAAAAATTAGTCCAAGTTGTAGAACTAAAATGGAGATCAAATCATGCAATTGAACAATAATAATTTTCCAAAGGGTCTCATTGTCCTTGACGGTATATTCAAATAAAATGACCAATTTAACTAGAAGAAGATGAACCTAGATACAAAAAGGGTAATTGCAAGCTAATCACTATTATGGAGGGGAAATCACTGAGGTTGGGAAAGGTTTGTTCTGAGTTTGAACAAAAAACTTTCATTAAGCTTTTTCAAGTTTATGATGATGGACCTATGAAGACTTAAAAGGTTTTGACCCTAATCTAGCCCACTACTCCACTGGATTAGACCTAGATTCTAAGCATATTAGACAAAAAAAAAACCTTCCAAACCTAAAATTAAGCCCTTAATGAGGAAGGAGTTGACCAAACTAATAGAGGCTAGAATCCTATTTCCCATTAAACATTCTTCATGGGTAGAAAACTTGGTTCCTATCAAGAAAAATAACGGGGAAATAAGATTGTGTATATTTCAAAGACTTGAATAGGACCTCTCTAAAAGATCATTATCCTCTTCCCTCCATGGAACAAATCTTGTAGAAGGTTAGTGGTTCAAAAATATTTTATTTTTGGATGGCTACTCAAGATACAATTAGATCATGGTCCAAGAATTTGACTAACACAAGACAAAATTTACTACCAAATGGGGTACTATGTTTGTTGCAATATGCCTTTTGGATTGAATAATGTTGGTACTACCTTTTAGAGGGAAATGGACATGGAATTTTACGGTGTACTTAGAGTTTTTTTGCTAATGTACTTGAATGACATAACAGTTTTTCAAAACATGTAGGTGATCATTTTGACCATTTGGAGCAAGTCTTCAAGAAGTATAGTGAATATGACATTTACATGAATCCAAACAAGTGTTTCTTTTCCATGTATCAAGGTAAATTATTGGACACGTTTTTTCTAAGGAGCATCTTGCCATTGATCCAGAAAGGGTGGAGGTCACCTTGTTTATTTCCCTACCTAGCCACAGGAAAGGCTTACAAAGCTTCATAGTCAAGATCAACTTTGTGAGAAGGTTCATTCCTAACCTTGCAACTATGGCAAATCCTCTCACATCTATGTTAAAAAAAACATGATTTTCAAATGGAAAAATCAAGGAAAGGCGAGTTTTGAAGCCATCAAACAATCAATTTCCCATGATCTTATACTTTCCTATCCAAATTATGACAAGGACTTTATCCTATACATTTATGGAGGAGAAGCAAGCATATCATTTTTCCTTACGCAACTGAATAAAGATAACTTGGAACAACCCACTGCTTTATTTAGTGAAGGACTTAAGGATTATGAGGTTAAATATAGTTATGTGGAAAAGTGAGTAATTACTATTGTTAGGGCCCTAAATAATTTCATATATATGCCCTCAAACAACATAATCCAATTGATGCGCTAGTATCAAAGAGTTCCCTTTGAATAAGGACATCGATGATAAAAGACTTGGGTGGGTCACAAAGGTGATGGAATATGATGTTGACATCAAGATCATCAACCTTGTGAGGTAGAGGACTATGTGAACAACTAGTTAAATCTAACATATAAATTTCTCTATCACTGCAAGATGATCAACCAACTAATAGTGACCATGATACCCAAAATAATTGGATACATGACATGACTAGATTTTTACAAGAGGGAAGATATCCTCCAATATGACAATCTTTAGGAGAGACTATAATAGAGTGTTTTTGAGGTGCATAAGATAAATCTAGGTCAACAAAGTACTTAAAGCTTGTTTCATGACTACTCTTCAAGTGGCCATTTCTCTCCAAGGACCACTACTATTAATATCACAAGAGTTGGTTACTACTAACTAAATATTTTTAAGGATGCTCATGAGTGGGTGAGAAGTTGTAAACAATGTGATTTATTTTCTAGAAAGCAAAGGATAGTTTCCCTTCCTCTTCACCCCATTTAGGTCGATCAATCATTTGCACAATGGGGTTTATACTTCATCGATTTGATAAACCCACCATCTAGTACTCGTCGCAAGTGGATTTTGGTAGCTAGAAATTACTTCACCAAATTGACATAAGTTGTAGTACTAAAGGATGCTACTGAGGCCTCAATTATTGTATTCCTATGTGGAATTGTAACTAGGTTTGGTGTCCCTTCCACCACCATTTCTAATAATTCCAAAGTATTATTTTCATCCAAATCAATGATTGGGAAGTTAATATTGACACATATTTAAAGACCATCAAATTATTACCCTCAAGGTAATGACTTAGTTGAGTCCTTCAACAAAAACCTCATCAAGATAATCAAATGGACCATAGAAGACAATCAAATATCTTGGCATAGTAAGTTGAAGACAACCCTTTGAGTTGACATAATCACTCCTAATAGAGTTATTGTCAATTCCCCTTTCATGTTACTGTTACCTGATGATTTTCGCACGTGAGCTCAAACAAGCAGGGCAATCTATGTTTCAGGTGTTCATGAAGGCCAAATGGGGACTTTGTTGTGCAGGATTAAATCATACACCCGATGTATTTCTCAAGGAGGTCTATTAGAAAGCATGCCTCAATCATATTTGGCATGAAACTCCTGAGGAA